>OX387658.1:17721645-18321645 GCA_947568875.1 Fissipunctia ypsillon
GCCGGACATGTTTGCCGCATGTCAGATGGACTGTGAGTTAAAAGAAACACAGATCAGGTCCCATTAAATGCTAGACGACATCGTGACAGACCAAGACGAAGAAAGAGTGACGAACTTGACCCCTAGAGAAAGGCTGCCCGCAATGACAAAAGAGAAAGTGAGGCCTTTGCCCAGCAGTGGGACATTACTGGCTACATAGAGGTGCATTGAAAATGCTTGTAACTACGACAAATTCTTGAACTGTCAATGTCATTGAGTTTGTATCCCTGATTCTTTACTTTTCTATAAATGAGGCCACAAATTCAAAGAAAACAGCAAAAAGAGCCAAACTATAAAAAGTTTTTTTTTTGTTAATAACTAACCTAAGATACTCTAACGCTCAGCTCGCTGATTCCTCGCTCCGCTTACAACATAGCCACCGCTCCAATTCGACGCAAAAGGCATAAAACTTGATGGCAAGGGTACGAATTAAAATGAATTGATTGAAATAAAACACCGCCCAACAGTCGTTGACTGCGAGTGAATTAATGCGTATGAAATATCAAGAATTATTGCTACTGAAACTTGGGGAGTTTCGGAAACGTTCGGCAACACTCGGTAACGATCGGAAATTATCGTTCGTGAATGTATTTAGTAAGCAACGTGTGATTTTCATGTAGTTTTTATCGTACAAGTTGTTGGAATTAACGGGGAAATGTTTAAGTTGACTTTCAAGCCATATGTGCTTAAAACCAATTCAAATTAAAAAAAAAAGCGCGAATGTATATTTGAAATTGGAGGATTTAAAACATTTTAAAGCTTCAGGACTAGACAGATTCTGATTTGAACACCAGACAGTAGCATACTTAATGTTTGAAGTCGTCAGACGAAAGTCTGTTAGACCACAATCTACATAATATCTTATTTCATGAAATAAAAAAACAGAAAGGTCCGTAGGGTTGCAGCATCATTACGTAGGTTTAAGACTAATACATCCATAATAAATAGGAGAGAACTTATTTCAATTTTATTTACCTTTACTTCATTACATCAATTTATTCCATAATATGCTAATTCCATCTCATGATTAGCATGTTCAAGAGCATAGGTTAATATGTGTATTGTGAAGCACCGGCACTGCAATCAATTCAATACGGCATACTAAGGGATTACGCAGTACATAGGTAATCAGTGTTAGTGGTGGTACTCAAATTAACTGGCCAGGCAATTTAGATACTTATGAACACTGTTTAAAGTTACCGTTGAGTTGATATGTGGGTATTATGGTACTCTGTACAAGGATCTTTTGAGCTTGAATGCCATTGACAGCGGGGTGCAGTTGGTAAACATTTTTACAATTGTTTGGAAAAAAAAAACAAGATGGCGACATTTCTTCCGACTTTGACCACGTGGAAGATTTAGACCCTTAGTTCCCAGTGGTCCAGGTGGACCCCCAGGGGTCCACGGGAGACTCGACGGGAGTCTACGTTGGGGTCTATCTTCACATTTTTTGTCGAGTTTTGGGAATATGGTAGAAATGTAGCTGCAGGGGTCCACCGGAACCAGCTAAATTTTGAAAGTGGTTTATGAGAAAAAAAGTCGGGGAATATATGATTTAGAAGAACTTGTTTGATTAGCTGTCAATATGGAAACTTATATTTTTATTTTGTTATCGTTCTTTTACATCTCTCTTTTGTTTTTCTTGCACTGTTACTCTAATATATAAATAAACCTGGGCAAGGAATATACAAGGTGTAACATAATTAACGCACAACCTCTTATGGGGTCATTGTAATCATTATTATGAACAACTTTTACTATGGGACCAAACCTAAAATCGCAAATAAAATATCAGCTGCTCCCTACATTTATGTTCGCATACTCTTCAAAATGTAAGGAACAGCTGATTTTTTTTCGCCATTTCAGATTTGGTCCCATAGTAAAAGTTGTTCATAATGATGAGTACAATGACTTCTTAAGAGGTTGTGCGTTAATTATGTTACACCTTGAATAGGATTATGGTGAAAACATCAGCATATTCAAGCAGCTCAGAAGCACTGCGTGAATACTTAGACAAACAATTTCATTTTACACTATTTAGACACATGATCTGTACTAAAACTCAACATGCATTAAAATTACACACAAAATGCCAAAAAGCAAAAACCAGTGTTGTAACACCGAAAGTCCGCGGAGCAACTTCGTCGGCCATTCTGGCCACCATTCCGTTTATGGCCAGTCGTAATGACCGTGGCCACTACGAGGAAAAAGCACGTATAGACTTGAAATGTATCGTAATGGTGGAATTGTTTCATTAAAAACGTTATTGGACTTCGGATTGGGGTTTTTTTTTTGCTATTAACCCCTTTTGGTTGGCGATTATGTTTTTGAGTGCGGACTGTAGAGTTACTGAGACGTGTGGTTATGGTTATTGCTAAATAATATAGGGTCAGTTGTATTAATAACATTAAATGTGTTTCTCTGAAACTGGACATTATTTTCACTTATGAAATAAAATTAAGCGCTGCCGTTTTTAGTGGCTATGTGCCTGTTTGTCAATCAATGTAAAATTGATGATTAAGGGCTGATTTTTCAATCGTCAGATAACTTTTATCTGGCGAATATGTTTGATGTTTTGACAGCTTTTGTATAGAAAATGTGTCAAACCGCCTTATTTATTCCTCAAGTAAAAATTATCTGACGATTGAAAAATCAGCCCTAAGGGCGTGTACACAAAACTGCGATGCGACGTCGCATCGCAATAATCTGCGAGCTGCGCATTGAATCTTCTCAGTCAGTCAGTCCATCAGCTCGCAGATTCTTGCGATGTGGCGTCGTATCGCAGTTTTGTGTACGAGCCCTAAGTCATTCAAAGTAATAAAATAACTAGGTATTTACTTACCATAAAAATATTCACAACAAACTATTCACCAAAGGTATCTTTCCCTACATTTCTTCCGATATTCAAACTAAAATGAAGGTAAAGTGCGACCTAGTAACAAAACACCAGCTCAAACGTCCTTACACAGCACTTTTAACAACAAACGTATCCGAAACAATACAAAGTAAGATGGCAATATCCGCGATGTCCCAACAGCACCGCACTAGTTGGCGTATTGACCGCCGCGCCATTCGATTTTATTACACACCGTAAAGGACTCAGATATCCGAAAAAAAAAACCAAGTATAAAAAAGCTGAGATAGTAAAACATATGTTAATTTAATTGACCACAGGAGAGAACTCGTGTAAAAAATTAACATGACGTCCTCAGTTTTGTAATCGCAATTTTTGGTCCGCGGCACTTACGTTTCTTGCCGATTCCTAAGCGTTCGGAAATGGAAGCTGCTGTAAGCTTATTTCTGCTTATCAGGGACCATAGATAGCTGTTATGGTAATAAGAAATTAAGCCGAAGAACGTCAAAAAGGTGCGAAGTTACGCAGGCGAAAATCATTGAATTAATTTATTATTTACATACATATATAAACTCACGCCTTCTTCCCATGGGGGTAGGCAGAAACTACAGAACGCCACCTGCTACGATCCTTACATACTCCTTTTGCCTCGTTTACGTTCACACATCTGGTCATACACGCACACCGCGCGCCGGTTGCGAGTCCTACGCACCTGAACCTGACCTTTCTGAAGAACATTACCAATAAGATCACTATATGTCTTCCTAGAGCGTCCCCTTCCGGCGTTTCCCGTGACGTCTGCCGTGTAAATTTCTTTTGTTAGTCAACTTTCATTCATCCTCTCAACAATTTAATTTATTATTTGTATGCATAATTTTACAAATAAAAATAATATTGCATATTTAAACCAGCACCTTAATTGCGTAACATGCTATCAATCACAATCTGAATGATTTTGAAGCAAATAAATTGCTAATCCACTGCTTTATATTATGTTCGAAAAATTTGTCTGCTCAACAACGTAAATAACGCAATGAATATTGTTGAACTGTCAAAATAAAACCGATTCCTACTGTAAGAGTGATACGCAATTAGGGTGCAGATAAAGAAACGATTTTTTTTTCTATTACGGCAAACCGTCTCTGATCTAACCTGTATAAATCTAATGCGTTTTCAATAAAATCAAACTTAACGTACAATATTGCCTCCACACACGCCTCCTTTTTGTGCT
Organism: Fissipunctia ypsillon; assembly: GCA_947568875.1. Classification (NCBI taxonomy): domain Eukaryota; kingdom Metazoa; phylum Arthropoda; class Insecta; order Lepidoptera; family Noctuidae; genus Fissipunctia; species Fissipunctia ypsillon. The sequence goes on from OX387658.1 coordinate 17,725,770, forward strand.
CGGTTAGTATTGCTAAATTATTCGCCAATTTAAGCAAGCAAAGATCTTGAACCCATACAGCCTTGTCTAATCTTTTGACAGTCAACATACCGACTTTATGTAAGTATGTACACGGAAAACAAAATCGGAATTATTTTAATAAAAAAATACATAAATATACTCTATGTATTAACTCTTTTAACCTATGTAAATTGATGTCACTGTCACAGTTAATACATTCACAATTAAGTAGATACTTACTTACAGTCATCTAAAATGTAGTGAAAATCACAGTACTGTTATCAATATTGATTAAGCCTGGATGGACCAGTGTGCCGTTATTTTGTACGTCCAGTGTAATTGTCCCATTTAATGTTTGGACGATCGAAATGGACAGCATTAGGGCTGACGCCATTTTATTTGGGTTGGCGCGAAAGTTAAAATACAATTAAGTGTAAAAGCGTGAATAGGGTTGAAATCTCATCGATATGTTAACGAATGACTAAAAAAAAAGCGGGCAAGTCTGAGACGGACTTGCACAAGAAGGGTTTCGTACCACCTTACAATATTTAACACTACATAATTTTTTTAATAGTTTAGTAAAAAACACGTTTCTTGTATATTATATTTTTATCATTGTTGTTATAGCAGCCATAGGAGTTAGTAGTACACTCTGTGAACATTTCAAGTGTCTACTTATAAGGTTGAAGAGATACAGCCTTGTGACAGACGGACAGACGGACAGCGGAGCCTTAATAGGGTCTCGTTGGCACCCTTTGGGTACAGAACCCTGAAAAAGAAGGTCCTTTTGGCTTTGCAATTTGCATCAATCTATTTATAGTAGAAAACATTATTTAAAAAGTACTGTATAAAAAACCTTTACTTGTCAATTTTTGTAAGTAAACATTTTTCGAATTCCAAAATACCTCGTTAATTTCTAATCAAGTAATTATATAATTAAATGCAACGATACAATAGTCAAGAATAGAATTTTAATCAACTTAGCCGTTTCAAAACAGAACAGATTGAATCCTAAATGATAATGTTTCAGACTTAATTCTGTACTAAGTAAACCAATCACTGTTTATTTGAGAATTGAACTAAAACTTAGAGTGTATTGTTTTGCCAGCTGCTGATTATCCTAAACAATTTGTAGGGGACAAATAAGTGCCCTTGGGAATAAGTGAACTTGAAAAATAAGTGACCTTGGGAATAAGTGACCTTGAAAAATAAGTGACCTTGAGTGGTGCTCAGGAGAATTCAAGGTCATTTTGACCGACGATAGTTTATAGAGCTAATGAATTTAATTGTTACGGTGATAGCTGTTACGTTAAAAGCGATTGAGTATTGATTTTACACGAAGTGGATATAATAATTACTTATTTGATTATTTAAATGTATTGTGGTCTACCGTGAAACTATTAAATGTATACGACAATGTATTCGACAACAATTTTTGCTAGACATTCGTGATATAGTGGGATTATTTTATATATCAGCCGGATTCTTTTTCATCAGCCTATAATGTACCCACTGGTGGGACACAGGCCTCCTCTCTGTGAGAAGGAGTGGGCCGTAATCCACCACGCGGGCCCAGTGCGGGTTGGTGGATGTCACCTGTCTTCGAATTTTTGGTTCTAGAACATGCCGGTTTCCTGACGATGTTTTCCTTCACCGTTTCGAGAGCAGTGGTGATGAAATAAATTACACAAAGCAGCAACAGCATACTGAAGGTTTTTTCAGATAGGTTAGAAGGGCCTACAATGGATAGGTTTATCAAGCTACATGTGGCTTGATAAATCTTCCTCTAATTACTACTAACTCTAGATACTGTGTTTTTTTTTGTGTACTACCACTAACATAGTTTGTATTTTTTTTTTTTGGTAATACTAACATGCTATGGGCCGTCGATACCTGAAAATAAACGATTTTTATTTTTTTATTTTTAAAGCGCCTGCTTGGGTTCGAACCCTCGACCTACAACTCGTGAGTCACGGCAATTACCACTGGGCCACCACTGCTCCGCATACAACATGTCCGCCGTACTATCGCACAATCTCTTAAGGGTTAAAAAAAATCAGCTGGTCTCTACATTTTGACGAGTTATGTGTAACATAAATGTAGGTAAGAGCTGATTTTATTTTCGCGATTTCAGGTTTCGTCCCACAGTAAAAGTTGTCCATAATGATGAGTACAATGACCCTTTAAGAGGTTATGCGTCAATTCCAGAATATGTTGTAAATTAAAAAGAATATGGCTAAATGGCGCAAAATGACATAAGCACAACAAAATATCATCCATCCAGCACGTACACAGATACACCGTTTAATTTAATTCAAAAGTTTAATATTCCGCTTGTATGTACCCATTACAATATTTACACTACAACTTTACAAAGCATTGAGAGGGGACCGATAAAAGATAAACAGAATTGCCTATTTATTCAGACCGTAACTGTAAAAGTGATAGTAATCGGTATGTAACATAAAAATATACAGCCCAATCGTACAGAGCTGTAGAACTAAATTACACTGGATACGCCATATAATCATCAGACGTTATTAAGGAGAGCACGCTCGACCGGTACGATCGGGTGAAACACGCGATTAAATTGCCTGGCGTTTTTAATTTTTAGTTTATTTATGGTGTAAGGTGAATGGATGGTGCGGTGGATAACGTTTAGATTATATACTGTTTCTCTATTACCACGCTACTTTCAAACATCTGTAAGGGTTAGCATGACACAGAGTTTTAGAAAGAGATTTTCACAGAGGTATGAGTGACAGAAAGAAACTCTTTATATAAGTAGTATGTAGAACTTTTTACAAACTCGATTTGCAATACAGCAAAATGTTACCGTTACCAAACCTACATGGTTGAACCGCAAAGTTAACAATATTCGCCAATGTGTGCGTGACTTAACCAGGACTCTAATCATACGTATAACACAAAAATAACATAAAATAACGATAACATAACATTAACTACAAAACTGAACAGTTTTAACAAAGGTCCGGTATTATGCATTCGAGTCACGTACTACTACTAATCTGCGATTGTTACAGATTATTATTAAACAACCGTTGCCTATTTGGTACGGTGGAAAGTAACAAAGCTCCTTGAAAACCCGACGTGGATAGGGTACAATTAAATGAGTGGGAAAAAGCGTTTAGGATAGTGTGTGCTCAGTACAAACGTTTTGGAAAGCGAAGCGGTACTTATTCCAGTTGTTCTTTTTAGTTTTGAAGTAATTTAAAAATCGAACGTGGTGTAAACGGCTAGTAATTGGTGCTTGAATATTCTTTTTTAACAACTTAAGTGATACTTGACCGCTTACCATCCGCTTGTAGTAACATTTTATTGGGTGTATTTTTATTTATTATTTATAGAAATTAGCATGTTAACAAGGTTAATGTTATGGTGGCTCAAACGGCAAAGGACCGGATTCTCTAGGACGAAACAAAAACTTTGAGAAAACTTCAACTTATAAAAGTCTAAAAACACAGCATGGTGATCATTGTCATCAATCCTGCTTTCTCAGCACGAAAAGAGGCCGGTAAAAATCAAGGTCACGCAAAAAAGTTTTCCATGGATTTTCATTAAAGTAAAACTCCCCGACGGTTAAACTACTAGAAACTACTTAAGGACCACTGAAGCATTGCTCACAGAGAGGGGGGGAACGCTATATACGACCAATTAAAGAGGGTGCCAGAATGGGTTTCGAAATTCGAAATAACTGTAGACAATTAAGAGTGGTTCAAAAAGGTCGAAATAGAGAAAGATCATGTTCTTTTGTGGGTCTACTAGCTGTTGCACGCGGCTTCACCCGCGTGGATGCCAATACTTCCATATTTGAATCGGATTTTGTTCCCAAACCTGTATTGAGTGAATGTAAGAACTTTACTAACATAAAGGATATGTTAATTCAAGTTATAAACTATCTGCCGTTCAATAGTTTTTGCATGAAAGAGTAACAAACATTTATCCATCTATCTATGCTCACAAACTTTCGCGTTTATAATAATAGTTGGATTTATTCCGGATGGTTTCAAAATCCTGATGATTTGCCAAGTTCTAAAAAGCTCTTTCGTTTGAAATAAAATAACCCAGAGCAAATCAAACAGTCCAATACCTACATCTTATATCGTTTTTTATTAACATTTTGCATGTTTCAGTTCGCCCTATGTCGTAAAGAAGTAATATATTTTCTTACTATATAATATTAAAGACAGTACAGCTGTTACTTCATATTAATTTCATATCACGTACAAACTTACATGAATATTTTTTCCACGCCATGCCGCCTTTATTCAGAGGCATCCGATTTGGTCTAGAAACAAGTAACCTAGATATTTTTAGGAAGATGAAAAAGTTACACATGTGCGACGGGGGTATTAACTAGATAACACATTATTGTGCTTTTATTGTATACCAAACTAGCTGTGCCCGCGACTTCGTTCGCGTGGAACCCCCAATTTGAATCGGAGTTTGTTCACAATTTCATGGGTTTTTTTTAATGTTTTGGTGCTGAACCCGAATTCTTTTTCTAAAATAAAAGTAGCCTAAATTACTCCTTATAACATCAGCTATCTGCCAGTGAAAGTCCTGTCAAAATCGGTCCAGCCGTTTCGGAGATTATCCGGAACAAACAGACAGACAAAAATGTAAAAAAATATTTTTTTTGTTATAAGTACCGCATATACTTTTACATGAATTTAGTAAAAAGCTGTTCTTTTAACATCACAAACAGATACTTCAATTTTATTTATTTGTATAGATGACAAGATAAATAAGATTCTCCGTAAGAATGTTCAGCCAGGGAAATTATTTCTTTTTCAGACTCACACGTAACCCCAATTTGACGTACCCATTATAGCCATATCATACGACTATCAAAGAAAGCTAGTTTAGATGTGAACACATAACATCACGCCTGTTATCCCCGAAGGGTTACGCAGAGGTGTAGGTACCTATAGTACACTCACATTTCGCCAGTTATGTTTAAGTCATGGGTAATAGGGGGCGAGCTTATTGCCATCAACCGGGCACAAATCCAGACTACGGGCTGCTACTGAGTAATTCCATATAGAAAAACCCAATAACACTTTGCCCGACCTGGGAATCGAACCCAGGACCTCGTGCTCAGCAGTAGCGCTTGCGACCACTAGACCAACGAGACAGTCATTGTGATTGAACAACTGTTGTGATTTAAACTTACAGAAAATTATAAGTTGACTGTCAGTTTGCTAAACAATCATTGCCCCAGACTTTTTAATTTGAATCTTCAGTCTTTTTCCTCAGAGTCGAAAATGCCTAGATGATGGCGATGTTTCCTAACGATACAGGAAACACCGGCGTCATCTAGATATTTTAAAATAATAGATATGTGGCGGCACATCTACATCGCCACACCGCCATACCTCTATAGATATTTCAAACTAAACCCCAAAAGAAAAATCAAAACGTCTCTTTTACACAACAAATCAACAAATATTTAACCGCAGCACACGTCCTCCGTACAAATACCTCGCCGGGTACACATCTCCACACAAGTTCGCTACCCAAACGTACTTGTTTGTTTACAAAATAAACATACGCTCTGTGACATCAGGGAGGGGTGTACCGCTTACAAATTAGGGGTCTAATTGTCTACTCCCGGCATCTATTGAGATGAACCTCTGTAGTGATGTATGGAGGGTTATGAGACCACATGGGGACTATCTGAGGGTTAGATCTACTCTTTGTGAACGATAGTTTGGGTACGCTTTTTGTTGATGAATAGTGAAAAGGTATGTAAGTGAAATGGTTAATTACGGACGTACGGTCACTGCACAACAGATAGATATATCTTGTAAAGTAACTAGTCTAAATACCGACGGCGAAGTGCCAATTCCTCCTAACTGACATTTTTCGAGGAATTGTAATTTACGTATTTTGTTGGATTGTACATAATCTTTATAAAATAAGCTACGGTTTTCTAAGCCTGCGGTGGCCGCCGCATAGCGTCCGTTACCGTCGAATGACGCCACTGAAACGTTATTTATGAAAGTAATTTGGTAGGTTTTCCTAGAGAATGCGATTTTTGACACCATAAAGTCAAAACTCGGTGCAATTATTTTCCTGACGGCCGTCACTGCGGCCGTTTGGCGGTCAGCGCTCTACTAGGAAACCGTAGCTTTAGTTGATTGAAATATAATATTCCATATTTAAACCAGGGGCCGAAACCGGTATGATCAATACGAGATTTTTTTCGGTTACAACCTTTGATAAATGATAAATGATTTTATTTCTGTAACTAGGTTTATACAAACACTTTTACACGTCAAACATTTTTTTTAAAAACTAGATGAGGCCGGCGTTTCTTATCTGACTACTCTGAGAAGAAAGGCCGAAACAAACTCAGAGGTCACAGTCTCTTTTAAAGTCCAGACATAATCTTGGTCAGATCATGTGAAGACCATGTAGGTTGGTGTCTGAAATGGTCTTTTGAGGTCTTTTGTTTTTTATTTTACAGGTATTTTTAAATGATATACAACCGGTATTAATCGTTACCGGTAACCGAAATAAAAATTACCTCATTAGTCAAAGGGCGCGAATCGCTATATGTGTATCAGAGTCGAGTCCCAACCCGCGCGCCGGCGAGCGCCGACATCACGGCCTTGGCTGGCTTTCGATATTCTGTTTCTTTCTCTTGTTCAAGGTCATTTTTATTCTTTAGGTAACCGGTATTAAATATTAGTAACCTAAATAGAGGTAACATGTTTCTTCTTAGTTACCCAGATAGCTGTAATCTTAGTCGTAGAGGTAACCGAAATTCTTCGATACCGGTAACGTTATTTATAAAGGTTTTCGGTCCCTGATTGAAACGCATTAAAACAAATGAAGTTTAAGACCAAGTCGTGCGACAAATCGCAAGTGCGCTCCCACTAGAAATGAACGATCTCCTTGCATACAATTTCACTGAGTGCCTCGCTGGGTACCCATGTATGTACTTACCTAGATGCTATGAATACTAAACTACTCTACTAGGTACTATAATGTTTTAACTTTATATTGCCACTTATATTTAACGAGTCATCATATTTTTTCTTGACGAGAATCGTAACGTGAAAATATGGTGGTGCCAGTAAGTTTATTAGAGTAATATCTCATGCAAGTGCTGTGAATAAGTAGTCATACAAATAAATTAATGCCCTCTTCATGATGATAAGTAAGCTAGCCGCATCTTCCATTAATATAATAAGGTTCTTTGTGTTGTACGCTTATCATCTGGGGTTTAATCTCTGAAATTAATCTAATAAAATAGTATATTAAAATGTTTTCTGTGTAGGTAAGCGGGTGCTATAATCAGACATTTGCTGTAATTCGTAATTCAATCAACCTTTAAGACATACATACATAAACTCACGCCTTCTTTCCACGGGGGTAGGCAGAAACTACAGAACGCCACCTGCTACGATCCGTTCATACTCCTTTTGCTTCGTTTACGTTCATACATCAGAAGCCTAATTTTCGTAACTAAAAACGTGCAAAATCTAGTCGCAATCTCATCTCAGCGACAATCAAATGTCAAAAACTTGCCAAAACTGTAGGGAAATTATAGGTATTTATGACATATTGAAACTGAGATCAGATTGTGTACGTTCTTAATATTACGGGAATTGCCCCTCTGGTGACTGGTCAGACACGCACGCCGGTTGCGAGTAGAACGTAGAAAAGTTAGTGAAGAACATCACCAATAAGGTCACTGTAGGTACATCCTTATGGCGACCCTTCCCAGCGTTTCCACTCACATCTGCTTTGTAAATTCTTACTGCCTTATTCGCCTTTCAGAGTATAAATAACATAAAAAGATAATATATATATTTTCATTATGCCTCAGCATAAAGATGTACTTAAATTTCCAAACATCGTGTGAATCGATTCGTTCATTACACTATCATATTGCATTAAAATATAGGGTGACTGGTAATTAGTTACCGATACTGAAACACATGATTGTTGATTTATGTATGTTCGTATAACTCGTCAAAATGTAGGGAACAGCTGATTATTTTTTCACGACTTCTGGTTTGGTTCAATAGAAAAAGTTGTTTGTTATCATGAGTACAATCAATCGTTCACTAATTACAAGTCACCCTATATAGTTACCTGTACAACGTTAGGGTTGTGGTCTTATTTCAATGAAATATTGTATATATGGAGAAATATTGTATTTATCTCCAAGTAGCATGGGACACCGTTAGGACTATACTTGCTTGCAGCGCTCGGCCGCTATAGTAACGCTTGCTAACAGATGTGGTCATCGTGTGCAAGGGATTTTGTTTTCAAAGTGGTCAAATCTAAGTTTCCTCGATAGTACCTATTACGTAAAATATTTTTTTAATAAAGCCTTATCCTAGAAAGATGAAAAATCTACAATATTTTCCTTGATTTAAATAAAAACCATGTTTTTTAATGCCTTTGTCTCACATTTTATTTTCTACAATAAAAAAACAGAAACTAGTGGCTTAAAAATTCTAAAAATACCATAAATCACTTAATGAGTACAGCGCTCATCGAAGTTAAAACATCGTTTTATTTCTGTCAATCATTTCAAAATGATAGAGACAGAATGATGTTTTAAATATTTTGAGTGTGGGTTGTGTTGCTAGGGGGCGGGCATATTCAAACAGGCATTTGAATAATTTTATCTTTATATCCGTCTGTTTCAAGAAAAACGGAATAGAGATGATGACTAAAAATTATTGTTTGCCCGTTAGCTAGATTATTAAAAAATATTGGACACATATTTTTTCTTTTTTTTTTTAAGTAATCATAAGATTACGGCGATACAATGAGTTTAAATGTGGCAATGTGGCAAGATGGCCAGGATGTCACGTCTTGCCAGATTTTATACTGAGCTGTTACGTAGCGAGCCTCCACTCCCCAACTTTAATGCGTTTTATATAAGTATTTTTTTTATTAATATGATAATTAAAGCAAAAAATACGTGTCTAATATTTTTTTATTATCTGACTGACGGACTAGGTAAATAGAATTTCTTTTTTTTACCCAGGCATCATCATCCCTACTCTTCAAAGCGATATGACTGAACACAATAGTCTTTTATTTCGCGTTACAAAGGACGCAACCCTACGGACTATAGAAAATGTACTGGTCGGCTATAATGAGCACCGAAAGTTGTATTTCCCGACATTTGAATAGAGACCGTTTCTATAAATAATAACAGGTAGGTCTGGAACATGTATATTGTATATAAATAGGATGTGCGTATGTTATATAACTTTCCCATATCGTATTCCCATTTGCATATCGCTCATCCAACAGAACAATGACGTAATTACGTTTTAGCTATTTTCAGGAGAACGTTTTAAAAGTTTGAAATTTAAAATATGATATATTTCCAATGGTTACGATAAAATCTTTTAATATTTATGTATGTTACTTTACTATCAATAATAATTTGTAATAACTTCATGAGAAAACTCAAGACAACTGTTAAAAAATTCCAAATAAAACAAACCTGACGTACACTTATGCCATTTTGTAAATGAAATATAACAATTATGACATAAACTAGGTTTTGAAATGGGAATAAATCATGAATTTAAACAACAAATTATTCAATGTAGTTTTATTTTTATAAATATGTTTACTTTATATATACGTATAATAAGAAGTATCATTTTTTTTTTTGAAAATGAGTTACAAAAATTTAGTTTTTATGTTAAAACAAAGATACCTAGATAATGTAAGATACCAACATGATTATAAAAAAACTAAAAAAATACTACTGTCAAATAAGTCGATGTGTCCGGGTGACCTTTTGAAAAATACGCCAATACCCTAACGACAGTCACTCACTCTATCGAAAACCACCGTAACTATAATTCTGTCATTTTTGTCGTAGATAGAACTTTCGAAACGTGACCTTATGACATTCAAAACTCATTTTCGATATTTTCGTAATTACGTCGTTGTTCTATTGGATGAGGGATATTATTTCTGTGTTATAATGACAAAGACAGTCTTTCGTTATGAATTGGTTTGTTTTTATTAGAGGCTTATTAACTTTGGATCCTTCTCTATAATTATTACTCTGATAACTCATAAGTGTGATAACTCAAGGTTGCAGTACAAAAATGCACATAATTTGCAAATGCTATTTGTTTTTGTTTATCCTAGCCTCCTCCAAGTCCTTCCAGGAACTCTTTTCCCGCGTAACTTCGAATAAGCATCCAGATTGTCTCGCCACCTGTGTCTGGGCCGGCCTCAGCGGCGCCATCCGTCTTCAGGCACTCATTGTGTGGAGACCTGCCCAGCGATCATCGTGCATGCGGCTGACGTGACCACCCAATCCCATTTGAGCCAGCAGCCTTCTTCCTACGTCCATTATACTCGTAATAATATACTGCTGAAATAGTCAAAATTCTTGCCAATTTTCCAAGAATTTTCCAGTCAGTATCACTTTAAACAATTTCAATAATTTTCAAAAATATCGTATAAAATAAATTCCTGTTCGTGAAAATATTAAATCAAACGCAGCCTGCTCAAATAAATATGCACATGCATATAAAAATGGAGGCAGCACTTAACTGTATTAAAACTAGAGCCGAAAAATGGAATCGAAAAATTCTGATATATTATAAAATTGGATGCATTTCGTTGGAACCTAGTTATTGAATTGAAAACTTTCGGGTTTACGTATTCATCATAGACGTAATAAAAAAAAAACAATACGCACTGTGCAATTTAATATCGTGCTGGCATAAAATATTCATTTGTTCATTTGAACGCTGGTTAACTTATTTGAAATTAGATTATTGTATTAAAAATATCAGTAGAGAAACAAATGACTGGCTATGACTGTTCGTACATAGACTTTAAATCAATAAGTAGGTACCTATAGTATATAAATAGGATCCAAAAGTTTCCTTTGGAACCTTTTCTAATAAAATAGTAGATAAGATCTAACCAAAATTTAAATAACAAACGATTCAACCAGCAAATCTTTTTTATTACACCAAACATTACAAACTAACATTGATGGCTTTAATTACACATTTCAAACAAACGGAGCTATCGTCTAGAGAGAATGGAGCACTTCCCATTCTGAATTAATCATGAAAACAATTATCTATCCTTGTTCCTGCGAGCTATTGTCTTTAAGGGCTCCACTTCGTGTTTAATTTCTGCTTTTTAATAGAGGCTGCGTAAAAATACGTCTTAAAACATTATGGTCGGTTTCATGTTTTTTAATTTACCTATATTTTTTGAGCTGTTTTTCTTCGTGTGTCTCGTAAAATTGTCTTGTAGCCTCGAGTAAGAAAAACGTAATATAATTGAGAACGCGTAGCAATGAGGCTTTTTTATATGTTTTCTGACATTTATGTGGATAGAAACTATTAAAATGGAGCTCATCTTTGCGTGCTTACGTTGTGTATGGTTTTTGTCTAGACATACGTAATTAAGGCTGGTACGAGAAGGTAAAAAGGCTGACAGTGTTAGCAATTTTTGGGGATTATGAATAGTCTCTGAATTGAGGTCGTAAGACCGCAAGCACAAGTTCTATTCTATTAAAAAATGGTAGGTAAAGATTTCAGAAGAAAAAAATCTATTCTATATCCATATAACCTAACTAATTACAAAAGTTTCTAATCCAAAGCTCATTACCCAAATATCTTCACAAGTACGATGTCCAATTAAGTTTAAGTTCAATTTGAAATATTTCACTTTCAAAAAGATTTTGGAATATTCACATTTTACCTGAAACCGCTGCAATTCAGATATCGAAGTTCGTTTCGGTGTATTAAAAAAAAAAGTTCTTAAGTGGGAAGCGCTAAGGTAGCCCGCGAAATCCAAATTTTCTTACGATTTTTGCAATTTGCAGCTCAGTGTCTGGGTGTATGATGATTAAAGTCTGATTCGCGACCGTAACAATTACGTATTTACAGAATTATAATCATTAGAATCAGTAATACAATTCCTTAAATTAGTAAAATCTTGAAATGTTAAGATTTCATGAAGTAATAGTCATTCAATAGAATTACTTGGTCTTAGAGAGTTGTATTGATGACTTTAATGATTATAATTCTGTAAATACATATTTGTTACGGTCGCGAATCATATTTTAATCAATACAAAACCGAACACTGACCTGCAAATTGCAAAAAACGTAAGAAAATTTGAATTTCGCAAACTAACTGGCGCTTTCGCCTTAAAAAATAAATTTTGTTTTTATGAGAAATATTTGTTAGTAGGTTCCTATATATTGCTGAAAATGATATAAAGTTTAAGTTTGGGGTGCATTAAAATGGCTTTCATGAGTGACAATAGGTATTCAAGTAAGTACATTCAAAGTACCCTGGCCCGTCAGCCCTCTTTCAAACTTACTGACACGCTTATCTTTTCACCTCAATATAAGCTTTCTCAAGTAGTGTCGAAGCAAACAAAAAGATATAGACCGTCATGGGACGCCCGGCAGATATAAAACATCAACATTTTTCCCGTGAGCCGCGGCATGAGAGAGCGTCATGCCGTTTTCAGTCACGGCATATAAGTCGGTCTTACCCGCAAGGCGCGTCAATAGATGTATCAATCACATCAAGAGTTTACGTTTAGACGAGGCCCACAATACTCGAGGGCCAATATTTGCTCTCCTATCACCGGGAATAATGTTTTATTAAGATTTCAGACTGAACTAAGTTAGGAGCTGGCTGGAACACGGATTAGCCGTACAAGTAATGTTACGATCAGCTTTATACTTCCACAAACTGTGAAATCGACGGGAACCCTAAAGTGTGAACTGTGTGATAATAAGGCCTGTGTTAGAGTGGCGGTTGTCTTAGCAAGTCATAAGTCATAGCCATAATAATAATAAGGCCTGTGTTAGAGTGGCGGTGGTCTTAGCAAGTCATAAGTCATAGCCATAATAATAATAAGGCCTGTGTTAGAGTGGCGGTGGTCTTAGCAAGTCATAAGTCATAGCCATAATAATAATAAGGCCTGTGTTAGAGTGGCGGTGGTCTTAGCAAGTCATAAGTCATAGCCATAATAATAATAAGGCCTGTGTTAGAGTGGCGGTGGTCTTAGCAAGTCATAAGTCATAGCCATAATAATAATAAGGCCTGTGTTAGAGTGGCGGTGGTCTTAGCAAGTCATAAGTCATAGCCATAATAATAATAAGGCCTGTGTTAGAGTGGCGGTGGTCTTAGCAAGTCATAAGTCATAGCCATAATAATAATAAGGCCTGTGTTAGAGTGGCGGTGGTCTTAGCAAGTCATAAGTCATAGCCATAATAATAATAAGGCCTGTGTTAGAGTGGCGGTGGTCTTAGCAAGTCATAAGTCATAGCCATAATAATAATAAGGCCTGTGTTAGAGTGGCGGTGGTCTTAGCAAGTCATAAGTCATAGCCATAATAATAATAAGGCCTGTGTTAGAGTGGCGGTGGTCTTAGCAAGTCATAAGTCATAGCCATAATAATAATAAGGCCTGTGTTAGAGTGGCGGTGGTCTTAGCAAGTCATAAGTCATAGCCATAATAATAATAAGGCCTGTGTTAGAGTGGCGGTGGTCTTAGCAAGTCATAAGTCATAGCCATAATAATAATAAGGCCTGTGTTAGAGTGGCGGTGGTCTTAGCAAGTCATAAGTCATAGCCATAATAATAATAAGGCCTGTGTTAGAGTGGCGGTGGTCTTAGCAAGTCATAAGTCATAGCCATAATAATAATAAGGCCTGTGTTAGAGTGGCGGTGGTCTTAGCAAGTCATAAGTCATAGCCATAATAATAATAAGGCCTGTGTTAGAGTGGCGGTGGTCTTAGCAAGTCATAAGTCATAGCCATAATAATAATAAGGCCTGTGTTAGAGTGGCGGTGGTCTTAGCAAGTCATAAGTCATAGCCATAATAATAATAAGGCCTGTGTTAGAGTGGCGGTGGTCTTAGCAAGTCATAAGTCATAGCCATAATAATAATAAGGCCTGTGTTAGAGTGGCGGTGGTCTTAGCAAGTCATAAGTCATAGCCATAATAATAATAAGGCTTGTGTTAGAGTGGCGGTGGTCTTAGCAAGTCATAAGTCATAGCCATAATAATAATAAGGCCTGTGTTAGAGTGGCGGTGGTCTTAGCAAGTCATAAGTCATAGCCATAATAATAATAAGGCTTGTGTTAGAGTGGCGGTGGTCTTAGCAAGTCATAAGTCATAGCCATAATAATAATAAGGCTTGTGTTAGAGTGGCGGTGGTCTTAGCAAGTCATAAGTCATAGCCATAATAATAATAAGGCTTGTGTTAGAGTGGCGGTGGTCTTAGCAAGTCATAAGTCATAGCCATAATAATAATAAGGCTTGTGTTAGAGTGGCGGTGGTCTTAGCAAGTCATAAGTCATAGCCATAATAATAATAAGGCTTGTGTTAGAGTGGCGGTGGTCTTAGCAAGTCATAAGTCATAGCCATAATAATAATAAGGCTTGTGTTAGAGTGGCGGTGGTCTTAGCAAGTCATAAGTCATAGCCATAATAATAATAAGGCTTGTGTTAGAGTGGCGGTGGTCTTAGCAAGTCATAAGTCATAGCCATAATAATAATAAGGCTTGTGTTAGAGTGGCGGTGGTCTTAGCAAGTCATAAGTCATAGCCATAATAATAATAAGGCTTGTGTTAGAGTGGCGGTGGTCTTAGCAAGTCATAAGTCATAGCCATAATAATAATAAGGCTTGTGTTAGAGTGGCGGTGGTCTTAGCAAGTCATAAGTCATAGCCATAATAATAATAATAGAAACGACTGTTTATTTATTTATTTTCCAACTTACATCACGTTATAATTCGTTAAAAACGCTAAATTTAAGAGTACAACTGTGACGTAGCATGACAACTGAAAGGACTGGTATTTATTTTTTGTTTTGTTTCATCATCATCATTCACAGCCCGTTTTCACCCACTGCTGAGCATAGGCCTCTCTTTTCATGTGCCAATCCCCACGCTCCTGTGCCAACCTCATCCAGGTTCTACCCGCGATGGTAACAATGTCGACTGCCCATCTCGCCGCCAGACGGCCGATGCTTCGTCTTCCAGCCCTTGGACGCCACGCGGTCACTGCCTTACTCCACCTGTCATCACTGAGCCTCGCAAGATATCCTGCCCGACTCCATTTGAGTTACATAACTAACTTTTTTTGTTTACCTTTATTTAATTACCTAAAGCAATGGAGTATAGCTTCAACTAATCTCATCTACTTCCTTAATATAAAATATTTACTTCCACCCACTTTGTCATTGTATAGCTCCATCCACACAATCAACAAATGGACTATTGTGCATATTATATACTCAGCTCTACCCGTAATAAATTCGTTCAATAAACTAAATTAAATTCTGATCATCAAAACATGAAAGCCGTTAAACAACTCTCCTACAATAAACACAATAGAATCGAATCGATTCAATTCAAAACAAACAGTTAACGTCGGCCGATTTTTAATTCGGCCGTCCGCCGAGCTTTGGGCCTAAGGCTCAGCTCTCGGCTTCGGCTTTTCAACGAATCAATTAATACAGGGTTAATGGAACAGGGTTAAAGCGATGACGGCGAACTAGACTCCAGTATACCTATTTGCATAAACAGATGGAGCGTTCAAGACAATATCGATTTTCTTGGCACTCGAGAGTTTAATCGAGATTTTATTTCGGAATCGGTTCGTGTTAATTGATATTTATGGGTGAGTTGAGTCGAGTTCTAGGGCGTTGATTGTTTTTTTATTCCATTCTGCTTTTGATAATTTCGCTGAAAATTGGCAGTACGCTTCGTTTTAAAGTACTGAAGAAGTTTAACCGTGTCAAGGTTTTTAATTTTGTAAAGAACGAATGCTAAAGCAACTGTTTGGGTCAACATAAGTCATGTCATAAAGCCATTCCTTCTCAGTAGTACATGCAGATTTGTAGCTACTTATACGCCAATGGCTTTCATAAAAACTTATCTTCTTTTCAAACAGAGTAAAAAAAAAATAAGCAGTCGTCCCAGCTATCGATAGAATTTGGGTATACAAGGCTGACATATTAAAAAAAATAACATTCAGTCATGGACTGCCAACAGAACTGCGCGTCGTCAGTCTGACGCAATACGTCACATTAGCATGTCAGTGACGTGAACATGTCGCGAACCCGTAAGATTTTCCCCTACCAAAAAGCACTCACCGCGCATAAAGAAATTTTCACTTCAAAAAATCATGCTATCACAGTATATAGAAAAATAAATAAATAATATGCAAGAAAACTGTTCAGGAACATTTAACGTTAACAGAAATGCTGAACAAAAGACTTTAAAATCACAAATGTAGATGGGAAGTCCAACTTTTTAACACAATAACCGCTGACGGACGAACTAGTTGGACCAAAGTATTACATAGTCGACCATAAACTATCCGACGCCCGGCGTGTAATACCGTAGAAAATGTTGATGATATGAAACTGAGATAGGGCTGGCTGGTTGGAAAACAGCACTCAGAAAGAAAAAAAATCATCATAGAAAAGATTCTACGTTGAAATTATTTTTTTCAAAATTAAAATAAATGACAGTAAAGGAAGAAAGAGATTGAGCACAGAACAAAACTTTACAAAGTGCGCTTTGAAAAGCACGTCAACAGCCTGGCTTATATACTGACCAACCCATTGGAACACCATCGACTGAAAACATATGGGACATAGCTTGATCTAGTCAAGCAACAAGAAGGGAGACGGCCCCCACTGGAGGACCGTACTTGAAACTCAACAAGCACAAAACGCATATGCTTAAAGTCTTGAGAAGCCGATTGAAACATAAATTTTAAAAAAATCGCGAAAGTGCATTGAAAGTTTCAGACTGTTGTCTTGCATAAATATATGCCCAGTTATCTTTCGAAGAAATTTGTGTTTTTTTTTTTGTTGCTAGTCAGCCATTTAGAATGTTAAGTTGCCATTTACTGCCAAAATAATACTAGACACCGTGTATCAAAATGGACACTACCGTTATATTATAAAGCATGTCGAATAGATTTTGGAGCTGTTCCTATTTTTAACTTTTGTATGTATAAGTTATTTCAAGAACACTTAAAACGATTATAACAAACCTTGTTCCTGGGTCCTTGTTTTTTTTTTTCTCTCAGCTTTAATCATAGTTTGCTAGTTTGAGTAAATTATGCGGCGTACCCAAATGTCCTTTCTTTGGTATCGTTCGTCGAATCGTTGAGCTGTACGATTACTGACAGATGCTTGCACTGACTGGACAGGTCCACTCAATCTGTGGTTCTTTCCTCAAAAGACCATTTCAGACACCAACCTACATGGTCTTCACATGATCTGACCAAGATTATGTCTGGACTTTAAAAGAGACTGTGACCTCTGAGTTTGTTTCGGCCTTTTTTCTCAGAGTAGTCAGATAGGAAACGCCGGCCTCATTTAGTTAAAAAAAAAAGGTTTGACATGTAAAAGTGTTTGTATAAACCTACTTACAGAAATAAAATCATTTATCATTTAACAGAAGTCTTAATAAGCCCTATATTAAGGTGCTCAAAACCAAAACTAACCGAATACAGTTCACCTTTCTCAAAGATAACCAACAAAATCAGTTGCTCAAGTATCACACAACCCTATCACCTAACTTAGACACGAAGCCACGCAAACGAACCCACTCCTACAACCTATGGTAATATTATTTAATCGGCTCACCGTAATAACTTACGCTCTCACGAATAAATTTGTTAAATAAACAACGCTGTATCGAATTATAGGGAAAATTGTGGCGGTATGATAAGGATACTGCTTATAAATAGTGTTTGGGTATCTGTGGTGCAAATGGTGGTTTAAATAATGAAAATTAATGGACCAGGGAAGTTAATACACGAATAGAAGGAAGCCCTTACATAGCAGTGGGTGAAACAACTGTTAATGATGATGATCAAGATGAACCTAAAATAAAAACGATTGAAAAGTATACAATAGGAATATTTTTCATATAAAAAATGTACGGCAACACAAAAATAGAACGTGTTTCTAAGCTAATAAGAGCCCTGGCAGAGCTAAAAATACAAGACCGAATAATCCAAAAATATTGCAAAAAGGACAAAACAAAACACGAAAGACCCGACGAACTTTCTTTTGCAACAAATTGATCTGTCAATGTCTTCATGCCTCATGGAGGATTATTATCTATTATTTCTGGCCGGCTCGGATGATCCGTCGTAATGATTGATGCATCATCTTTCGACCCGGAAATGCCGATCTAAATAGATTTGGTAAAAATGCGATCTACTTAAATGTTTAAAATTTTTGGTAACATCGTTTTTTCCTGCGATTAGAACTTGGTCTTTCCTCTTTTATTTACATGCTTGTTTTTAGTTAAAGCGATACAGAAAAAAATGCTAAATCTGGTGTACATGTGTATACCTAGTAAAAGGTCCGAAAAATAAGAAAATTGAACTTGGTAAGGATTGAGTGGGTCATTGTTAAAAAAGGGAAAGCAAGCCACGACCAATGAGTGACAAAAGGTTCTAGGACTTTCAACGGGGAAATGGGTGAGCGGAAGTGTCATCAGAAATATTTTACCTTTTGGTGCAAAAAAGTAGATACGAAAATGTTTTTCTAGGGACCTCCAAATTACTGCTTGTTTTGATACGCCCGGACTATAAATTATACAAATTAGTTCAACATAAAATTAATAACGTAAAGTTGAATAGTCAAATACAGGCAGAATAAATATTATTTTATTTTGTTAGCACAGTGCCTAATAAATGTGTTTGTTCATTATATTTTTTTATTTGATTGCGTTCATTTTGATAGGACAAGCTTAGTCGGTAAATCGGCATCATGCCGTTCTAATTGATTTTTGGTTAAAGAAATAAATGAGCTTGTGGAAAAAAGATGTATGCCACTAGCCAACAATAAGAATCTTCCCAACCATGTGAGATTTCAATTAAACAATTTCTGTTAGAAAAGCGTCAACCATATCTCCTAGGAGCAAGTAATTATCGGACTTTTTTAACCAAGTGAGAGCAATCAATATTACCTTGCCTAGGTGATATTGTGTTGTTTCTTAGTCGCTTAAATGTTTTTGAAAAGGATCATTAAGTGAATGGTTTGCTTGAATAGTAATAAACCGTCATGTTATTTTAATCACTTATTTTCGTTCCACCAATTTTATCTTCAAACTGCACTATCAAGTAATTGCAGTAGAATAAATACCAGACTTTTCCCATTAGCTTTGTATACGAAAAGCTCGTAGAGCTGCCATTTTCGGATACCAGTATGAACTGCCATTTGGCTGTCGAACTTTGTAGGCTACCGCTGTGATTTGTCCTGTGTTGTGAGTTGGGCAAAAAAACGAAAAAGGTCGCCTTTTTCGTGGCTAGCATGGTAATCTGTTGGGCTCAAATGGTTTTTGAGCAACTATTGTACCCACTGTTGCGTGTTTCAGCTTCAAGTGTGAAAGTTTGGCTTGGTAGGGAGTCACTGTGGTATTGTAAAAAAAGGATAGGTACAATAATATGTGAAGTTTAAAAGTATTCACCTTAATACGGTTTAGTTAAGGGGGCTTATTAGGCTGGTCCTATTACGGTGATATACTCCACCGTGCAATAGCAGACAGGGCAATACCCATAGACGGAGGCCCCGTGTTCAGCAGAAGACGTTAATAGGCTCTGGTGTCAAAAAAAACCCACAAGCATTCCAACGCGTTAGCCCGCGGCGCGCCGATGTTAACCCGTAATCCGTCGTGTAGACACTACCTACATTCTTTCTTATAAATTGATACATCAAGCGGGGGGCACAATCGACCCCCAGAAACATCTATCACGCCAAAGGGCTAATGATTGATGAGATTCACTGACCGCTTACGGGTCCGTCGAACCGCGTTTATATTCGGCTCTGATTTGTGATTTTTGCTGGGTACGTGAAAATTGTGGATCATTTTCGGGGAAATTACTCGTCTGATGTATATGACGGCGCAAAATGCGTGACCCTGAATCGTTGATGTAGGGTTGACCCTTTACCTCATTAGGACATGGTTATTTGAGCAAATTGGCGATCTCAAACAGTAGCTTTCGTTTGTTTTGAATACGATCCCTGTGATTTTGAATTCCTCCTTCCGCGTAGATTTTAAAGGAAGACTAAGATTGGTGTCGTCTTTTGTTTAACTAACAACTTTGCTCAAGCAATAATCTCCCTAATCAACATCATCCTTTTTATAAATTTCACGCTACCCTTAGTCATCAAAATATTATTGAGAAAACACTGAAACTGATATTAATTTTTAGTAGTACCTGTAGTTGACTTTTAACAGTAAGCTTTTAGTCACAGCTTGCATTTTCGAGCGAAGACAAGACTATAGCTCAAATTAAGCTATTACTCGCAAGTTAAATGACAGCGCACAAGCGACCATGCAACAGGAAGGATGTAAAACAAGCTAATATTTATCGTAGGACACTTGTTGAAGTCTGCCTTGTTCAGTTTTGTACAAAGGACACACAGCCTGCTTGTTTCACGAAGAAGCGAAAGTTTCGTGGTTAATGTTGTTTGGAATTTATATATGTATATAATATATATTTTTATATTTACCTATACTAGCTGTGCTTCGCGACTTGATTCGCGTGGAAGTCGTAACATAGGTAAATAATAAAATAAAAAACAGCCACATTTTAATAAAACTCCCTCGTCCCCCGACCCGCCGCGTTGCATCGCCCGCCCGCGCTATTACTTCGTTTTCGCTTAGTGTTCTTTCTGACTTTTTGCTCGGCTCCTTACGGTCATAGCGTGATGTTAAATAGCCTATAACTATTCCCGAGAATTGGGCTACCAAATGCAAAAAGGATTCTTCAAATCCGACTTTTGTTCACAATTTCATAGGTTTTATTTTTTTTGCGCGGAACCCTAATTATTTTTCTAAAATAAAAATAGCCTAAGTTACTCACCGTAATATCAGCTATCTACCAGTGAAAGTCCCGTCTAAATCGATCCAGCCGTTTCAGAGATTAACCGGAACAAACAGAGAGACAGGCAAAAATTTTTAAAATTGCTTTTTTGTTTTATGTACCGTATATATTATACTTTCATATACATTTAGTAAAAGTTGTTATTTTGGCATTACAAACGGACACTTCAATTTTAATTAATTGTATAGATAATATTATATATATATTTTTTATTGTTTTTTTTTCTTTTTCAGATGTTTATCTGGTAGTTGAGTCAAAATGTAGGACATCTACTTAATTAATATCTTAAATTTATTCATCGATAGACAACGCACAGCCTAAACCGCAGGTTCTAGCAACATGAAATTTTGCACACCAGCCGATCTATTCTGTAAACACCACACCGTGAGCACTTAGGTGAAGTGAGTTTGAAGTGAGTCAATCCTTAGTAGAGTAAGGTGGGTTAGTAAACTCACTTCACCTAAGTGCTCACGGTGTGATATTTACAGAATAGATCGGCAGTTCTGTACGTAATGAGGTGAGGTGATCACTAAGGATTTTGAAAATTCATCCCCTAAAGGGGTTAAATACAAGATAAAAGTTTATATGGACGTTCCTAATTTTTGCCGATGGGAAATCCCATCGGGAACAGGGCTTGTCAAAGTAGAAAAAAACAAAAAAAGGATAACCGACTTTAAGTTAAAGATTAAAAGCAGATAATGTATTAAAAATGATGTAACAATGCCTCTAAAAGGGAGATTGACATATAATACCGCAGCCTACACAAAAATCGAAAGTCACAATAAATCTCTTAATAATCTGCGACAAATTGGAAACTTAATCCGTGTTATAGAGCAAAATCCGAATGTCTCGACCTAATTTATATTTTAAAACGAAAACGAGTCGAGAATTACTCGACGGTGTAATATAGGCCAACCGAAAAATAACGCTAAAATGAAATGCAAATTATACAAATTTATTATTATCCTGTGGTCAGAAAAAATGGGAAATCCTCGAGAGAGAAATACAGGAAGTGATTAAAAGAGCCCTTCAAGATTTGGAGGGTATGCAAAAAATACTTAATAACTTATAAGTTATTATACTTTGGTAGGGGGATTGTTCTTAGGTATACCTAAATTATTAAGGCGAAGAAATACATTGTCGGAGATAAAATATCTACGAGACATTTTACGTACGATTTGAAAATGGATTTTTTTTTTCATATTGGGTAATTTGACTAGAACATTGATTGATTTGAACACTTGAGAACATCAATCTGCTTGCTGCTGTTTAGAGTGACGTCATGCGAGTTACAGCCGTAGGCAAGAACGTAAGGAGCATGCGTTTGTCACCCTCCTAGCCTATCTCTTTGTCAAGCTCCCAGTCTAACTAAACTAGATGTGGTTGTACGTCATTTCACAGAAGCAAACGGTTCGGCTTCAGCTGAAATTGATACCTACAGGTCAATAATCAAGCAAAGGTGCCTTAAAGCGTTGTCTTTGAGATGAGTGAGATAGCAGTACGTGACAGCTAAGTGCTAGAAAGAGAGGACGAGACTTGAAGCTGCTTCTGAACACTACCTAATTTCTTAGGTGACATTTTATTAGACTGGTTTAAGTGGGTATTATAATTATTATTAATAGAAAGTAGCACATATTATTAAGGAGTTCAAACTGTTGTACTTAAGCCACTTTAGAAGTAATTACTTGGTAAGCACAACGACTTTGTAGGACCGGCCTACATAGGTGCTAGCTATTAATGTTACCCACTTTCCCGTAAGATAATTAAAATTAGTAAAAGCAAAGCAAAATATAATAAATATGACAAGTAGGTAAATAACATAAGATTACCGCGGCTCCCTCATTTGACTTAATAAGAGAAGCTCGCTGGCATATTGCCAACAAGATACCGACCGGGTCACATAATTTTCAAGTGTTATGTAATTGTTGTCAGAACATAAACTTCTCCCAAGACATATATTGTGGACAAACATCTGTATGAAATGGTATCCAAGTTCTACAATATTGTATTAATATTAATGTTACTTCTGGAAGTTTGTTTGGAAAAGAAGAAGGTTTACCTTAGTGTTAGTAGATTAGGTTACCCAGTAGCTGGGTTGTGGAGGTTAGATAGGCAGCTACTCCATGTAAAATACTGGTATTCAACTGCATCCGGTTAGACTGGAAGCCGACCCCAACTTAGTTGGGAAAAGGCTAAGCAGATCAACAGGTTATGTCGTACTCTCAGTACTTCGATTAATTAATGTGTTGTCAGCGGTACACGACTACTTACGCTAAGTTTCAACTTGATAGACCAAGAGGAAGTTGTTCAAAATTAGCTTGCAAGATTTGAACTTAACAACTTTAAATCACGTTGACATTGAACATCATCTGCCTAGCCTTTTCCCAACTATGTTGGGGTCGGCTTCCAGTCTAACCGGACGCAGCTGATTACCAGTATTTTACATGGAGCGACTGCCTATCTGACCTCCACAACCCAGTAACTGGGTAATACGATACCTCTTGGTACCCCCCCCCCCTCCCCCCTTGGTACTGGTTGTCAGACTTTCGGGCTTCTGACGACCCGTAACGACTGTCGAAGATCCACGAATGACAGCCGGGACCAACGGCTCAACGTGCTTTCCGAGGCACGGAGGAGTCTCGGTATATAAAGATGGTCACCCATCCACGAACCAACCCCGGTAAGCGTAGCTTAACCTGATGGATCGAACTGTGCGGCTGTTATTACTTAGCCACGAGCTCCTCCTCATCACGTCGACGTTGAACAAATGCTTTAAAATGTTTTAGGTGAATAAAAAGTGTTTTTGTGTGTTTTGTGTGTGTGTAGTGTGTGTTTAGTGTGTGTTTTGTGTGTGTTTGTGTGTTAGTGTTTTAGGTGGTGTTTTTAGGTTTATATCGCATAGTTAGCAAATAAAAACGTTTAATGTATTTTGTGGAAAATGTTGTTGGTAACACATTTGCTCATACTTACTTGTATTTTTATCGTATATAAAATGTAATGTGTCACTGTTTATTTCCCAAATAAATAAAATAAAATAAAAACATGCTTGCATCTTTTGACAAAGTGTATTCTTAAATCATCTTAACTTTAGGCTATTCATTCATCTTTGTCTGCTGTCTTTCCCAGCCAATCGGTCAAGAATGAGTCTGGGTTGTCGCGAATCGCGATTGACCAGCGTTTCTTAAGCTTGCCTTAGTGATGACGCTCGTCTTCTGACGAATTTATTATACGGCTGCCACATAGACACTCAGGTCCAAAGATTTGGTGAATAACGTGGTTTGGTAATCAAAAGGCTAGAAGGAGAAATAATGCAGAAAGAATAGCTCAGAGGGCAACATAACCATTTAAATAACATAACATAACATCACGTATTTTTTTCCCGTATGGTACTGTAGAGGCCTTAGTTGAGCCTGCCTTCCGCAAGAATCCTCTTTGGATTATGACATTGGCTGGTTAGACAAACGCTGATTGTGAAAAATAATGACAGATAGTGATTTTGTTCTGTATCGAGTCACTATAGTTTTAGCCCCAGCTTTTACCTGTTGAATTATAAATATTTTAAATATAGCTGCCAAAGCTAATAAATCAGTTTATTGAGTGTAACGGTCTTTAAATTTATAAATATCTTCGAGAAAGTTCCCCCAACACACCTCGAAGACGAGACCGCACACCACAGTACATATGCGGTGAAGCAATTTTCAACATTATTGCCTTAGTAATAAGGACGATAAGTGGTTCACCGCAAATGTCCGCGATGGTACCTATTTCAAAAATGTAATGGAAAAATCTAACTGATAAACTATACACTCCACACAATGCAAATACATAAAATCCCGATTATATAATCTAACGAAAAATGAACGATCGAGTATAATTAACGTATTGTAGCTACTTGTACCACTCCGGGGCATAAAATATTGCGGAACTGGCATGTACTGGTATGAACCGGTGGCCGGTGGTATTCTCATCTATATATGTATGGAGTTGAAGTTCGGGTGTGCCTCATATTTTTGTATTGCCAAGCCAATCGGTGAATGTCTGTCGAAACACACATTCCCCGTTTTTAGTCAGCCGGGATTGTTTTTTAAAGCATGATGTTTTGATCTAAGGACTGCAGAACTGTATTTTATTTTCATTGGTTGGCTGAAGGCGACTAACAAGAAGTATTTACAAGGCAGATGTGAGTGGAAACGCCCTAGAAGGACATAGCATAATCAGCCTATAATAACTCCACTGCTGGGACTCAGGCCTCCTCTCTTCGGCAGGGAGTGGGCTGTAATCTACCATGCCCAGTGCGAGTTGATAGATGTAACATGGTTTCTTATTTTTGGTGCTAGGACATGGCGGTTTCCTCACGTTGTTTTCCTTCACCGTTTTGAGAGCAGTGGTAATGAAAACTAGTTACACAAAGTAAAGAAGCGCCTGCCTGGGTACGAACTCACGACCTACCAACTCGTAAGTCGAGGCTGTTACCACTGGGCCGCGACTGCTCTTACATCTGGTCATACGCGCTCGCCGGTTGCGAGTACTACACATCTGATCTTTCTGAAGACCATCACCCATAAGGTCACTAAAGGATATATAGTGACCTT
Source organism: Fissipunctia ypsillon (assembly GCA_947568875.1). Lineage (NCBI taxonomy): Eukaryota > Metazoa > Arthropoda > Insecta > Lepidoptera > Noctuidae > Fissipunctia > Fissipunctia ypsillon. The sequence goes on from OX387658.1 coordinate 17,751,295, forward strand.
ATTGGTGATGTTCTTCAGAAAGGTCAGTTGCGTAAACAAAGCAAAAGGAGTATGTACGGATCGTAGCAGGTGGCGTTCTGTAGTTTCTGCCTACCCCCATGGGAAGAAGGCGTGAGTTTATGTATGTATAAGTATATGTGGCTGTCTCATTGGTCTAGTGGTCGCAAGCGCTACTGCTGAGCATGAGGTCCTGGGTTCGACTCCCAGGTCGGGCAAAGTGTTATTGAATTTTTGGAGTTTCTCAGTAGCAGCCTGCAGTTTGGATTTGTGCCCGGTTGATGGCAATAGGCTCGCCCCATATAACATGGGACTTAAACATAACTGGCGAAATGTGGGTGTACTATAGGTACACCTCTGCCTAACCCTTCGGGGATTACAGGCGTGATGTTATGTTATGTTAAGTATATGTGGTTGGCTGAGAGTGAATCGTCATCATCCCTTCATAATAGGCCCGACCTTCCTTCTAAAGTCATCTACTTCTAACGAGTGAGCTCACTGTTTCTGAGAGGCTAGGTAGTTGAATCTGTTTTCAGATCAAATATCAATTGATGGGTTTGGCTAGGTTAGAGATTTACCAGATTTCATTATTAAGAGGTTTGAAATGACAAAAAAAAATTAAAAACTCACTAAAATTAAAATTTCGGTTTAAGCTAAACATTCGACAGGCCTGTTGGTCTAGTGGTTAGTGACCCTGACTGCAAAGCCGGAGGTCGTGGGTTCGATTCCCACCCAGGACAAACTTTGTGTGATGAGCATATTGTTTGTTCTGTGTCTGGGTGTAATTTATCTATGATATGTATGTATTTATAAATTATATAAGTATGTATATCAGTTGTCTGGTTACCATAACACAAGCTCTGCTTAACTTGGGATCAGATGGCCGTGTGTGAGTTGTCCCAAGATTTTTATTATTATTATTTATTATTTTAGATTACAATGAGTTTAAGCGTAGAATTTCTCGTTTAGCTCTGCCATTCAGCTAATATGTTCGTTATAGTTCCATAGATTCTACACTAGAGCCACGAGCTCTCGATTACTCAAACCTTTTATCGATTCGACTAACTTTAGGGGAATAACATTCATTATCTAATTCTCAGGTGATAACGTTAATTACCTAATTCCTAGAAAACAATATTGCTTGACATAACGTATAAATAATACTGTACGTTGCTTTAATAAGTTTAAAGTAAGCAAATTAAATACTGATGTGTTTCTAATTATTTCTGAATAGATTTAAAAATTTAGTAATAATTAAGAACACATCAATATTCAGTAAGGTATTATGAGTTAGGTATTTACCAACTATAAAGATAGACAAACTAAGACAGGTACATATTTTATTTCGGACAAAAGATGGAAACAAGATTCAAACATAGGTACATAGACAATCCACATCAGTAAACAACAATAAAACGTAATTAGGATTCTTTAAAAATCTTTAAATACCAAGATCTTTAGTCTCGTCTTTTTTATTTGCGGTTTCACCCCGTATAAGTCTCGATCCCATCGGGATATCGGGATAAAAGTATCCTATATGTATGTTAATCCAAGTTATAAACTATCAGTGCGCCAAACATTCAAATCCGTTTAGCAGTTTTTGCGTGAAAGAGCAACATCCATCCATCCATCCTCACAAACTTTCGCGTTTATAATACCATATATTAGTTTATTAGTAGGATATACCTAAACAAGATATTTGCAATTTACGAGAAAGACAACGGACCTACATTCTCCCCTTGATGAAATTTCACCACATAAGATACGTCCTTTCACACCGAAACGAAGAAAATTGAACCACAAGCGGAAACAGTAAAACGTAAAGTACCGTCAGTTTCCTACCCTACGGACGCATAACGTCGTCTCGTAAGAAACGAAACAATATGTTTACTTGCCCAAACTTAATCCGCACAGCGTCAACATAAAGTTAAATTATCTCGGAATTAGGTTCACGATATATGTCTTTACATAACCTTATGTATAACATGGATGTAAATAAAATGGCGGCAAGGGTTCCTTATTGGAGTAATAGGTATTTATGACCACAGAGCAGATTGGAGCAGTTAGACAATTATGTAACCTACTATCCAATTTTTTTCACACAGAAAGAAAAAAAAATAGATTTATTTGTCACAGAAACACTTGCATACAAAAAGATAACTCGAATATAGGTAAATAAATAAAAACAAAACAGATTTATACTCACGAACTCTGAACATAAATAGACGGCAGCTGCACGCCGTGACTGTGACAAGAAGGCTTTCGCTGAGCATGATGCTGTGCTATGGGGACCCACAGCGCAGCGCTGATTTTCAGTGGTCACCCGAAAACGACTTACGGAAAGTAAGTCAGGTTTAGAGACTTGTAAAATAAAATAAAATAAAAAAGCAGCCCGGAGTCTGGATTTGTGCCCGGTTGATGGCAATAGGCTCGCCCCCTATTACATGGGATTTAAACATAACTGGCGAAATGTGGGTGTACTATATAGGCACACCTCTGCCTAACCCTTCGGGGAAAAAAGGCGTGATGTTATGTTATGTTATACGTAAAAATAAAAAAAAAATAAAATAGTGCCGTTCAAAAAACTTATGTCAACCTTTTTTGTAAATTGTAGCAAATTCAGGCATTTAATAAAAAGTCTTTTTCGTTTATAAATTCCATGCTCAAGTACCATGTTCCATACTGAACTGAAAAATATTTTCATTAATTGAAATGTGTGATTAAACATAGCTTTACTGGTAAATCTATGTACATACCAAAGTACTAAATATTATACTATAAAATGTATCGTGCCAACAATAGCCGTCATGAGCAAACAATAGCGAAATGCAATAATGGACTAATAAAGCGACCGTATTGCAATATAAATAAAATTGATAATAATTTTATTAACTGGGCATTAAATTCACATCGATTATATTTATTTAAAGGACATAATACCATTTGTGTTAAATACGACACAATAGTCATAATCTGTATGGAGAGAATCCACAAAAATGTTATATAAATACACACAAACACACATACACATACGAGTATTATACATAATTTTCTTTATATTTTGTACTATAATGACGACATAGATTGGACTACTGGTCTTCATTACGCTGTGGCATATTCAAAATTTTCCATATAGCTCCTTGAGACCCTTAATGAGTTTTTAAGAAGGGCTTTATGAGGTGTTTTATTATTGTACACAATGATTCATAAAAGTGATATTTAGTTTAAAATAATAATAATATCAGCTTGTAAGCGAGTTGTAATACACACGGTGATTTTTAATTCACTGTTTGATGAAAGTACTCATAAACAACTTTCACTTTGGGACCAACTAAGAAATAACAAAAAAAAAATACATCTGTTTCATACATTTTCATCCGGTAAATGTTGCATTTTTGTATGAAACAGCTGATATTTTTTTCGATATTTTGGTCTCATAGTGAAAGTTGTTCATTTGCTCATTGTGTATTTCAGAACATGCAATGTCCATTCCAGTGATGTTGATTAACTTAGAAAGTACTCGACGAAATTAGTATTTGCCAAGTTTGAACCCGGGAAATCGTAGTTCATACGTGCAATCTGATACCTACTCATTTTCTAGCAATTCTTAACACGCAACAAGACATAGGTAAAACAATTACACTAATAAAGCCACGAACACACGTGCGAAACTCGCCTACGCCTACGCCTAACACAACACGTGACAAAAACTTATCCACTAACAACATCATCGTACTAAGTGACCGGAGACTTCTTGCTTCTAATCTATTTACTTTCACAGCTACTACAAATTATTGAACGACGTCTACGGTAATCTAATAACGCAAAGTGTAGTCTAGGCTTTAATAACGTGTGGCCTTAATCTATTTGGCACAGGTATAAGATAAAATTTGTGTTGGACTAAGTAATTTTTTGGGCTGAAAATGAATGTAATATTTTGTAAGGAGGCTTTTTGCTAGTCCATTTGGTTTGAAGAAGTCCCTTTGTAGTTTTTACACCTCATATTTCAGGAGTATTTTCTGTGTAAATATAGGTACTGCGGTTACTTTTATGAAAGATAGGGTACATTATTACCTGAAGCTTTTTTTTGGCAAAATCGTAAGGTTGTAGAAATATATCATTGGATTAGTTTAATTTTCACAAATATTAGGTATCCTACTTTACGCTTATACTCTCATTAAAACTGCCTAAAAAAATATAGCAGCACATTCCGTTCTCTTCTGTCTACCCCTAGAGGAAAAAGGTGTGATTAAAAAAGAAAATTCACACAAACCCAATAGCAATCATTTCTCCCAATAAAGCATTCCAAACTGCATATTGTTATCAAAATTACTCCTTATTGCTCCACTCTGTATAAATCACCGGCGAGATTAGGAAAAATACCGTTATCAGTGTGTCTTGGCTTTATTGCCCGCGAAGAAATATTGCCTTCGCCTTAAGTACTTCCGTTTAGCGCTGTGTGTCATAATTTGAGGGTATTTGTGTTTTGTATACCGTTCGGTTGACTTTTGTAGAGTCAGCTAAAAAGGATTTGTTCGAAGTGGTGAAAATTGTTTAACAGTGTGAATTAGGCTATAAATGTTGTTTTAGAAGAAGATGATGCAGTAAATAAAATATTATATTTAGATTAATTTGCCCTTATGTTGTAATGCAAAAATGAGTTTATCTTTATATTTGTAACTTTTGCAAACGATTCTGGCACACTCCTGCACCCTAATTGCGTAACACACTATCAATCGGAATCTGAATCATTTTGAAGCAAATTGCTAATCCATTGCTTCTAAGTTTTAAAAATTTGTCTGCTCAACAACGTAAATAGCGCAATGAATGTTGTTGAACTGTCAAAATGAAGCCGATTCCTGCTGTAAGTATGTTACGCAATTGCCCCGCTGGATTCATGAATTTTTTTCACCCGTCAAAATCCATACATATGAGACAGCAGCTTTAAAAATAAAGATAAGCTCCAACAATCAACTAATTTCAAATCGCAAAATATGCCTAACTTCTGCTGCTGTCCGTACATAGGGAGCCGGGTGTTTTTTGGTATTAGATGAAATCAGGGCCGCGTAGTATGTTCCCGACTTTATTGCATGTACGTGTCATCGGAAATACTAATCTTGTGACGGCTGTATTACTAAAATCTGGGGTTCGGTATGAGTGACGACAAGTAGCGTCAGCACATAACACACTTCCGACTTCACGATTGTCTCGGACGGTACCGAGAACTTATGCGCTTACACACACATTCACAGCGTGTTTGTACAGTTGGTAAACACAAGTAAAGCGCATGTTGCTTCATGAGATGAAAATACTTTACTTACTTTTAAGTCAGAAATTCTCAGAAAGCTTTTACACCTTAGGAGTCCATCAAGAAATTATAATTTATTATATAAAGAAGGCGACCAAGTTCCAGTCAGCAAGACCGATGGCGACCATGCTCATTAATTAATTAGCTAATTACGTCTCAAGTCTGTAAGTGTAATTAATTAGTCACTCGACGTGACTCGCCACTAAAATCTTAGAGACTTTTGTACGGAGTGTAATATTTTTAGAAGGATGTTATTTCGTCATAATTTTTGTTAACTTCGTTATGGTTTTTTTTTGATAATTAACTAAAAACTAAACCTTTCCATGGCAACACTTCTCTACTAACGGCCGAACCCAATAACCTATCTATCACCAGTTTTGGCATACCGGAGATAGAAAACCTATCTATCTATGGTTTTAACGCCCCAATAATCTATAAGAGATTATGGATACTTACCGGCCTGACATAAGGGCTGATAGAATAATACTGTTTACCATCAATAGCGATCTATCCTTTACTGAAAATAGGTTATTGGGTTCGGCCGTTAGCGAAACCTTTCACGCTAAAAGAAACACTACAAACATTACGTGTAAACCAACACTATTGTTCACGATTTCTAAGAAGGCTCGTACTTGAACTTTCATCGAGGGCCAAAGGTCCAGTTTCGTGTGAAAAGGCGCGAAAAGTAGGCGGCCATTACAAGACACGCACACGTCACATAAACACACACAAATATGAAACGTATACACGTACAGTCACGGAACGCAAGGGTTAAACAATTTTCAAATTAATTCCTTTCACACAAAGTGGGCACATGCCAGCCAGTCTTTCGAAACAGCTGAACGGTGCGGATGGTGTTACTGCGCCGCAGACTATGTCTCCCTGCCCTCTGTGCCCCAAAACCAAAGTGGTTGCAGTCAGAGCGACCTCTGCGCTACTACCAACGGTGCCGTGGAAATAGCGAAATATTGGGCCATTACAATTTAACAAAACCATCGCCCCGAAGAAGAGATTCTATAATGACAATAAAAAATAATAAGTCTCATGCACAGTGTGAAAATTGACCTAAAATGCTTACCTAACTTTTACATTCCACGGTTGTAAACAAATACATTACATACACATAACACACTATTAAACTGTGCTCATGTGAAATCAGTTCTAAAGGTTGTTGGTAGTTTATGCTTGCCTGGTACAAAGCTTCGTTTTATGCAGGTGGTGATGTTTTAGCTTATCATCCCTTCCGCGTTGCTTTTAGCTAAAGATTACCTATCTTTCGGATATGACATAATAACTTTATATTTTGATCGTTGCGTGTGCATTCAAAGGATTGCAATTGGGATTAGTATCGTTTCAAAGATGACTTCCAATTTTGGTGTGGTATGCGTGGTTTCATTATCCTTCTAAACTCAAAGACTATCCCTGGATTATAGCAGTTTCTTTAAAAGTGACAATTTTTCTTCTGCGGAGAAGCTTATCAAATGTAATTCAGAAAACTGGATAAATAAAAGCTACTTTCTACATCGGACTTTTAAATTTTTCTATAGGTATCGAAATCTTAGATCCGTACTTTAAATGTACAAAGAAATATACAAGTAAGTTCTGATAGATATTTACAAAAACTAAACACACAACTCAAAGCTGTCTAAACCGTAAACACATTTAAATTACGAACGACTCTTTCAAAATAAATACCCAACCGAAGCGTTCTAAATTCGAAAGTATCAAGTGCCGGCGCCATTTTTCGTACGAACGTATTTACAAATTCAGGGCTGCCAGTGTTTGCCAATTTGCCAGCCACCGTTCACACCTGTTGTGAACTTTTAGTGTTACTGAGGCGGTTTATGTTTCCATAGTAAAGTATGTGGAGGTATAATATGGAGGGTAGTTTTTAGAAATAATCGGGTGGAAGGTTTTGGGTGTTGGATTAATGTTGGTCATCTGTGGAGGCATAGTGTCGAATACTTAATTTAAAACTAGTAATTACTTACTGGATTTGCCCCGCTTTTACGAGACTTATAATTGGTTAAATGTGGGAGTACCTACATACATACATACCTACCATATACTTACCCTTCGCAGGCCTGATTTTTTTAACTATATTATAAATTGCCTTCTCTTCGAAGACCTAATTAATTTCTTTAAAGGGGAAGCTACTCGTAACATTCTGCACTCTTTCATATTATATTGATAAGTATATCACTGACGTACAACTGCAGACCTTGCAAATAAAGATGAAAAGTGGTCCAGCACCATCATCCGCGGTTGTACATAAAACTCTCGGTTCTCGGTAACTATTTTATATTGGATCGAAAAATCTTGTTACTGTGAACTACAAAAAAGTATTGAGAGGAATATCAAACAATAAGCAAGGCAAAGATTTATCTGCCTTTTTTGGGCAACCCTAGCAACTAGTGTAGCTGACCGGTTTGTAATGAAGACTTTGCATTACTATCGATTTGTTTACTAACTAGTTGTTAGGTTAACGTCGTTTTAACTTTGTTTTAGATCAGTTTTGTGGGTATACCTACAATGGCTACAAAGCTACTGAGCTACAGGATTATCCTTCCTGATACCGAAAATGTGTACACCTTAACATTTTGCGTGCTGACTAGCCTGATAAACCATGCTATAAAGCACGTTTATATGTGCACATACAGTTAAACTATTACTTTACGCGTCGAGATAAATCGCACATGACAACATGTACCGTCATAACTCAAAAAATGGCCGAATTGAGTTAAGATTACGTACGGATCAAGTAACTTTTAATCTACATACTAACAAGACACTCATACAAAAAAGTAAATTTTTGTAAGAGTTATGAACATTTACGTAACTTCAATAGTTTTGGTTCTATGATTTTTTTGAACTTTCAAATCACTTTTACTCGAAATGTCTAATTTTGAGTTATGACTGTACATGTTGTCATGTGCGAAATGATGCATTTTGATAACAGTGTGGAATGGTCTTTTAATCTATACTAATAAAATTTGTTTGTTTGTAAGTTTGTATGTACGGGGTAATCTCTGGAACTACCAGTCGGATTTGAAAAGTTCTTTTTGCATTTGATAGCCCGATTCTTCAGAAAGGTTATAGGCTATTTAACATCACGCTATGACTCTCAGGCCGAGGCTACAGTAGGCAGCGATTTGCGATGCGACTGGAAGAGCGAAACTAGATATACATGGTATGGCTACATTATAAGCGAAAATCCGGCATTCGGCGATGACGTGGCTACAGTACACATGCTACACAACGAATTAGCAAGAGCGATTCATGCGGCTACACTATTAAATAAAGAGAATTTGTTTTTTACGTTCTGAAGTACAGTTGTAATGTAGCCGCTATCATAACAAAGACTGAATTTGAATCGGTTGTTGTCTTAGAATGTGATCAAATCATCCATCGTGGTTTACTTTACGCATAATGTAGCACTATTGAACTAGTCGTGCAAGTGAGAAATTTTCTAATAAATTCGCTTCAATTTCGCTGATATGTTAATGTAGCCGATGCCGTGATTACAGTAATGTTGTTCCTATTGTATAAATAATTCAAAGTTCGCTAGTAATATTTGATGAACGGTGTAGCCATATACGCGAGCATGCATTTATTTGTTTTAATCGCTCATGTGTCGCAGGTCGCGTCGCGGCCTAATGTAGCCTCAGCCTTAGGAGACACGCTAAGCGAAAACGAAGTTTTGTTATTTTTTTATTTGAGATAGGTTTGCTCTTGACTCTAGTCTAAGTCAGAGATGACAGAGACAAAGTCGACGATGGAGCGAGCTTACCCAGAAGAAGCCTGTTAACTCTCACTTGCTTGCTTGATTTGCTTTTTAATAGATAGTCGAGGAATGCTCAGTGTTGATGGCATGTGAATCGTGAAATTAAGTGCATGGATGCAATAGGTAGGCATATAGGTACATATAGCTTGCAGTAACCTCCTTTCCCGTCTATTAATAATTTTATTTTATGAGGCAACAACCCTAAGCCTGATGTTAAAAAATGAGAGCGTGAGTTTATGAGGGGCCCAACGTACCTGTAGCACTAGGTATTGACGTGGGATCCTTTCGCTTAAGTACAAACCTAATTTTACCTAAGTTACAGGACAGCTATACATACCTGTACCTACTACATTGCTGTTAATAAGAATAAATCATGCTCACTTAAATGTCTCGCTGATGGCGGCGCGTGTGTTGGATCATTCGGTTCCCTACAAAATGGTTGAGCTGGATGGTGCTGATCCACGCGTCATGTTCGTGAACGGGCGCCGTCAGTTGAGACTGGTCATCTCTTAACTGCCAGGGCTTATCTTTAATCTTATATTTTGAATTGTTGTTAATTATTATTTTTTACATTGTTCTCACATATAGAAGCAACAAGAACCATGTACCCAGGATTTTGTAATAATTTTGTTTTAAAAGAGTGTCCATGGAGTTTCTTGCCCATTCTTCTCCATAGAGATCTACGTTTTGGAATGGGCGACTAGCTTCAATTTTCTGACTAACTGACCGACTCTTTGACAATTCAAAAGTGCCTGTAATTGGTCTGATTGAAATAAATGCTTTGAGTTTGAGTTGAGAATCACTGAACCAAAGACAGTTAGTTATTAACATCTTGAAAAAAAAACTAGTAGGTACCTACCTACATTAATAACAAAATGTAAAACAGAACTATGATCAAGCTACACAAATAGTAGAAAAGTCCTAACAACACAACGCATATATCATTAATATTGAGTGCGCTATAACGATTACAGTGTCGCCTAATGACAATACACACACAATTTGACCCCTGAGTTTGTGTCGCCATTTCTTCTCAGGAATAGTCAGATAGGAAATGTCGACTCCATCTAGCAATTTTTTTTTTTAATATGACGTGTAAAAGTGATTCCGATATCCTATTTACAGAATAAACAATTTCATTTCATTTCAATGTAGATGCGGATAGATGAACCAAACTGAACTAAAATGGATGCAAATAAGGTTATTTGCATAAGTATTAGTATATAGTATTAGTATTAGTATATAGTAGTAGTATAGTTGCATATAAGTCGATTAAAAAGTAGTGCAGAACGCGCACTCTTTGCGACTCTATTGGTATTAATATATCGTTCTATCCTGCAGATTAGATGATTGTAGTACACTACTGAATTCTACATACATACATACATAAACTCACGCCTTCTTCCCATGGGGGTAGGCAGAAACTACAGAACGCCACCTGCTACGATCCTTACATACTCCTTTTGCCTCGTTTACATTCATACATCTGGTCATATTCGCACGCCGGTTGCGAGTACTACGCACCTGACCTTTCTGAAGAACATCACCACAATACTGAATTCTAATTCCTAAATAAGCAACATGCATGTCATTAGCTAAAACAGACCTATATAAAAAAGTCAAAGTAATTTATTTGCCGGAAACGCGGTACTTACACAGGATGTTCATACATTTAAGAATAAATCTACATGTTCAACATAATGATGTTCACGTCCATTATATGTTTATGGTTATGTATGTGTTGTGTCAACTCATAGCTTCTTTTCTTTACTTTAGACTTTAAATTTGTTTTATTCCGTACGTCAACGTTAAGATTTTATCTTGACCTATGACTTTATTTTGTTATTTTTTCTAAGATTAATTTAGGTTTGAAATTCCGGCGCTATTTGTTCAAAACCATACAAAATTCTCGACTTGAAAAGTTTCTTTACAGTATGAAAGGACTGACATACAAATCATAGACAAAGATAATGACCGATGTGTATTGAGTTCCAAATACGTAATGGTAGGGTACATTCTGTCCTTGTACCTATTCCGCCAGTGGAACCAGCGCTGTGACGTTGTATATTTTACTTTCTACACACCATAGTAATTGCCTACTGCCTGCCGCCCACAATTCAAGTAGGTACACTGCAATTCTTCCTACATTTCTCAACAAACCTCATTTGACATTTTATAAAATCGTTACAAAGGTATTTTTCTGTTTCTGCTAAAGCATGGCGATTAAGATTTATGAAGTACCCGCTTTTTATAATAAGTAGGGTGTAATTATGTTATAGAAGCTGTTATTTTACGCTTGGAAATGGTGTTTCGTTGGATTTCTGAATAATTTAGTGTTGTTTTTGCTTTAAAATGGCGCCTACCAAGTCGTTTCGTGATTTTGGACGTTTTATTAAACGAACGTTAGCAGTAAAGACCTAAATGTTACTTTATTTATATACTGGCAAAAAAATGTATGAAACAAAAATACTTTTTTCATTGTTTTACCACTGAAAGATAAATATTAAGTTCAGAATTAAAACCAAACATCAAACAAGCCGACTACTATTAAACTTCAGAAATCCATCGACATTTTATTACACAACGAATAGAAAGCAAACAAGATGTTTGAAAATAACTTCAGTCCTATCAACAACCTATAAACACAAGTTTATTGATTCGTGTCTGTCACAATACACGCTATTCAAACAACTTTATACGACGATTTGAACAAATGTAAGTACTGGAGTTTGAAATTATGCAGCCGTGTTTGCATTGGCTCTAAACGTAGCCGACAATTGTTGAATACTCTTTAATTGGTCCGGAATTCCCATGAAGCAGTGAGGAAGCGTAATTATCAATGCTGGTTCGCTTTCTATATGACAAAGCCGTTGCTATGGTACGTATTAAATAATAGAATAAAGGTACGTTTTCTAGATACAAATATGGCGTTCATAATTCTTTTAGTTATTTTATTACCGTTTCATCATGCGATTTTCTTCACATAGGTTAAGTGAAATAATGTCCCTAACAGGAGACACAAAAACGATGTCCCACGTCAAATTATTTCATAATTTAGGCAGAGCTTACACCTGGTCCCGGCTGACACAGATAGGTATATGGACCTATGTACAATTTTATATGTTGAATGGATGTACTCGTAGCTGGAGATTTACCAAAACAAAAAAAAAAAAAATTTATGTGTTTCATACGGTTGGCCATGAAAGATATTTTTTTTGTATTGTTTCTATATAGCCTGCCTATATAGCAGCCTGCCTCGTTGGTCTAGTGGTCGCAAGTGCTACTGCTGAGCATGAGGTCCTGGGTTCGACCGTAGACCTACGTGATGTAAATTTCAACTTGATAACTCCATGAGTTCCTGAGAAAAAGGGTGTTGACAGACAGACAGACGAACAACGAAGTGATTATAAGGGTTCCGTTTTCCCTTTTGATGTACGGAACCCTGAAAAGACCCAAAAGCATGTAAAAATAAAAGAAATACTCTGTTGCTACCTTAACAACCTCCCCTAGTTTACTTATTAAACCATCGCAGATGATATTGTGAATTGTGACATAAACATGTAAATATAATAAGTACCTATATATAAAGAACAATTTTTATCATCCGTCTTTATTACAGTGCTTTATTATTTTTATGAAGAACGTGGAGATTAAGGCCGATGTCGACGTGACTTGCGACGTAATAATATGTTGCCTATCAAATATGTGATCCTTTATTCGAGAGGGAGTGTATCGTGCATAATGGCACTTATTTATGAGGAAATGGAGAAAAAATTTAAATAGGGTGTTCTTTTTTAGAACAGTGATTATGACTTTCAGTTTAAAAGTAGAAGCTAGTATTACATTCTAAAATATTTGTCAGAAAAAAATTGTTATGTAGGTATTATGACAAGAAGAGAGACAGAGAGGCGTGGAAAGGAGAAAGGGAGGTCTTTGCCCAGCAGTGGGACAACTCAGGCTAAAAATAATAATAATGTAGGTATTATAAATAAAACGCATCACACGAAGGCAGCTAAAAGCTAAAAAAAGCTACGAAAAAATCTGTCCGCAGCACATTCATGCCGTGGTTCACATTTCACAAGCCATATATTCATCGACGAAAAAAAAACCCCGTTGCGAGGTTACATACCGTTCAATCCACAGCAGTGCGTTTTTATTAACTCACACAGATATAGGTCGGCCGTTATTACCGGGGTTCCGTCGGTCACTTGCGTCGGTCAATTTTTGGGTCAAATCGAACTTTCTCCCGCGTATATTTTATGCGGGTATCCCTTTCTGCGGATTACCGACAAGTTTTGGTAAAGTTTCGCCTTTTGATGCTTCGATTGTTCGACCTTTGAATTTTAGTTTCGTTCGTTTGTGTTTAAATGTCCGCGTTAGTCTTTTGGGTTATATCTTCAAAAAATATTTTATGTTACTTTTTCTTTAAGTAAAGAAATGTTTTCGATATCGTGAAGAAAACATGCCAACCCGTCTTGAGCAAGCGTGGTGATTAATGCTCGTGCCTTCTCTGTATGAGAAGAGGCCTTTGCCCTGCAGTGGGCACTAATAGGCTGGTATTATTAAGAAAAAGTTTTGTGTTTTGGTAAAACCGTAGAATTATTCATGCAACGCCTAGGATGTAGAAAAAACAGGTCTTAAATAAAATCCATTTAAAACTTACCGTACTTTCGTTAACCAATTTATATTCATAACCTAAAAATATACCCCAAAAACTAAAAATAGTCTACCAAACGCTAGTTTACGAGCCAATTCAAGCAAATATAAGTATAGTCATAATCTAGTTATTACATCGCCGGTGCATTTTGAACTGTGAACGGTCTACTGTCAAAGTATAATGAATTGTAAGAGAGAAGCCGGTAGGCTGTAAAACTTACCCCTTGTCACGACAAGGGGCCCGGCTCACGCGATGTTAATTAAAAAAACCGACCGAATCTACATTTTGCTATACCCGAATCGCTTTAGCAAGGCAATAGCAGTCAGTGCCCTTTGCCTAATATCTCTCCGTAGGTAGGAATCTAAACAATAAACTATGTATGAATTTTCGTTATTGGAACACAATAGTTATTGATTGAGGACGTTAACGGACTTTACTTCAGTTTTAGAAATAAGGAATGTTAGAAAATGTAGGTGGGTCAATGACCGCTATTGCCACGCTAAAGCGATTCGGGTATAGTTCAGAAGTGGGTCTGCATAGTTGAGTTGAAAGCCGTCAATGGTAAACACAAATCAGTTTGCAAACCATGAAGTAAGTTATGGAAACAGGCGTTACTTTGCGGAAATCCGATAATACGTTTAGTTTGCATGTTGCATTATTATTATTGCACCTTCTGCATGTGGGCGCCCAGGGCGGTGCTGCATTCTGCATCCAACCATGGATCTAGTTTTTGGTGGAATTAAAACTAAATATTGAAATTGCATAACGTTTTATAATCATGAAATTTTAGAAGACTTCTTAAGTATTATATTTTGTTTCATAGAAATATTCATAAAACTTCGTCTTCAATTTTTAAATCTAGCTCAAGGCCCGAGGTATATCCATTCTTGCCAATATATTTGCCAAACTAATAATTTGCTCGTAATCCAATGATGATTTTTAGGTCACAAAAAATTACATTTTGTTTTCACTGACAAGTGACAGGGCGTAAAGAACCTTATATACAGAACTCTAAAACTACAACGGCATTCCACAATAACCTTGTATTCGGGGTTTATTTAAAGCATAGACGCCTCCACAAAATGACTAATATCTACCCCACATAAAGTAAAAGCTCATGATGGTCTAATTTAGACTAAATTGCGTTAACCTACTCATTAGTGACACGTTATCATATGGGCTCAGCTGATAAGTCATTTTATGTCAGGCTTTCATTTGTGGGTTTTAAAAAAGGTACGCAAGTTATGGGCGTAGGTATATGGTAGCTTGTGGTTTCGTGTGGCGACTCTGGAAGGTCAACGGACGATTGTAAATAATCGTAAATGTATGAATTTACTGTCATTTTAGACACGCTAAACGGTTGACGTGACTGAAATAAAACATTAACGTTTTATGGTTATGTTTTGTTTAATTAAATGGAGATGCAGAAACGAAACATGCGTAGAAAATCATCGTTTAGACAAAAAAAATGGGCTTAAGTTATCACCACTATCTGGAAGCAGAGTTAGATTGGCTTCCATCTTATGAGGCCTTTTTAAAAAGCTGAGCACTGGGAAATACTCAGCTGATGTTACATGAAAATAGTCTGCAAAACCTAGTTAGGTTACCTACACCGACCATCCACACTTCAGGGCATTTGGGGGACGTAAAACACCGTATGCCAACAGTTAAGCACAGACGTCGCGACATAAATAATTACACGGGCACTGCACACGGGGACATACGGAGGACAAGAGCGACAGGGGGGACAAAGGGGACAAGTTATAGGCCCACCGTCAAACCGCAACCATGTTGTGGTCGTTGCCAACTTTGACCAGTTTGTATTGGCCTAATTTTCAGTTGTTTTACTGTTTTCGTCAGAGAAGGTGATGAATGGGGTGTACTGACGGCAGAAAAGATAAGTGTGCATGTAGTGATGACAGCATTTTGATGGTGGTGTGTGTTGTGATGTCTTACTCATAGATTGGGTAAGAAGTAATGATAAGTGATAAATGATTTTATTTCTGTAAGTAGATTAAACACTTTTACACGTTAAACATTTTTTTTTTTAACTAGATGAGGCCGGCGTTTCCTATCTGACTACTCTAAGAATATCTGAGATAATGATAAGTATTGTCAAGATTGTCCTAATTACCCGCATAGGTATTTTACTTTTTTTCCGGTATGTCTGAGCTTATTGAAGTTTCAATGATATTGATTGTTGATCTTGTTAATTAGTTGGCTGTGAAGTAAGTTCCCGACCTACACACTAGGGTGGAGTAAAAATGTATGGATATTTTTTTTGTAATAGCATAGTGGTAAAAAACTGCCTATGTATGAGTAAATGAAGTATGTTAAATATCAATTTGCAGCACCAGCCCCATCACGAAACAATTTTGAAAAAAAAAGTATAAGTTCGTTCATTTTTGACAGCCTCATTAAGATTTGTATGAGGTTTTTATATACATCTGAATGAGGCTGTCAAAAATTTATACTTTTGCAAAATTCTTTCGTGCTGGGGCACCTCAAACTGTTACAATACATAAATGATATTTCCTTTTTACCACTATTCAATTACAAAAAAAAAAATCTTAAATTTTCACTCGCTACACGTTTGCCGTGCATCTAAACTCTTTTGCCGTGTGTAGGTAAAGTCAGGGAAATTAACTGTTAAGCAAGTTCACGCCCAACTTACATTGTCCGTATATACCAGACCTCAACTGTCATTCTTTGACAGTTGTATGAAATGGCTATAACACGGCAAATTGACATAGGGTGTCAAGTTGCTTAAAAAATAATTTCCCCGACTGTACATAGATGGTCAATAGCAGTTAAAGCTTAGTCGATAGTAGGTAAGTGCTTTAGCCGAATTCAATGTAGCACACGAAAATAGTGTTAGAAACAAAAATAAAATAGTTTGCTAAAAGCATTGTAGCCGTACCATTACTGTATTTTGAATAGAGAAATGTTTTGTGTCTGTTTTCATGTAGTTTTATTTAACGTGGTGTGAAAGCTCTTAACAGATTAATGATATATGGATCCTATTTCTGTAAGTAGGTTTGTACAAACACTTTTACACGTCAATCACATTTTAAAAACTAGCTGAGTTCACAGTCTCTTTTAAAATCTAGACATAATCTTGGTCAGGGGGCCAACCACCACCTCTTAAAGCAGTATTATTTTAATGTTACTTCAGTGTGAGAAAGAGATGGAGCTATACAGGACGTCTAGCTCCATCTCTTTCCCACACTCAAGTAAGATTAAAATAATACTGCTTTAAGAGATGGTGGTCTAGGCTCTGATCATGTGAAGACCATGTAACTATGTCTGGAATGGTCTTCTGAGGAAATAACCACACAGATTTGTCAGAAATCGTGCAGCTCAACTCAGAACTTAAGGAGCTCAACGATTCGACGAAACAAATGACAGAAAAAACAACATTTAATTTACATTCAGTCAAGTATGTAAACAGAAATTTTACAAAGTTTTGACATCATCATAGTAATCTGCTTTATTTGAATACAAATTAAATTAGCTTCTGTAAAGTGCTGGGTGCAGGTGCAATTAAAATTGATTAATGGGTTTTAGTGTCACATAAATGGGAGGGGCTTGTGGCTAAGAAATAACAGCCGCACGGGTCAATCGATCAGGTTAAGCTACGCTTGCCGCGGTTGGTCCGTGGATGGGTGACCATCTTTACATATCAAGACCCCTCCGTGCCTCGGAAAGCACGTTAAGCCGTTGGTCCCGGCTGTTATTCGTGTATCTTTGACAGTCGTTACGGGTCGTCAGAAGCCCGAAAGTCTGACAACCAGTCTTACCAAGGGGTATCGTATTACCCAGTAACTGGGTTGTGGAGGTCAGATAGGCAGTCGCTCCATGTAAAATACTGGTATTCAGCTGCATCCGGTTTGACTGGAAGCCGACCCCAATATATAGGCTAGGCAGATGATGAGTGTCAGATAAACGTCGTATTCAGGTTCTCATTGGATTTTCGCAACTAGTGGATAAGATTCCATATGGAATTTCCCAATAGCTGCCCAGAGTCTGGATTTGTGCCCGGTTGATGGTAATAGGCTCGCCCCCTATTACATGGGACTTAAACATAACTGGCGAAATGTGGGTGTACTATAATAGGTACACCTCTGCCTAATCCTTCGGAGAATACAGGCGTGATGTTATGTATGTGTGAATAACATTAATCAGGTTCGACTCCAAAACTGACCGGTTGAGCCGCAAACAAATAATGAAGAACAACCTATCAAAGTAAAAAGTAAGTAGGTAAGTAATATCGCCAACCCGTCTTGAGGAAGCGTGGTTATTAATGCCTTCTCGGTATGAGAAGAGACCTTTGCCCTACATTGAGACAATAACAGGCTGGTATCATTATATAACTAGCTGTGCGACTTAGTTCGCGTGGAAGTCGTAAGATACACAATATACAAAAATAACAGCCACATTTTAATAAAATTCCTTCGTCCCCCGACCCGTCGCGTTGCAAGCTATTTGTTCACAATGTCATGAGTTTTAATTTTTTTGCGCGGAACTCGTTAAGTCTTTTTCTAAAATAAAATTTATAACATCAGCTCTCTGTCTGTGAATGTCCCATCAACATCGGTCCAGCCGTTTCGGAGATTAGCCGGAACAAGCCAACGATAAAAATTTTAAAAATAGTTTTTTTGTTAAGAAGAATATACTTTCAAATGCATTTAGAAAAAAGCTGTTATTTTGACATTACAAACACACTTCAATTTTATTTATTTGTATGTATAGATTAAGTAATCTACTTAAGTAATAACATACAAATTCTAAAATCCACCCTTCCCATCTAAAACTTAACTAACTAAATACTTGACTCTGTTAACGATTCTTTAAATGCTTGTTAATGTTATACCGTGTAAATGGATTTTCTACCAAGATAAACGTCCATCTCTAATAACTGGGTAACAAGTGATGACACTTGACATGTAATAATTTCCCCCACCATCATTCTGATCGTTTATTGAGGTTCATGTGACATATCGGGGACAACAATCTGATGGAGATTTATTCATGTAGTTAAGGATTTCTACTATATTACGGCTACGCTTTTAAAAAATGGTACCTTTATCCTGTATAAATATTTTAGTATTAGGTGTTTTAGGAGATTTTAAATTAAATTAAAATTCATGTTTTCATTTTTTTTAATCTTCAAATAAAAATAAATTTCCAATTACATACAAGCCTAATGAATTTTTATTTGCGTAATTTTGACAAAACTTGAACACAATGTTTAAAACCTATTTTTTTAATTTTTTTTTATTTGTTATTCATTTGATTATCGCTTCCCCTTGAACGTCCTAAGACCCAACGTTGGTCCCTAGGGAGACGCGCCATTTTCCATTGTTTTTGAAGTCCTTTACTAGATTATAGCCATATTGATTGACAGATTACTTATATTCTTCTAACTAATGACAGTTTATCCAACACTATTAATTTTAAATGTTTGTATGATTACTTACAAAAAATCTAATAAAAAAAATTAAATGGTTACTCGGACGCTAGAAGAGGTAGCAGAATTACTGAACAGACTCCAACACATTTTGGAACCCAGAAGTAAAGAAAAAAAAAACAAAATTAAAAACAATTACAACTCCGCCGAACCCCGTCATCAAATAAAACACCCATACTTAACTTTAATGCAACATGACATATTCCGTACTTAATTTAAAATGAAAATAATAAAGCCATGGCTATTCGTTCGGAAGTAATGTCTGTACCCGCGTCATGGCGTTTATTGTGAAAAGGGCTCGCGTTGCATGTGGACTCTCGGTCGAAACATTTATAGTGACATTAAATGGCCGATCATAGTTAATATTTTACACGATGGAGTTGATAGTGTTTAATTTAAAGGTGATGTCAGGGTTGTCCTGATAGTAATATTTGTGAAATAAGTCATCTATTATATAACCTCTAAACACAACACAATGATAAAAGTTCAGGTAGGTACATACTACTTTCAACTAGGGATGTAACGGAGGCCATCTAAGATTTGAAATCAAAAAAATTTAGAAGGGGCAAACTATATTTACCAAAATTTTGAACGGGCAAACTATATTTCACAAAAGTTTAAAGGGGCAAACTATATTTAACAAACTTTTGAACGGGCAAACTATATTTCACGAAATTTAAAAGGGGCAAACTATATTTCACAAAATTTAGAAGGGGCAAACTATATTTAATTTTCACAAAATTTAGAAGATTACAAACTATATTTCACGGTTTTACGGCTTTGTCACCTTCTAGGCGTTTTCTAAGTGGTTCGTAAATTTAACCGGCTCCATTACACAGTTGTTCACTTCGTACTGAACCTGGCGACGGCGGTGACTTGGGAGGAAAATCTTGAAATTTCGAGTTATTTGTCCATCACATTAAAAGGTCTTCGCTTAGTTGGGTGCCGATTTTCTTTATAAGACCTTCGTTATAACTCCATCAAAAACTGGCGGAGGCGGAGGTATGACTTCTTGCGGAAGTTCCGCATTTGTGGAGGCGGAGGCGAAGTTTCGTTACAACCCTACTTTCAATACTTTGGCTGCGAGATTTGAGGACTCACAAAACGAACTTATTTTTATCAAAGACATACCTACGTATGGCATACAGCTGGCTAGCAGCGATCACGTTGAAGAGCCGAAGGGTCCCGAAGCCGTTCGTGTCATTCCGGCGCGGCTCGTGCTCGGTACATTTCTGTGTGTGTGTGAATTGTAGTAAGTACTTACCTCCTATTACGCGCTAGCTCTCCTTACTCCTTTCTTCCCGTGATTGTAAAGTCACCAGTGTCGATAAACATATTGACAGAATTCACTAATTTGTACACCGACAGCGTTTCCTGACTGTACACACTGATGACACGCTGATCTGCCAGTGGGTATTTTCAGTTTCAAACTTTAGTAGCCCTAATTTTTAATCTGAAAACATGCCAATGTCAGCGCTCCTTGCGTGTCTTCAGTTAATTAGCACCGTCTTATAACATCCTAAGCAAAGCTAACCCATTTATCTTTGAAAACAGAAGCTCGCTGTATGCCGACGTTTTCCCACGATAAACATCAAGACTCAAGTCTTTAACGTCCAAGATAAGACAGCCGCTTTCATACACACTCCTTTCCAAGTTCCATTAACTTTGGCAAGCAAAGGCGGCGACTAAACTATGCATGTATCGTGTGTACATCTCTTTTCATCGCTCGCTGCCCACCGTTCACACTAGTTAACATTCCGCCGACCCGACTATAAGGGGATGAAAAAAGTAGACTCAAAGAGAACAGGTTTACCGACAGCACTCAAGATTCCATCTTTAGAAGGGGCGCGAATTCGATCTCTTTAATGTTCACCTTTTCAACTTCCAACCTTTTCATACCTGCCCTGCAAAGTTCCAATACAAAAATTGAATACGAATATTTTTAATTGGAACTCGAATGCAGCGACAACAAACTTTTAGAATGGACCTGAAATTACAATATAGGTACATGCCTTATTAACATTACAAAGGGACCTTTCGAGGCAGGTCATTCTGTAACCCTATCGTCGTCCATTAGTTAGTGGCAGGTTAATAAGGTTCTTTGTTGTCGCCACTCGACGCTTTCACAATTTCGCCTTGAATGCAGCTTATCTCCGGGCTTGTTTGCTTACACCCTCCGTAAAAGACTCACCGTACTACGTCACTCGCCAATTTTTGTAGCGTTAGTTGGAAATTATGAACGCAAGCCAAGATAGTCTTTGTGTGCTTTGATAAATTTATCTCTTGTTTCACGGATATTGTTTTTGCATTCTCTTCAAAGAGCTTTGCAAAGTGCACATAAATCTGTAATCTGAGACAGAATCTCTGTAAGCGTGTTTCTGTATTGGACTTTATTTAAAAGCGCGAAAGTTCAAAGATGCCTTTCTTTGAAGGGATGTAATTTCAAATCTGAGAATGCAATATCAAAGAACATGAAAGTGAGTAATGAATCGTGAACCTCTGTAACAGAAGCAAGTGAGTACGAAATATGTGTAGGTAATCGTTTATTGAAGCCAACATAATAGTAAGTTATCAAGAATTTCGTCGCTCAAAATTCGTTGGCTGAGCCTATCAATAGTCGATTTAGGGGCGAAATGGAAAATTAATGGCACGGAAGTGAAATTCGTCGGATAAACCGGAGACAATAGACTAAGACGATCGTTTTAGAGCTCAACTAAAGACATTCAGTACCATTAGGTACTGCATGGCTGAGGAGATGTTAAAATTTTATGTTTGTTTGTAAAAGAATCTGCGAATGGAATTCTAAATTTGTAGACTGTAGGAGACTAAGCCAACAATAGCCAGAAAGTTGAAACAAAAACTCGACGATCCCGTGAATATGTAAAACGGACAAAATAATCAAAAAACATGAACAGGGAAAATGGGACAAAGGAACAATGAAATGAACAATGGTGACATACAGAGGAATTTACTATATATGTGAGAAAGAGATGAAGCTATACAGGACGTCTAGCTCCATCTCTTTCCCACACTCAAGTAAGATTACAATAATACTGCGTTAAGTGGTGGTGGTCTAGCTCCAGGTATACATACGGATGTTAGCAAAACCATTGCAAAAGACATTAGAGCATGTTTCATATTCCATCAATGCTACAATATGACTGTGTTATATTTAATGAACACACATCCGATGTTCAACGTAATTGAAGCCACAAACAAAAACAATGATAGCAACAACATCAAACTACTTAAACAATCCGAAAATTATGAACAGCAATAACAAAACAAACCGTGTAACTTCATAGAAATCCCATTATATTTATCAGTATCAGCCTGTTACCGAAACCACTATCAAATTCTAAACAATAGTTGGCGCTGCAAACTGTGGTCGGGCGCAACAATGGCGGTCCGATCCGCTGCAAAACGTTATTTAACTTAAATAGAAGGGACCATCGATGCAGAAACTTCCTATTACTTGGGATCGAAAGAAAATCTCTTATCAGAAGCGATTATTGGGCCGGGATTAATATCTGTGTGCGGACAAGAGTAGAGATGGGAATTTCGATCGGACGATAAAAACCTCTGCGGTGTCGGGCTTCTTTTTTTAAGGTTCCGTAGTCAACAAGGAACCCTTATAGTTTCGCCATGTCCGTCCGTCCGTACGCAGCCTAGCTCGGAGACTCTTAGTAATAGTAAGCTATAATTTGGCATGGATATACATATTAATCACGCCGACAGTGGTAAAATAAAAACATAAAAAAAAAATTTAGGGTATACCTCCTGTACCTACACGTAAAGTGGAGATGTTTTTTTTTTCTCATCTACCCCATGGTGTGAGGTGTTGTTGGAGAGATCTTTCAAAAATATTGCGGGTTTGCGACAACAATTGTTCGATTAAGGGATCCGTTTCTGAAATATTTAGCTTTAAAGTGCTAATTTTTGTTAGAGTCAAGTGTCCCCCTCCCTGCCAGCTAAACGGTTAGTTTTGTGTATGGGAAAAAATTCACGGTAGTAGTATATACAATGAAGTTAAAAGGAAAACTGTCACAACTAAGTACACTTTACAAGTTAACGAGTAATAGTCGACCAACTTACATTTGCAGTTGGAATGTATGAGAGAACATGTTTTTCAACTACAATGTTAAGTTTGTTCTTGGGATAAACTCATCCCAACTACGGAACCCTTCATTGTGCGTGATCTGACACGCACTTGGCCGGTTTTTTTTTATTAGTGGCCGGTAGTCAGGGTAATTTTTTAGGAATGGAATTATCAAACTCTCTGCGGAAAATTCGTGAGCTAATCTTTACAAGCATAAGGTCTATTATGCTGCCTCTTAATAGATCGTTATAAATCAATTTGGTGTTAGATTACTTAATTTGTAAGACGACATCTGATATCTGGCTACCAAAGATTCCGAGCAGCCCTTTGTCAATGTCACAATTTAGGCTAGAATATTGTAGTTAATGATACAATTTGACAAGTAAACAAAAGAGAAACGCAGTCAGAGCATTCACGCTGTCTACGTAAAAATCATCTTTAAACATTCGGCATATGAAACTTCATTCCGACCGAATCTAAAATCAATACCGTGGAAAGAATTCCATTCCGATGGAAATTCAATTCAAACCATTCAACGGTGCTCGCGGTGAAAACAATATTATTCGTGGACCGCACGAAAGCCTATCTGATGTAGGAAGCTAGGCTATTGTCAAGTTCAATATTCATTGAGGCTGTTAGAGAATTAATGAAGGAAAATAAATTAATGATTGCTGATTTAGCAAATAATTGACTTTTGATTTTGGATACCGTTTCGAAATTGACGGTTGATTTTTGGTTAGCTATTATTTTTAAATCTCGAATAAAAAACTTTATTGAATTCAGTTTTGGCTTTTCATTTGTCTTTTGTTCTCTATTTGAAATGTTTTGGTTAACTTTTTTAATCGTTGCCTATTTACGTTTTGCCTATGGAAATAATTTGTCAATTTTACTCATCATTGTTCACTTTTGTGCAAATAAAGTCTTTTCAGTAAATAACTCATTCTTTTCGAATTTCATTCACTAAACACATATTGATTTCTAGTGCAAATGATAACTGTTATCTTCAAGAGGCGTATTTATCGCTCATTCATATTCATAAGACGAATGCCTTTGGCGCTTTTGATCGAACAAGGGTTACCAGTTTTTAAATTTAATTATATTGTTTCACTATTCACTTCAAAAACTTTGATCTATCTTTTAAAATGTTCTTTTTTTTTTTTTGATGAAACAGTGAATAATTAAAGTGAGTTTTGTTGTAGGTAGCTACAACAAAAATAACTTTAATTATTCACTGTTTTTATTTTCAGGTTCAGTTTCGAAACATCCTTCGTCCCTGTTGTTTTTACGTCTATAAATAGATTTTGTTTTAGTTACAACATTAGAATATAGCGAATAAAAAATTCCAACTTTAACAAAGCTAAAAATATTCCACCAACTTTGAAACTAAAATGTCGAGAATTCTCCCTTGTTCCAGTTGGTACCCCTGAATTGTGAGCCCATGTAACTGTTTTGCGGGTTGGCTAACCACTTAAATTCAATGTTAGATAGCCCTAAATTTATTGTTGGAGAGAACATGATACCTTAATTAATAGGCATTCTAAATCAAAGGGGTAAATATCTCTTGTCTATTATGTGATGTTATCTGGTTCCCTACACGAATTCCTCAGTCTTGGAGCTAAATATGGGTGAGAATCAGAAGATCTTCATCGTGTTTATAATCGCCTCATTTTGTCGACTTTCTTTGTCAAGTGGCATAGATGGCACGATTGTAAAATAAATTTAATCAGATTTTCATTTTAAAAAAAAGTGATAAAAACAATTAAATCGACTTCAAAAATAAATTAACTCAAAATTATGAAATAATTTTAATTTCGGAAGTCGGTGTCTTGAGATCTGTATTTTAGTTTTATGATCATTCATATGTCCATATATTGCAGTTCCAATAATATTACATATATATACGTGTCTAATTGATAACCTCCTTCTTTTTTCGAAGTCGGTTAAAAATCGGCCATCATCTTTCCTATGCGACATTGTACAAACGGTGAACTGAAACATTCTTATAGGCTCATAACGCATCTACTTCTACTGCACAGGGCTCTTATTCACAAAAAAGTAAAACCGACCACAAAACCACCTTCCCATAAAAAACAGCACCAACAACACCATGCAATTTACACATCTGCACTCACTTCAGTACAATGGCTTTCACCAATCTTTCCCATCAAAACTGCACCGGAATATTCCGGTCTACACCGGTTCAAACCGCTGCAAAACGGCGCGTCAAACCCCGCCATATCGTCGAACCCGTGGCGCAGATATATTAGCATTTAGATTATGTCCTCCGGCAGTAGAGGACACGTGGTGTCGTTCGTGCCTACCTCTGATTTGTCCTCGGCACTCCTCAGCAAATGGACGAACCTCGCGTTTAATGAAAATAGAAATTCCGGTGCAAAGCTGCTATAAATGTTGAAGTTGACGGTAATCGACGCTCGGTGCGCCATTTTGGTTTAATATTTCCAGGGATGCTTTATCTTTGTCGGTCAATGATTCAATTGTGTTTTTTGTTTGGGATGAAAATAAATAACGTGGAAGGACTTTACTGCTTTTGATGTACCAGTTAAATGAAGGAATTCGATGAGCCACAATTGTCGCTAAAAGGCTTTCTTATTTACAAATATCTCCAGAATTCACTTAAGAAAATTTCCTTACATAAACACCTTCACTACATAACTTAGATAAAGAATTCGCATCCAAAACGAATTTCTGAAGAAATTCCATATCGCTCTTTGTATTGTAGAATGTTATCTTACCTTCCTTTAGGTTGACATAAAAATTCGAATAAAGGTAAAAGAGGTCTCGTTTTTCTCAGCGATGACGTGACCTCGATACGTCTCATAGATATCGATTGTTTTCCAATCGATCTCGAACACACATCCATTTTACATGATCACTTTTGCACAATATGACAGCTTCGTTCCCCGTTCCCTTGTGCATATTAAAATGCAAATCAAAGCCCGGTAGCTGGCGTCGTCGCATATTCTCGATTTTTTCCTCCACAAATCTATTCGACATTCGTAATCGAGATAGACGCGAATAGTCACGTCTGTAATATATATTTGAGGGTGTCGTAATCTACGAAATCTTTTTTACTTATTCCAATATGTGCAAAAGTAAAGCATTTTCCATTACGATTGTAATAAAATTCTTAATCGAGAATTAATGTTGGTGGAAGGTGCGGCGAAGTTAGTGTTGTTTTCTTTTTGTTTAGCGCCATCCTATTTTAAGTGCCCGAGGTAGAGGCGAGGCATTGAGGCGGGTTATAACGACAGGGTGCCATCTGACGTCATAACAAAGCCCCTCACCTTTTGTCAATTTTAGAGCACCTTAAAGATCTGTAGCGCGCGGTAACGACCGACGCTTTTTGGTGACGTCATATGCTATCTCTTTGTTAAAATTATATTCAAAATAGTGTAAATAGAAATTACTTTTTACTGTTTTAGATACTTTTATTTTGGAAATTTCTATTTCTAATGTGTCCACGAAATTGTTCTAACTTTTGCTTTGTTAAAGTTAAAGGTTTCCAAACAAAAAAACCTAAAAAAAATGTAATTTCCTGACTTATCAATTATTCCAAAATCAAAATCTAATTTAGTCATCCGCGAGAAACGCGATGCAAGCTCTAATGAACGTGTCATCCATTTGATTTCAAATAATGTCATAATTGACGGCACAACGCAGCATCATTCACTGACGAATAATTGAAATTCTCATCATCATACTAATGGCATAACTAGCGTTAGATGAACCCATTATACGGATGGAAAAATTGGGTTTTAATATTGAAGTTTCATACAATATTCTGTAGCAGATGCTTTTATCTACTAAGTAGTACTGTTCACTAGTGGTGAACTAAAAGAGCCTTTACTTAGTGTAAAAGTAAAGTAAAAATCGTTTTAAATTGCAACATTAAAATTACAATATTGAGATAGCGTTGGTCCCAAACTAGGCACAGCCTGTATCTTGGGCACCATTATACCGGGCAATTTTTTTATCACCACCCAAATTTGCACAGGGTGTTCTACCCATGAATATGAACAACTTTCACTATGGGACCAACTCTGAAATCACGAAAAATCATCATCATCTTCCTGCCCTTATCCCGTATTATTTGGGGTCGGCGCAACACGTTTTTTTCTTCCATTCTGTCCTGTCACTCGTCAAACTATCACTGACTCCCTTTTCTTCCATATCACTTCTCACATAATCCATCCATCTTTTCTTTGGCCTCCCTCTCCCTCTCCATCCATCCACATGTAAACTCATAACTCTTTTAGCAACATGCGTTTCATCCCTCCTCTTCACATGACCATACCAAGACAAACGATTCCCTTTCAATTTTTCAGTCACTGGCGCCACTTTCAAACTTTCCCTAATATATTCATTTCTCACTTTATCCATTCTCGTCACACCACACATCCATCTTAACATTCTCATCTCCGCTACGTGCAATCTTTTTTCATCCGTCTTTTTCACAGCCCAACATTCTGATCCATACAGTATGACAGGCCTTATCACGGACTTGTAGATTTTACCCTTCAACTTGAGAGGCATCCGTGGGTCACAAGTTGTTCCCGTGACCTGTCGCCATTTCATCCATCCTGCGTTGATCCGATGTGTTACATCCCGGTCTACCTCACCATCCCCTTGAACGAGCGATCCGAGGTACCGAAAGTCGGGACAGATTGGTATGGGCGTTCCGGCGAGAGCTAAAGGCACTGGATTGGAGAGACCGCCGAAATCGCAGAACAAGTATTCCGTTTTGGTTCTACTCAATTTCAGGCCAACACTCTCCAGTCTGTGCCACCACACCTCCAATCTGTTCTGGACCTCTAGGCCACTTTCAGAAACCAGCACAATGTCATTGGCAAACAGCATACACCAGGAAGCCTCTTCCTGAATGTCCGACGTCAGAGCGTCCATTATCATCAGGAAGAGGTAAGGGCTGAGAGCCGACCCTTGATGTAAGCCGACCGCCACATTGAAGCTGCCAGTGGTGCCCACTGTAGACCGGACTTGGGTACTGCATCGACTGTACATCGCTCGGAAAATCACGAAAAAAATCAGCTGTTAAACATTTTAGTCGAGTAGGTATTGAACTTTTGTATGAAATAGCCGATTGTTTTTTTTTTTTGCTATTTTGGGAAGTCATAAAAAATGGTCCTGTTTAGCGATTACTATAGGCCTCCAAAACTTGCTAACTAGCACATCAATCACGAATATTTTAACCGCTTCTTTGGTTCTTTAGATAATACCTTCATCTCGCAGGTATTCCTAAATAGGTCTAGGAGTTACCAATGACAAACGAAAGAACATCTCCTGACAATCACTAGTCTCTTTGCCAAGTATTATGATTTTATTGTTATGTGTATTGTACTGTTTATCATAACTCTAAAATTTAACCTATATGATCTATCCACTTCAACCTTCCGGCCGAATTTAAATCCAGCCAGTATTATTTCAACCGACCACATACCAGAGGCGAAGCGTGCAAACAACTCCATTCCTACCGGCTTCCCTTTGGAGGACCGGAAGAGTAACTTCACCTACCACTATTGAAAAATAGCATATTCAGTAATGTCTACGATTGCCAAGTAATATATATTCCAACAACAACACAAAATGTTCCAAAAAAGCCGGCGCCACAACGTGATAATCGTATTTGTATGACTATTGATAACTAAACAATTTCTTCTTCGGCTACCCTCTTACGAAATGTCAAGCCTCGCCACTGCCACATACCCACCAAATTGTAGCCCGAAGTCCCAACCCATGACCACATGCCAACAATTACAATACTCCATTAGAACGGGGTCGACAAAAAGTGTAATTTGCCCAGCTATCCGTGTTGTATCATTTAGGTTCATTAATTACATCTAAGTTCGACGGTAGCCATTTTATCGCGAGCCCAGCCGACGCCGGTTATGCAAATGATGCCCACCGAGTGCCAGTAATGCCAACATTATAACAATTTAAGAAGTAAAACAATAATAAGTGTGTCTAATATCTTTATATTTTCGGTGGTTTGTGAAATTAGGTCCGCTTGACGCAAATTGTGGGTTTCCTAAGTACGACGGTTCTGATTTTTATTCTGCGCAATGTTGCGAAAAATCTTGTCCAGATTGTATACATTTGTGTATACATTAGCAGTAATACTTTCCTAAATACTTTTATAAAACAATGTTGAATGTATATGCTGTTGGTGTTCTTTAATAAATAAATAAATAGATTCTTGTATTGATTTTCAGGAAGCATATTAATCCAGTCTGTAATGTTTACTGCTAAGCATTAATCTCCTAATGATGAGACTTGCTCATAATCACCACGCTTACCCAAAAGATTTGCGATTTCATTCTAATCTTATTCTAGACAGGATCACACGCAAAAGACCAAAAAAGACGTTGGTACGGTAACATTTTTTGTCTCGTTCCCCGCATCTGTTTCAATAAAATTGAATAGCCTTACATATTTTATACACAGGGAGACTTTTTCACTCTTTATTGTATGCACACTTTGCCCATATTTCCGCGACTTTGCGACGCGTCACGGGGTTGGACACCACACGCATACTAAGTACGTATGGAACCCGACGAAACGTGTGGCGAACAACAGTTTACTACACCCGTTTTATTTTCTAACATAAAAACGTTTTACGTCTCATTTTCATAAAGCACTGCGACATCATTATGCGGGAGAGTTAGACCCGAGATGCGATTTTTAGTCTGAATTTTAATGTTAATGTGAATTCATCCTGTATTCTAATGAGCGAATATGAGGCATATTCATACAACTCATATGACTATTTAACCCTTGGTGCTTCTGTGAGCGAATATAAGCAGAAATTCGGCTGTATAATTTTCCCCTTTTGTGAATTCAAACAAAATCGTGATTGAATTAATGCTGTTTTAATAAGCCAACTTTGGTGTTTCGCTGTTCTTGAGTTGATTAAAATTTGGTTGTACTTACTTTTAATATTTACCTGGTGTTTAATTTTCATTTAAGTTGGGAATGATGTTTCGAAAAACTGTACCGAGGAGTTCTGAATTGCTAAAATTGTTATAAATTATTCCTATTAGTAAGTAATCATCACTACCAAAGTTCTGTGCATTAAAATCCAATTATAGTGATGGGAACGCACGTGTGGCCTTAAGTCGAAAAAATTTATATTTAAGTACACCATCGTTAATTGTTATTTTAAAAAAATAATCAGTAAATAACCCAATAATACGTTTCTATTAAAAACTAATCGCAGCCCAACTTAATTTGTCGTCCTCGTTTTTAATTATACCTGCATTAGGTAAAAAAAAAAATGTAATAGGCACGCGACAATCCTCGGTATTTCCAAGAAATATTCAGTTGAACTGTAATTACCTCTGTAAATGTTATAACAGATTATTATGCCGTTATTTCGTCAGTTCATTTTTACATTTTCATCCTTAAATACCTTAAAATTACCATGCAAGATAGTAGACCCTCATTTGTTTGTATATTTTTTTATTCTTTTTGATGTTTAGGACATTTCAAGATGGTGACTCGTTAAAAGCAAAGTATCGATAAAAGTCATGATTATCATCGTTATTTCTTATCTAAAGCGACTATTAAGTATTAGCAAACTATCTGTTTAATAGGCTAATGACTTTAACTGAACTTTGACAGTTAATTACATATCTGATTGCCTCGATATCCGATATGATTTTCACATAGGAAGTACCACCCTGATAATTACCTACAGGGATACTAAACTCCTTCCATTAATGATAATGTTACTTAATCAAGTTTCAATAGTTACAACAGACAAAACCTGTGTTTATTGTGATTACTAAGCAGTTTGTTAAGACTATTAGGTACTTGGGAGTTCAGAAACTGAAATGCATAATGATTAGAAACGAAAAAGTTTAATTTGGTAAGTACCCACTGTTAGAGAAATAAACTGTTTAACAAATTGACACACTACATCAATTTGCATACAACTGTACAAGAATGAAGTTTCGATTGAACATCCCCTCGACTATCGACCTCCTAGAGGTCGGTAACAATAGAAATTTAATTGTGTTTCATAACATGACAGTTGAAGGTAGGATATACTCGTAATTACGGACAATTTAAGTTGTTGAATTTGATAAACAATTAAATTCCATAACTACCTACATATTTCTGGAATGATAAATTCAATAGTCACCAAATTATCAGTCCTTTCCCTACTGGTCATAATTAAAACAAATGAGAGTCTAGAATATTTAAAAAAGGAATGCAACTCACCAGCAGCATCGACTTGACAGTTGAGGAAGAGGAGGTAGGCAAACAGTAGAGCGACGGTGCGGTGGAGCGCACATCGCCGCTCTCGCATCTTACCGGCGCCGGGCCGCGCCTGCGCCAAGACACACGTCACTACGTCGCCCCGCCCCCAACATACCCGCGCGGCGTCCGCGCAAACCCACCCCAAAAATGCGCAAGCTACGCGCAAATTTTACTTACTCCTTACATATACACATCACAACCAGTTTTGCCACTTAATACTAACATAACCTACAATAATTGATATCATTTAATTTTTATCACAAAAATACGACAACCGCTTCGATGAAAAATTTTCAAAATTTTTAGGACTAGAGTTTTTAGATTTAAAAACACGTAGACAAAGACGAGGATTTTTTTATAATTAACTATGTTTACAATGATACATTAGGTTTGCTATAATGTCAGGGTTAGACGTTCGTTTTAGTTTAGTTGGCTTCACTGCACGAGAACATTATAGGAAGCACAGTTTGGTTGTACCAGGAGTGTTCAACGGTTCAACCATATTCCATTGTTATACACTGTTTCGGTCTTCTCAACTGGATTCGGAGAGTGCACTACACTGGCGCGTCCGCTGTTCACAATTAACACAAGATTTTTTCTCAATCAAACACATTTTTTACTGTTTATTTCTGAAGTCATGTGCCGCGCCCGCTTAACATTCCACCTGCAAAGAGATGGGCACAATGTTAGGAGTCAGCATGACTTGGATATATTCTCATGCTGACAAACAACATTGTAGTCGAATTGGAATGCGCAACCTTTACGATTAGCCGAACTAAATAAATTCCCCTAAAATCTCAGTTTTTCACATCTGGTTCTGTTTGCAGCGATAGACAGCGAATCGAAATTTTAGTACCAATTAAACTAAATGAATCATAGAACTTAAAATCGAACACTTTGAAGCAATTGTACTGTTATGTGAAACTAAAGGTATGTATCTATTCAAATGGTAATTTACCTACAAGTAGATCGAAATCGAGTAGGTAATACGTAAAGTGGGCGTCATTTTCATGACACTATTTGGTAACGTGGTCAATGTACCATCGACAACCACCAGGCCTTTCCAATTTCAAAACAATTTTGCTTGGAAATGTTTTGTGCCGTTCCGATTTTCTATTGTTGGAGGAGAACAAAGGACCATAGGGGCAGGGTTTCTTCCATGAATCAGTGTATACAAAAAGCAACTTTAATGTGTAAAGGCGTCCGTTTTGTCGATAGTACATATCTAGGTGTTATTTACATAGGTCGATTGTTATTTACCTGTGAATTACCTTTGTTTTCAAATTAGGTAAGTAAAAACTGAGGGACAATTCCGGGTAATTTTAAGTACGTTCGTATTATAATCTCAATCACAATCTGTCAAAAATTGTATAGCGTTTACCTACACTTTTATTGTAACATTTGATTGTCGCCGAGATGAGATTGCAACTAGATTTTGAACGTTTTTAATTACGGGAATTGGCCTTCTGAACAGATAAAAACAAAGCACTACTTCAAAAACAAAACCACAAAAGGTAAGAATAAATAAAGGATCGCGGAAAACAGTCCTTAAATCCAATCCGACATTATAATAATAATACATTTTATCCCGAAACAAAGCATGTTTAAAGAGCTAACAAAAGCAAAATATAAACAGAGGGTAGATCTGCAAATAAATGTCAAATCCTAATTCATTCGCGGTCACGTGTATTAAATCCCGCTGTTTGAATATTCGGCCTTGATATAACGGTAAAAATGTAATAGAATGGCCCAAGCCTCTGTAGACACAGTTAAATGTTCCCAAAAGGTAGAATACCAAATATATTATCTTTATTTTTCCTTGTATTAGGATCATAAAAATAAAAATAGTTGCCAAATGAAAAATATAAATTACTCTGTTTTTTTCTTTTCTGAGTTAATACAATTTCGTTTTTTGACAATTCCAAGAAATAAGTATTAACGTAAATGTAAACAAAGAACTAACAAAGATAACAATGAAGATTGGAAGCTTACGACGTTGACGTGAAGACTTTCTAAGAACTAATTAACGTTTTTAGAAAGCTTCGACACAAATATAGATTTCAGTATAAGTAATTCAGGGTTCCAGAAAGTTCCTTGCAAAATACGCATTACTTTTCAATAACTATAGAAGAGAACTGCTACGTCAAAGTTTGTAACAATTTTTTAAAATAAAATTCTTCCCAAATTCAATATGAAAATTCCGGCATCAAAATCAGGACTAAAAATTTCAGATTCAAAAGATTGACTCCGTACGTATTTCAAAGACGAATATACATATAAGTTGGACATAACTCACGAATTCCAATAACCAAGACAAATTCTCGGCTCCTGTGAGAGGGAGAGATATAATATCAAGGGGTATGTAAGAAGAAGATAGATATATTATAACTAAATATTCTATGATATAGAGTGGGACGCAATGTGGAACAGTTTGCACAACTTATAAGTTCCAATAACACTGGCCAGGTGCGACGGCTGACGTCACGAATAGAGCTATTTGCATAGTCTCGTGAAATTGGTTTGGTGATGTAACTCTCGGTTATTATAAGTTACTCGTCCAGTAGTTTATGGAGGAATTCAATTCCGATAAGAATCTTGGTTTGCGGAATTGG
The DNA here is from genome assembly GCA_947568875.1 of Fissipunctia ypsillon. Classification (NCBI taxonomy): domain Eukaryota; kingdom Metazoa; phylum Arthropoda; class Insecta; order Lepidoptera; family Noctuidae; genus Fissipunctia; species Fissipunctia ypsillon. The sequence goes on from OX387658.1 coordinate 17,785,520, forward strand.
AAACTGTTAATACTATTGCAGCGGCCTGTGGTTTTTGGTTTTAAGTGGCAGTTATATTTTAAACCGACTTCAAAAAAGGTGGAGATTCTTAATTCAGTTGTATTTCTTTTTTTTTAGTATTTGTACCTACTCTGTCATTTAAAAACCGATTTGGAAAAAATCTTTTTTTATTTGAAAGGATATACTTCCAGATTGGTCTCATTTTTATTAAAATCCAATTCTGATGATAGGATCCGTGAGGAATTGAGGGAACTCCTCAAATATTATAGGCATACATGTAGCGATTTTGGTATTTCCATCAATAAGTCAAGCATTTTCATTCAGAAAGTATCATTTGGTGAAGTGGTTGCTAAGCAACTTATGCTCGTCACAATGCATATGGTGAAGTGGAACTGATGATGAAGTACCAGGAGAACTCCTCAACAATTAACGTTCCTGCATCGGGAAAAGCAATATATTGTAAAAGGTGATGAGCAGTTGACATTAGGCTATCTTAACTTAAATTAAAAACCAACCCACTAAAAAGTGAAAAATAAAAACTTTTGTACAAAAAAAAAAAAAAAAACACTACAAAGTGAAAAATAACTTTAACTTCGGAAGTCGGTGGCAAAAAAAGGAAATACAAAACCAAAGACACCGATTTCCGAATTTAAAGTTATTTTTCACTTTGTAGTGTTTTTTTGGAAGTCAGTTTTTTTTTTGTAAATAAGTTTTGTTAATAAACCTTAGCTGAACATGGATGTTTTTTTTTTATTGAAGCTACATTAATGTTACTCCTAAGTAGAAAGTAGGTCTTGTTTCGGGCAGAAATAAATTCACAATAGACAAGTTTGTATTTCCAGCGAAGTAATTTGGAAGTCAGTTTATTTAGCGCTATACAATGATTAATTCATTGTTCCGTTCGAGAACTCAGCCATCAAATTAGTATTGCTAAGTGGTTACAAATACAGTCTACACTGTCGGGGCCGCGAGCGATAGGCTAAAACATAAATACATTTAAGAGTAGGAAGATGAGCTAAGTAGAAGCATACATATCACATTTTTGTTTAAAAATAATAGGAAAATAATCACAATTCTTTTACTACTCTAGTTATGGTCAATGTAATGTATTGTTTCTTACATCATGATCTATTTTATTGCTGCTGTAGTGTATCGTATTACCCAGCAACTGGGTTGTGGAGGTCAGATAGGCCGTCGCTCCATGTAAAATACTAGTATTCAGCTGCATCCGGTTAAACTAGAAGCCGACCCCAACATCGTTGGAAAAAAGCTCGGCAGATGATGAGTGTATAAAGTACCTACTTAATAAAACAATTGAACCTGATAAGAATCAATCTCGCTATTCCAAATTCAAGTAAAAAAAAAAACAACAAAATAGTGCCTCATATTTATCATCAAATAACAACAAGTTCAGGTTCAGTTCCAACGAACAGATAAATTGAACTCAACGAACTTGCAAAATCTGGGACAACAGGCGAGGAACTGTTAAATTTAACTACGACAAAGTTCGACGACTAGTGATGTTAAATGCACAAATTACATACAGAAAGCCAACTCCATACAACTAGTAGACACACAAGTACACATAGACGCGTACGTGAACGTACGGCAATCTCAAAGGCCCAGCGCACACGCATATCTGGCGAACTCACTGTCAAACAAATATCAATATTGCATAATCAACCATGTTCCCACTGCTGGGATACAGGCCTCCTCTCTGAGGAGTGGGCCGTAATCCACCACGCGGGCCCAGTGCGGGTTGGTGGATGTCAAATGTCTTCGAATTTTCGGTTCAAGGACATGTCGGTATCCTAACGATGGTTTCTCACGAAATAAATTACATAAAGTAAAGCGCCTGCTTGGGTTCCAACCAATGACACGACCTTATAACTTGGTAAGTCGGGGCCGATACCACTGAGCCACCACTGCTCTCAATATAAACATTGCGTTCTTTAAAATAAAGAGGTAAACGGATAACCTGACTCTGACCTGAGACCCGCGCCTCTGTCCGATTTGGTGTGCTCTTGGTTTACTATAAGTTTAATTAAGTACCTTCAACTCAAAGTAACGCAAGGTTGGACACTTGTTTATCAGCGATAACAGCCAGATGTGCATTGGCCCCAACTGTCTCAAACAACTGCCAATCGCGAGTTCATTTGCACTCGCTGTACGTGAAGCGTCTCTTTGTGTGCGTGCATTTTTGCTTTTAGGAAGAAATTGGCCTTCTGTATCTATTTATTTGGTGCGCCAAGCGTCCAGAGTGAACGTCAAATTGATTAGGACGTTAGAGGAACGTATTATGACGGCCGCCGTTCGGACGATTAACCGCATTCTGAAGTTATTACGGCAAGCTTGTTATCTTGAGGAGGGGTGTAGAAGTGTTTTCGTTGAGCGTTTGGTAATAAAGGTTGGTTGTAATGGATAAGTATCGTGTTTTTGTTTTTAAGGCATTTTTTACGATTGGAGGTTATAGGAAATTATATAAGAAATTTTAAAAGACCGAAAAAAATTAAAAGTAGCACACGGAACAATCGATTAAAAAAAGCATCATACTATTTTAATAAAAGCCTCGCTTTTCGGTAAGAAAAACATTAATATACCATAACACTGACAAATTCAAGCAATAATTGATTGTCATCAAAAGAAATTTTAATGGAGTCTCTTTAAAGTAGAAATAAACAAGTACCTACACAAGTATTACTTCCTCAAATCCACATCCTGTCACAAATTTCAAACGAACATGACATTTGGCTTAGTGGGCGACTCGGCCGCTGAGTCTCGCCCGATCCGGCCGAGACAGGAATTTCATTATTATTAATAGTTTTGAGTAGTGTTTCGGACTATACTTTTTTAAGCAAATTTTTTACAGTCAGAATGAAAAACCTTAGGTAGTGTTATATTATTTAAGTAAAAGTCAGGGAATTGTTAGAAAGAGATAAAGTTTAATACAGTGTGAGTCTTTATAATGTGCACATATCGAAATGAGGGAATCTATGCTTAATTTTATCGACGGAAAAAATGTTAAAAAAAATCTAAATATTTATTTATATTTTTTATGGATTTTTAAAAAAAATTGTTTGCTTTTGTGACCCCAGTGTATACAAAACTGTGTAACTTTTAAACTAAACGATTTATCACGATGAAACAAACTCTATAATGTTTGGAAGTAATTAGGTGTGGTCATAAAATAAAAATTATGGAAAAAAAATAGCCACATTTAAAAATAAACATTTTTGTTTGGCAAAAATCTGATTTTTTTTCATTAATTTTTACAAAAATTGTAAAATTTCTCAATAACATGCCCCCATCACCTTCTTTTTTTATAACTTTAAGTTATTCTTCATTGTATTAGGAACCTAACGGTAAAAATTGCATGTTTTTAACTCAACCCCAACATTTTTTATCAACTGTCAAAGAAAGGCCCAACGCATAGCTATTGTTTAGCAGGTAGATAAACTTTCTTTTGAATGTGCGCAGGTCGGGGAGGTAGGGCCAGCCAAAGGAACTTGAATTATGACAGATGTCAGACTGGCAGTCGCTCCGAATTATTCGCCGCTGCTACATGTGTTTCGGTACTTTCGTTCGCTGGACTTTCATAACTTTCGTTCGCTGCTACATGATGCCGCGTTTAAGTGAATTTTCCCCGGCACACATCGCCGGCATACATTTTTATTATGGAGTGGGACAAGGAAGTGCCAGAGCTGCGCGCGCGGCTTACATAGCTGCGTATCCTAACAGGCAACCAGTGCCATCTGCCCGAAACTTCCAGGAAGTTCACAGAAGGTTGCCGATCACTGGACTTGGATCAAGTAGAGATCGTCGCGAGCCACCTCAAGTAATTATTGATGCGGCTACTGAACAAGCAGTATTAAGTGATTTGTTTGCTGATCCATCCATAAGTACTAGACGACTGGCTCTTCGTCACGGAATATCCCAAAAATCAGTGTGGCGTATTTTAAAGAAAGAAGGATTGCATCCTTATCACTATCAAAGGGTGCAACATCTACATGAAGACGTAGACTGGCGTCCAAGGTGTGTGATGTCCACATGGATTCAAAGAAAAACCAGAGCAAACCCAAACTTTCCAAGAAAAATACTATGGATGGACGAAGCGACATTCACTAGAGACGGTATTACTAACTGTCGAAATTTACACAGATGGTGCCGCGCAGGTGAAAACCCGAAACTGAAACGGTCATCTACTTTCCAAGTAAGATTTTCGATAAATGTTTGGGCTGGTCTTATCGATAACATGTTGATTGGACCAGTCATATTGCCGAGAACGTTGACTGGTGAAAGATTTTTAAGTCTATTGAGAGATGATATGCCTCAGTTATTGGAAGATGTCCCACTGGCTGTGCGTCAAAGGATGTTTCTTCAGATGGACGGATGTCCTGCCCATTACGCTACAAATGTAAGAAGATTTTTAAACGAAAATTATCATGACAAATGGATCGGCCGGCAAGGACCTGTAGGGTGGCCTGCGCGTTCACCCGATTTGACGCCCCTTGATTATTTCCTATGGGGGACCATGAAGCAACGCGTCTACAGTACCCCCATCAACAGTGAGGCCGATTTGCGTGACCGCATAATAAACTGTGCGAATGATATTCGCAATGATCCCGAAATGATAAGGAGAGCGACACACCAAATTCTAATTCGCGCGGCTTTGTGTTTACAACAACGAGGTGGACATTTTGAGAACCTGATGCATTAAATTTTGTATTTAATAATAAATGGGTTTCAATTGAACTCTTTTGCATTAATTATCATCCCAAACAAACCACCCTTATGAGAACAATACGATTCCGCGTTCGGAGTGCCATCTTTGAAACGACCCGCGCGCATTCACAACAAAGTTAACAAAAAAAAGTTTATCTACCTGCTAAACAATGTGCGTAGCTATGCGTTGGGCCTTTCTTTGACATTTGATAAAAAATGTTGGGGTTGAGTTAAAAACATGCAATTTTTACCGTTAGGTTCCTAATACAATGAAGAATAACTTAAAGTTATAAAAAAAGAAGGTGATGGGGGCATGTTATTGAGAAATTTTACAATTTTTGTAAAAATTAATGAAAAAAAATCAGATTTTTGCCAAAAAAAATGTTTATATTTGATTATGGCTATTTTTTTTCCATAATTTTTATTTTATGACGACACCTAATTACTTCCAAACATTATGGAGTTTGTTTCATCGTGATAAATCGTTTAGTTTAAAAGTTACACAGTTTTGTATACACTGGGGTCACAAAAGCAAACAATTTTTTTGAAAAATCCATAAAAAATATTAATAAATATTTAGATTTTTTTTAACATTTTTCCGTCGATAAAATTAAGCATAGATTCCCTCATTTCGATATGTGCAGATTATAAAGACTCACACTGTATACAATTACAACAATCAACAGTAAACATGATAAATCACAATAATCAGTCTTATATATCAATTGAAACGTGTACAACAAGAATATTAAATGTAAATTACTATAATCAGTCTTATATATCAATTACCTATTAACAATCACTTTACTAAAATACCGAAAATAATTAACAATAGCGTCAAAAATCAGTGACTAACTACGAAACCAAAATAACCTCTTGTTACGTTTATAATCTAATATTTATAACAATCAGTCTGTTCAATACAATCAAAACAATAAACAACTATTTTCATTAAAAAAAAAAACAATCATATACCTATATCTACCAACTAGAACGAAACTTTAAAATGAAATGTAAACGCGTCTCGTCTACTTCTCTGTTCTGTCTGTCTGTTCTCTGTCTCGTCTACTTTGTTTTTGAAACAAAAATCTCATCAATGTTAATTTTAATTACTAAAACTATTAACTAATCTCAACCTGTCTATAGTTTTAAATGGATTTATTTAGTTTGTAATCCGTCAAATGCAAACACTTCTAATCTCAATCTTCGTTATCAAATCTGGTATCTTAATTAAAGAGGCATGTCAACACATTCATAGGTACATGTATATGCTGAACGAAAGTCGCTCTCCCCTGCAATAATCATCTATCATGCCAGAATACGGAAACGTTTAATCAACTCTCCATCTTAATTAGCAGGCAAGCTCGTTCTGACTTGTCAGGCGACTAGAGCACTCGATATTTTGTTGGCGGAAAATTTTTGTATGAAGCTGTTCATATTTATCCGACACCGATTTATTTTCGGATCCGACAAGAATAAATATATCATAACATCACGCCTGTGTTCCCCAAAGGGTTTAGTGCACCCACATTTCGCCAGTTATAATTTTAAGTCCCATGTAATAGGGGGCGAGCCTATTGCCACTAACCAGACATAAACCCAGACTCCGGGCTGCTGCTGAGAAATTCCAGATGAAAAAACCCAATAACACTTTGCCCGACCCGGGAATCGACCACTAGACCAACGAGGCAGACGACAAGCCGACAAGAATTGTATAAATTAATCTGCGACTAAGGTGACATTTTCTCGGGCCCAACTCCCGACAAGTGGGAACGAGGCGTAACGATCTTATTTGCGAAGTCTGATGATGGCGACATACTACGTCTATTTTAAACTTTAACTTTTAATAGGGTTCTGTGTTTATTGGTTGGTGTTAAATAGTTAGGAGGTCAGTTAAGTAATTGTAGATACAAAGTTTGTTGTGAAACTAGAAGGCATTTTGGGGTTTTGTGTTTAACAATTTCTGGGTATAACATAGGATGTATTTACTTAAAATATTAAGATGACTTTTAAACGGAGAAAAAAGACGAACAATTTTATAAAGCAGGCCCTACTACATCTGAATTATGACTATGCTTTAAGAGAGTACAAAGTAGGTCTAAGTATGCTTTAGTCTCTTTTCAGTCAGACAGTTTTTTTGCATAGATCCTAGGTACATTATAGTACTAATAAGCGCTTTCATGATTTCAAACGTGACGGTTTTATTGTGGACGTCCATGTTCACGTCGCGTTATTACGGTAACACGGGGAAGCAAAATGTATGGGAATATAATGAAGACGCTTTTTTTCCGTGCACATTACCACGTACACGTATTTCCATACATGTTATGGCCGTCACGTTAACATAACATTTAACGAAACCTGACTTCTCTACCTACCCCAAAACAAAGTGACATAAACACCTTAATTGATCCCTCAACAAAACGTTGTAATTACAAGCAAACAGAAGTAGGTTGTAAAATAAATAGCGCGCTGTCACAAACGGAGGCTAATCCGACTCAGTGTCAGAGTTATCACAGGTGCAAATATGTGAGCGCTGATGTGCTGTGTTTTGTATGTGCGAAATTAAGGGCTACAAGCCGGTCAAAATATCTGTGCACCTGGTGTCGATGACGTCATATCGGCGCTCTGGTACGGTATGTATGGCGACGGGGCGAGCGTGGCGAGGTGAAGGGGGAAGCGCGAGGGGCATTGCATTCGAGCGAAGTGAACAGATATTTTGACCGTATTATAGTTCGAGCTATAAGATAAAAAAATGCAGTTTAACGATGAAAAATAAATAAAGACACTCATTTCTTTTGGCTATGTAAATCCTCATAGAGGAGACTCTTATTGATTAAAGCCCAAGGTATTATTCAACCGCTTCTAATCGTTGCGCTCAAGTTACACAACATCGAGTGTGAACATTTTTTTTGCAGTCTTCGATGTAATAGGGATGATGCTTGGGTAAAAAAAAGAAATTCTATTTAGTCTGTCAGCCAGATAATAAAAAAATATTAGACACATATTTTTTGCTTTATCATATTAATACAAAATTACTTAGATAGAACGCATTAAAGCTGGGGAGTGGGGTTCGCTACGTCACAACTACGTATAAAATCTAGCAAGGCGTGACGTCATGCCATGCCACGTTTTAACTATCGCCGTAATCTTTTGATTACGTAAAAAAAAATCTCCAATATTTTTTTTAAAAATCTACCTGACGGACAAAAAAAATTGTCATCACCCTATTACAAAATTAAGAAAACATGAATTTAAATTGATGCGATTTTATTATGAATTATGATTTATTTTTCTCAAGAGTTCATTTTATTTCTCAGTAAAGTTTTCGCCCTGCAAACTCATCTTAGGTAAATTAACTTTTAGATGATTGGGCACGGATCTTTAACTTTGTAAATGAAAAATATAATAACTCAATATTAACCGCGGTCACAAACATGTTAAACGGGTTACTTATGTATAACGTTATTGAACGTAATACCGATAATGATTTTAGTCAGCTTGTCAGCAGTCTGTTGCTTTGATAGTTGCTCAATGACCCTACACGAACATCTATACACTGTAAGGACTATTCTTGCTTGCAGCGCTCGGCCGCTACAGTAACCCTTGTTAACAGATGTGATCATCGTGTGCACGGGATTTTGTTTTCAAATTAGACGTAAGATATAAGTTTCCTCGATAGCGATAAAGCACTGGTTTTTAAAAACCAATATTGAATTTTTTTTTTTTTTTTTTGGATGGGAAATCATCAAATGACTTCTCCCGCTCTGGGCGGAGCGGGAGGGCGTGTCAGACTTTTACTGACTAAAACCCGCCCGTGTTCCTTCTGTTGCCTGTGCCGGGGCCACGGTAACTCTTTCGAACATCCCGCAACCCCGGCTGGATATTGAATAGATTTTCATTCGCTTGATTCAGACTAACTCACTATGGGCTAATTTCACTAATGAAACCGAACGCGATCAGCACATCTGAACTGCGTTCAAGAGCTGTCAGTGTCAATATTGTTGTGGAATATTGACACTGACAGCTCTTGAGCGCGGTTTAGATGTGCTGCTCGCGTGTAAATTAGCCCTTAATCTGTAAACACGATGAAGTCATGTGTCAATGGTAAGGGAAATAATTTACAGCAAAGCAAATTAATTATCATGATATTTGATAGCAAATACAATAGGCCTGCAGAAGCTAGATCAATTAAGGCTTCGCCTCCTATTACATGAAACTTAAAAACACTGCCGAATTGTAAGATATACAAAGCAGTTCTGCCTACCCCTTCGAGAAATAGAGGCGTGATGTGTAATGTTTTAAAATTTAAACCCTGTCAAATAAACTAAATTTCACTTTAAAAGTACTAATACGACTTCCCATTCGGTGTAAAATTAGCTTTACAAAGTTCGTAGCAAATTCTTACAACATGCGCTATGAGTCGTAGCAACTAATTCTCGTAGCATCGTAGCAACTAGTTCGTAGCCTCGTAGCACTGTAGCGTTCGTAGACGCCGAACTAACAAGCAGATATATTTAGTTTTTGTTCAGTGAAGCTCTAAGCTGACACCGAAATCAGTAGTTAGGTAAAACCAGAATGTTGCCATTACATAGAACTATATAGGGGCTACAACTAATGAGCACATAGCCTTTGTGGATAGTTTGTAAAGTTGGGTAAAGAGTAATTAATCCAAAGCCGAAAAACACAAAGTATTTTGATGATAGTTTTGTCACAATATTGAATTAAAACTCAAAGTATAGCTGAAAATATATAAAACAATCATAAATCATTGGTCTTAGTTGATTTTATGAGGGAGATGCAAGTGAAAATAACATAATTTTAATTTAAAAGCTCTTTTCAATTAAACCATTTAAATATCGTAAAACCACACTTCCTACCATAATTTCGCCGCCATCAAATTCCCTATTTCACGTTCAGTCGTTAACGTCATCGTATTTACCTAAAATATAACATTAATTCAGCTTTATTTCCAAAATGTTAAACGTGTTTAATTTTACGAGCGCCCGCCAGTTATCGCTTCGACCGCGAATCCGACAGAGTACGATGATTTGATGACGCAGCGTGATCCCACTGGTGAATAAGCGATTGATTTACGAGCATTGCCATTTGGCTGTGTGCTAGACCGAGTGCACTGTGGTGCAGTGTCTAGTTTGTGTGGGCAAAGTCATTTCGGACAAATATTTTTGAAGAAATAAGTACAATGTGAAGGAAATTTTATTTTACCTGCTGCTAGTCATTATAATATTTTTGTAAAATGCCTAAAATGCATGTTCTCGTTCTTCATATCTCTTATTTGTATAAACCTGTGCTATAATATATTATTTCATAGACTTCAGTTCGGTATAATGATGCTCCAAATGTTTAATGTATCCGAAGCTGGTTGAAGAAAAACACAGAATGGAGAGGAAGTAATTTACCGTTCTACTCGAACTTAATGTTCAATTTAATTATCTTGGCCAATAAGTTAGGGTTCGCTTAAATCCTATAAATGTTCGCCATTTAAACATTGGAACGCCGCTCATATACCTCAAATAATGAAATCCTTTTCAACATTTTGTGTATAAAACGTTTACTTCTACTACCATGACAATTTCAACTCCTAAATTGTGTAATAGCATTTATCTAGTCACCGAAAAATTGTCGGAAAACTCTTGTCCAAGCCGAAAATGAACGAACAAAACCCGGTTTCCATTTATTTAGATTTACAAACGTAAAAAGAGGAATCGCCTGCGAAATAATTACACGAAAAAACTAAAAGAGGAATACCCAGCGACATCGCTAAAGCTGCACGATACAAAGTTTACAAAGTTTAAGCAATCTTTTTTTGTTCCTAAAAGTTTTTTTCTACGTCAACTGTTTTGTAAAGCACTGTACACTGTGTTTTTGTAGTTGAAAACAAAGTAGCCATGAGCAAAACGCTACGTGTCCCATCCTCAACATTTAGTTTTTCATTTGTAAACTATATAAACGTTGCGTTTAAAAAGGCTTTTTTTTCTATTCCGGTATTTATATTTCACTAAAGTAGATCAAACTCAGTATGAACATAGAATATATTAAACTACATTTTTATACAACATTCAACAATGTTGCAAGCACGATTTTATTACTCAAAAATGCCTCGTATTTAACTAAATGCTTCACAATTCTAGCAGCATCGAAGTCCTTTCAACTAGATCCCTCAATTCAGTCTTCCAGCATTCAATTCACTTCCACCTTCATTCCTTTTATTGAAAACCAATTATTATAAATTATGCATGAAAACGATCGTAGACGTCGTGTTTCTAATAGACTCGCTTTACTCCCAAATAGAATTCCCAGGTCTCACCATTATAAACCATCACTAAATATTCATTAGCCAAATAATTCAAATTGGTCGGAATTATTCAGCTTGTGAAAACAGTCGATTTTACAAAAATAAACACCGTTATTTATTCAGTTCATTCCAAAGCTTTGAGATCGGTATGGTATGGATGTTAAACTGCAAAGATAACTTTGTAGCAGTTCCATTGTTGTGTGTTATTTCAATTTTCGACGTACCGAGCAATATTTGTAATTTACGGCGACACAATATTCAAAAAGCGTTGATTATTATCAGATGATAAAGTAATGAATGCATGCAGAATATAATGGGAGGCTGCATCGGAAATTTTGTTTCGGAAAAATCACGAATGACACGATTGCAAACGACTGTTTTGATAAAAACTTGTGAATGTCAATTAAACACAGATTTCCATCACATTTTTATGTTACAACTATTTCATAATAGTTCAATTCAGTTGTATGAAAACATGACAGAGAATTCCAATCAAGATTCCACATATATTTTTTGGCAATTTAATGTCGCCTAAGGCATTAAGTCCACCTTTGTACTTTTTTGAATGCGAAAAGTTTAAATATACAAATAAATGTTTCAGAGACGATGTAAGTTAAATTTGAAGAATATAATATAAATTCACTCAGGAACATGAATAGAACAGAAGTTACTTAAGTAACTAAAACGAAAATTTTCCTAACGACCATAAATTGTCGTAAAGAAGAATTCGGGAAACCAAAGTCTCACATGTAATAACAACACACCCAGTTAACTTTTAAAAGCAACCAAAGAAAATAACATAAACAAAGCATTTCAGTTCATATTAAAAGTAGATGTAAAGTGATAAAATTTTACAACGGAATATAAAACTTTAGCGTTTCCCGATAAGCAATGGTATCCGACATTTGAATAGGCTGTATTAACGGTAAATTTGTAATGTGCTGTGAATAGTAAGCAAAATGATTATGAAGATTTAGGAATTTCCATGTAACAGGGGGTGAGCCTATCAATGGGACCATAAAATTGACGTAAATTATTAGCCCAAAAAGAAATATAGTACCAAAAATTGCTTTGCGGTTACTTCAAAAAGCGTAGGTAAATTCTCAAACTAACAAAGCACGGTCCTTACATACAAAAATTCCTTTCCGAACATTCCAACGGGTTATAGATTGACAAACCCATAACCCGGAGGGAGTTAACACAAATTGATTCAGCCGATGTATTAATTTCCTGTCAACAAACGTGCTTGGTATAAATGCGCGATAAATAAAAACTGACTTCTAGCAACAAACGAACGGTATGAAAATTCAATATCCGGATCCAAGGGAACGGAGCAATGCAGCGTATACAACAATGGATTGGAGATTTATTTTATGAATCACGTTTTGTTTTGAACGTTGCTTTATAATAAAAACGTTGTATCATTTCCAAATCGAATACAACATTCAAAAGTAAGATTACTGAAACGAATGATCCTTAGAAGTCTAATATCAACAGCGACGAAGACAAATTCATTGATAAATTAGTAGCTACGGCTTGTTCAATAGATAAAAATACCCAAGTAGCCTCTAGGATTCCGACAAAGAACAATAAATAAATATGTAAGTAACAAATTGGTAATGAAAAAGAAAGGATTCATGAAAAAGAGCTGAGGATGAGGAATATGTGTGGCATCACGATCGCGGACCGCATAATGATGAGTCTGAATACGTGTGTGAAGGTCAGCGTGAAAATGGGAAATGAAAATGGTTATGGAAGCAAAAAATCAAATGATGTACTTGGTAATCTAAAATATGAAGTCAAAAAAGAAGTTAAAGAAGTAATTGAAGTAAAAGGTTTTAAAATAAGACAAAGACTAGCTATACATTCAAGAGAGTTAAGACAATTTGTATGTAAGTCATCATCTGCCCTGCCTAGACTTTTCCCAACTATGCTGAGAAAATACCGGCATTTTACATGGAGCGACTACCTATCAGACCTCCACAACCCAGTAACAGCGTAACACGATACTCCTTAGTAAGACTGGTTGGAAAGAATGTAACATGGTAATCATTCTAATTTAAAATACTACGTCATAAAGTCCTCCAACGACATCCATAGCAATTTAACCATTTGAGAATGTAAACCCGACGTCATTCTATGACACAGTATTATGGGCCGTTTATTCTACATTGTTATAAACGAAGAATGTATATAGTTTTGTTTCGCATCTGCTCGCCGATAACTGGGCTCCGGGGAGACGTTGCTTTCATTGTTATGTTCATAGAAATGTACGGACCATGTTACGAGAACTCGGAAGGTAGTTTCTATATAGTGAGAAATTAAATGTAGGTAATAGCAGATAAGTAAAACGGTATTAGAATTGTTGAAATCTACACCTCGAGAACACTTTTTCTCCATCAATGCAGCAAAGCAAAGGAGTGGAACTCTCTGCTTGCGTCTGTGTTTTCAAACGTATACAACCCCGATCTCTTCAAAGTGAGAGTTAACAGGCTTCTTCTGGGTAAGCTCGCTCCATCGTCGACTTTGTCTCTGTCATCTCTGACCTAGACTAGAGTCAAGAGCAAACCTATCTTAAACACAAAAAAAAATAATCAATTAAACTTATAATTAATATTCTAATATGTATATAATGTCATATTTGGTGGATATGTTAGTAAGACATCAGGGGCTCAAGTCAAGTTTTAGGTAGATTTTGTAGAGCAAATCTATTAAAAACTCAAAATGGAGAGACCATTGCAATGTTCGTAATACTTAGGCCCCTGAATTGGAAACAATATGAACTAGTATTGTAGGTGATTAGCATGACTCAATTACTACTTTAACAAAAGTTATCCAGACTCCGAGTAGTGCAAAACATGTTTCTTTCAAAACAAAAGCGCGTCTTCCAAACCATCAAAGTCCTTTGTCCAAGAACTCAATCCAGAATAATTTAACTGTTCCATCAGAATGTAAATTCGCTAACTAAGCAAGTTGTGAATAGCGAATGTTAATCAGTAAACACAATGATTAATTAAGTCTTACGTAGACGAGATCTTTGTCATTATGATGAGTCGTATCGTGGTAGCCTATTCATACGCAAGCGTCTTGTGATGTTAAATGAGAGTGATTTTGCTGACTGAGTGAGGTTCGTGTTTGTCTGACATATGTTCCGTGTTGTGATGTAGCGTTCGTGTTGCTACTGTAAGTTTTGCTACCTTTGTTATTTTTGATACAACAACATTATTTTCACGTGACTTGTTTTGTTATGACGTTATTCGATTTTTTGTGTGTGCTTGCTCGTCGTGAGGTGTGTTGTAATATTGCATTTGTGTTGTTCCAAGTTTTTGTTACCTTAGCGTTATTTTTTTATACTAAAAATTAAATCCGAGTGACTTGTAAGGAGTTTGTAAGACGACATCATTAGATGACGTCATACAAACCCCTTACAAGTCTAATGCCTTGTTTCGAGTTTTTGAACTTGTTGAACTCAATCTGCCTGCTTTTTCCCCACTATATTGGGGTCGACTTTCAGTCTAACCGGATGCAGCTAAATAACAGTATTTTACATGGAGTGACTGCCTCAACAACCCAGTTACTGGGTAACACAATACCCCTTGGTAAGACTGGTTGTCAGACTACCCGTAACGATTGTCAAAGATCTACGAATGACAGCCAGGCTTCATCTGCTTTCCGAGGCACGGAGGGGCCACGATACGTACCTAATGGATGGTCACCCATCCACGAACCGACTGCTGCAAGCGTAGCTTAATCTTCGATCGACTCGTTCGGCTGTAATTATTTAGCGATGAGCCCCTCAAAGTATCGTTCCTAACTAAAAAAACTGGAACTACATTTTAAAAAAAATCCCCCATTTACCACCCAAATTACGCTTTAAAGCTTCCCCTGACCCACGCACATAATAACTGCTTAATTAAAACCATCCTATCTTGATAGATAGTTAAATGTTCAACTAATTACGCTTAGTTTTTCCTCCATTATTTACTCACTGCTATCTAGTTGCCTTAAGCAGTGTTTATCGACTTTTAAATGTAAACCAATTTAACTTAACTGAGTTTGCGTGGAACCTTGCATGCATGTTAGAGAACACGCGTGTGCCATTTGAAATGGTTTTTAACCTTATTTTAATTAACATAGAGTGGATATTTGCAGAAACGACACGTCCACGGTAAAGGATTGGTACTATACTTGAGCGAATACTGGATATTTTGTAAGTGTTTTATGTGAGGAAATTAATTTATTTTTAGACTAAGGCTGGTTAAATTTATGACCTAGTAAGCCTGTGCGAAAGTGATTAGGAAATTGTTAATGGTTACAATCAAAACTGAAATAAGAACACGTCCACATACATAGAAAGTTTTGTTTTGCTTAGCTTTATTTTCTTGTAAGCTAAGTAATAGCTGGGACTGTGGCTTAAGGCTATAGATAACTTGGGATAAGTATTTGTCCAGTACATCAATGTGACTTTTCAATTCTTGTTCTAGTTAAACAAAAAAACTTTAAATAATTTCACCACAAAAGAAATATATCATCAAATTAAATACTGTAACCTTATAGGTAACTAGTTTTGAGCCGTTTGTGCCGTTGAAGCGGTCGGGTTATGGAGCCCGAGTGCGCGTCTCCTTTGTAAGGAAATTTCCCGCCAACTGGTCGACACTTCACGTGACCAGAGGGCTGGCTCGTTCTTTGGCCAAAGCCTGCCAGTCTTCTAGGCACGTTTCCGGATGACAGCGATGCGGAAGAGTACTTTGACGTCTAAGTGTCCTGTTGTTTTTGTATATTTATTTGTATAGTTAGTTAGTGATCAAATTAAACAACCTCATAAATAGATATTATCACACATCACAATTCATATTTCTACTGCCGCCGCTACCTTTTTTTTGTGGGAAATCATAAAATGACTTCTCCCGCTCTGGGTGGAGCGGGAGGGCGTGTCAGACTTTTACGGACTAAAAAAATTCCACCCGTGCTCCTTCAGTTGCCTGTGCCGGGGCCACGGTAACTCTTTCAAACATCCCGTGACCCTGGCCGACATTAGCCATACAAGGCAACAATTTTATGCATAGTTTTACGTAAAGATTTAGTGTCATGTTTCAAAAAATATTTAAAAACTTAAGAATTCAGACAGCGAAATTAAATGTTAAGCCAATTGATACCCTACGTCAACTTGCCGTGTTATGTCTACTTCAACCGTCAAAGAATGACAGTTGTGATTTAAATATAAGTATGGACAATTTAAATTGGTAGTCAATTTGCTTAGTAATTAATTACTCTGACTTTTCCTATCAATATCAATTGAGAGGATGGAAGATTACTTTTCAATTTTCCACAAGACTTCTGCAAAAGTTTCTAATGTAAGCAGTTCGTGATAAATAAATCAATCGCTATTATAAACTAATCAGAATTTATTAACTTTCAAACTTTAATTTCAAAGTTTCTCTTTAACTGTACTTTATTTTTTTTTAATGTAATTTTCGTGAGGTCTGGGAAGGATTCTAATGCCGAAAATATAATTTTTAGAATTTTTATCTGTTTGCCTGAATGTATGTTCTAGCATCACGCAAAAACTACCGGATGGATTTGTTCTAATTTTGCATAGATTTTCTCTATAGGTCCGGTCAGTCTATAGGCTATAAATTATCACGCTATATGAGCAATATTGCAATATGTTCGTATGATGGTGGTGTCATACGACTTCTACAATAATAAAGAGCGTTTACGACGTACGGCATTTCATACAAACTTTCAAGACCTTGTTTTTCGAAATGAATGAACTGATTTTAAAGACACTTCATACGCATAAGTAGGATACATAGGTCTAAAAAGTTAGTTAAGAACATTTTCGAAATGTCTTATTTGAAAAAAGATAATTGGAAATCTTTCTTAGGAAAATTTTAAATCTGTCGAATTTAGCTGTAACACTATTTTTCGATAATGTTCTTGTTCTTTTTAGACCTGTATATCCTGCTTATACGTATGAAATTTCATTAAAATCCGTTCATTCATTTCGAAAAACACGGACTTGAAAGTTTGTATGAAATGCCGTACGTCGTAAACGCTCTTAAGCATTAAAACCTCATAGGTGCTAGAAACTGTAGTACCAGGAAATCATAACGATACAGAGTCATACCAACAAAAGTACTCGTTCTATGTAATATTCCCTTAGCGTTCGCAGTATCTATTTTCATATAGTACGGAAACTTTTGCTCCCATTTAGCGTAATGCTCGTGTCCACTTACACCATGTAGTTTTAAAGGCAGTAGTTGGAGTAGCATTTAGAAGCTTATTGGCTTCCTGAGAATTGAAAGATACAAATGACTTGTACTTAACAGGGAGTCCATATTGTTGCGTTGCTGTGTGCGGGGCGCGGGAAATTATTTTGAATTAAATTTTTCCTTACTTTATGTATTTATTCGATAAGTAGATCAAACGACAATTTTGCTTATCACTTAGACGTTTAAGTGAACTATGTACCTAAGTTCTTTTGAGAAATAAAATTTGTTAAACAACATTAAGAATAGGTAGACTTAAAAAAATACAGGACATTTGTTAGCAGCATCTGTATTATGACATAGGGATAAAATACGCGGCATGCCCAATACAATTACAATGCTGTATATCCTTGAAATACCCCTAACTTCATTAGTAATCTTGCCATATTTACACCTAAATCAAATCTGCAGCAAGACCTAACACCTAAAATTGATTACAAATGACTCCAAAATAACATTTATTACAGCAACAAAATCCCTATCTATTTCTTGTTACGCCGAACATACCTCGTTACGCCAAAACTTAGATCGTATACAGTTATCAGCAAACAAACTAATACTAAATTAAGGGGAAGCACGTATGTTAGTAAATCAGAGGGAAGCGTGCACGTAGCTGCGATCCGCACAGTTTTTGATTAATACCCCTTAAGTAATGTTACATGCAGTATTTGAGTTCGGATTCTGCTGTCATTTGTTTTAATTTGCATATGGAGTTTTAATTCCCTAGTGCGCAGTAAAATATATTCCCAGGGATCTTCGGTTTGAAACAGAAGACAAATTCCTGTAATTCAAAATTGTGTTCAGTTCAAAATCTAGTCGCGATCTCTTCTCAGCGACAATCAATGTCGAAAACTTGTCAAAAATAAATATTTATTCAGAATAAAAATTGGTAAAATATTAACAGTGAAATCTTAGAAATCATTTACAAAGGTATTATAATGTTAGATTGTGATGTTAGATGTATTTTTGAAAGATTGAAGCAGAGATTAGAATGTAACCTTATTACCTATATCCAATAATTTTATTTTTTACTAGCTGTACCCCGCGACTTCGTTCGCATGGAAATCGTAAGATACACAATATACCAGCCACATTTAACCACATAACAGCCACATTTTAATAAAACTCCCTCGTCCCCCGACCCGCCGCGTTGCATCGCCCGCCCGCGCTATTACTTTGTTTTCGCTTAGTGTTCTTCCTTTTTTTTTTTGCTCGGCTCCTAAGAATTGTATCGTGATGTTAAATAGCCTATAACTATCCTCGAGAATTGGGCTACCAAATGCAAAATAATTTTTCAAATCCGACTTTTTGTTCACAATTTCATGGGTTTTAATGTTTTTGCGGGGAACCCTAATTCTTTTTCTAAAACAAAAGTAGCTTAAGTTACCCCCGTAATATCAGCTATCTGCCAGTGTAAGTCCCGTCAAAATCGGCCCAGCCGTTTCGGAGATTAACCGGAATAAACAAACAGACGAACAGACAGACTAACAGACAGCTTGGTGGTATAACAAGGTATTCTTTACATTTTTTACATATATGATTATATCAGATAATTCGTTTCAAATAGCGCTGACGTCACCTCATATAATTTATATCTCTAGTATCGAGTTTATTACAATATCGCGGAACATGAAATTGCGACTCTTCAGTATTATTTGTTTCATACGCTGCGATTTGGATGTATCGCATTACTATGTACTATGTGAAAATCTTGAAGTAGGAGCTCGTGGCTAAGTAATAACAGCTTCACGAGTCGATTGATCAGGTTAAGCTACGCTTGCCGCGGTTGGTCCGTGGATGGGTGACCATCTTTACAGAAAGCACGTTAAGCCTTTGGTCCCGGCTGTCATTCTTGGATCTTCGACAGTCGTTACGGGTCGTCAGAAGCCCAAAAGTCTGACAAGCAGTCTTACCAAGGGATATCGTGTTACCCAGTAAGTGGATCATGGAGGTCAGATAGGCAGTCACTCTATACAAAATACTGGTATTCAGCGGCATCCGGTTAGACTGGGAGCCGACCCTAACATAGTTGGGAAAGGGCTAAGCACATTGATTGATGTGAGAATGTTGAATATTATTGCAGGAATTATTATAGGTTTTATTTAAACTGTAGTTGGATATGACCGTATCAGCTGCTACTTTGTTTGTACGAGTATGCAGACGTTCTTTCTTCGGTAATTTTTCACCGACTACAAAAAAAAAAATGATAAGGTTCTCAATTCTTCGGAAATGTTTTATTTTTGTTCTAATGAATGGATTCAGTTTATCGTGGCTCTTTGCGGTTTAAGGCAGACTTTTGGCATCTCAGGAATACTTTTACTATCAGTCTGCTTCTTTCCAATATAAAGTATAAGAAAACTGCTTAGGTTAAGAGCTATATTTTGTTCCAAACTTAACTATAATCCAGCCTTTACCAAAATGGTCTTTCTACCATTAGAGACATTCAACAAACTTATCACAAGTCCTTCTAAGTAATTAAAAGATTGTGTCCTCGTAAAGACTTAAAAACTTCCTCTTTTTCTCCAGCATTCAAGATTCACATACGTTTCGTTCTTAGAACAGGAATCGTAACGACAAATTCTCAGTCAAAACTCTCGGTAGTTACGCCCATTAATTGTCAAAGTTGGTTCGTACAAACCCCGGTTGGGCGTATCTGGCGTATGTTAACTTTGTCCAAATTACCGCGCTGTAAGAACTTGTGAGGTATTGTATTGGAAGTAAATCTTGTATTGTGTTGGTATTGACCAGGTTTTGCGAGATATAAGGCGTTATTTATGTAAAAAATTAATGCAATGCATGGGTAAGTAATTCATGTATTTCGAAAATCTGACCACCAAGGCTATCGTGTTACCCATTAACTGGAGTGTGGAGGTCAGATAGCCAGTCGCTCCATGTAAAATACTGGTATTCAGCTGTATCCGGTAAAGCTGGAAGTCAACCCCAACATAGTTGAGAAAAGGTTATGATGATAACTCTTGCATTTTCAACTTTTACATCACTGTTTTGCATAACATTACTCTCAAATTATTCTGAAGGAAGACATCTTTCGAGTTACTTCACTATTTGTACAAAGAAGCTAATTGCGTCTTAAGTACGGTATAAAAAGAGCAAACGCAGCCGACATCCGTCTAGTCATTATGTTCTTATGCTAAACGCTCTCGACAAAAGAGCTGAAATAAATTACGTATGTACTGCGTTTCATGCTTTGAGATAAGGAGCTGTCGGTGTTGGCAAACAGTCGCTGAAATGTAGTCTAGACAGGAGTAGAAATCTAAATCCAATCTCAAATTCTTGAAGGGAGTTAAGAAGAAAAAAATATTAAGATTTCAACTAAATATGGATGAGTATCTTAAGTTACAAATAGATTTGTGCATAATTCCAATTTTGGGATTCATCAATGAGATCATGTTGGACTCAATCTTCTTTGACTTAAAAGTCATTGACCATCACTAATAAACACAGCTGACCCCATGTTTGGATACTAAACATAAAGGGGGCTTTACTATCATTAACATTAACCATATCTAATTTTAAACTGAGCATAGCCACAACTTTGAAAATAAAACCATCCAAATATATTCTACAAACAAATACCTTATCACCACAACTCTTATCTAAAAGCTATTTGAACCGCGTGATCCGCTTTCAAATGGGTACACTCCAAAACGAATGAAGGTTACTAATTAAACTATCAAACTTTAAAAGCTCAAAAGTAATTACTACGATGGGTTGAACAAAAACTGACACAAAACACTATCAGAAAACAGAACTATAATTGAATTAAGAAGTATAATTGAATTACCTTTTTGTGGCACAATAATTAATTGCTTGTGGAGTTGGATGTTGCATTAAAATAAATAAGTAGTTTGCAAAACTGTTACTATGCTTCGATGGTTATTAGGGAATGATGACTAGCAAAAGGTCTTTTAAAGAGCATACTATTATTACTACATATATATTATTTAGCATACTATTTAAAGCCCAATTAATATTACTGATCAGATTTTTATCATTCGGTATACAGGGCCCAAGAATCGACGTCCAAAACGAAACACTCTGTATAATCATCAATTATTATTTTATAGGATTTCTAGGCCTTCCTGTATAACGTTTCGTGTAAAAGAAGAGGCATACAAACAACGTAGGGTGAACAAAGGCTATTCTCGAGAGCGTTTAAAGGTCAGATGGTAATCACTCCATACAAAATACAAAAATGCAATAGCATCTAGACAGACTGGAAACCCACTCTTAAAAACGGGGAGAAAAAACATAAGACTAAAAGTACAAAAACGTAACAAATAATACATGTGACCCGATTACCTAATTAGTTGGTTCCGTAGTCGTGTTAGCTATATTTCTTTGGATTAAATTCTGCGACAGTTTCGCGATTTGCTTCGTTCAGAATAGTTGATTAACTCTAACCGTACAGTAGGAAGTATATTTCGAGTAATAAGTTCTTGGCATTCTCGTCCGCGAATACGAGTTGCGCACTTTATTTCATTAGCTGCATTTAATTTAAGAACAAAGCGGTACTTATTTGTTCTTTTGTTTCGAGTTGTTATTTTTTTTACTGGGTTTGTTGAATGAGAGGTATGTGGTATTGGTAGTTTTTGGACTCTTAAGTCAGGTTATGGTACCTGAAAAGCGGCAATGATTGTACCTCATTTTATTACGAAATAATTGTTGGTTGTTTTAATAAAACTCTCACTACAAATAACGTATAAGATTGGCGAGCGAGAGCTCAAGAGTTTGAACTCCAGCAGTTGCAATATTTATGAGGAAAATAAGACAATTAAATAATTTTCCTGGGCCACAATTACCTTTAAGTACATGCATATTTAGCTTAATTAGGGCGATAACCAGAATACTGGGTTAAACTAGCAAATGCTCATAATAACGATTTAAAAAATCTTATTAAAATAAACCTGCAAAATGTACCAAAAATAAAATCTGCAACAAACACGACGCACAATAACTTTAAACTGTATGAAATTAAATTTCAACCGCGTTTCTTGCAGGTGGCTCATTATTGTATAACAACCGTAGCAGCTGTGTGCCGCGCCAAAATTTAACCACAGCCAACAGCTCACCTTTATTTATTATCTGTGATGTAGGTTTATTTGGAAGGAGATAATGAAAAAAATATTTAAGGGGTCAATTCTGATAATGATGTTTGAGATTATGTTATAGCTATTTTGGCTATTCTGATAATAGATGCTGCCAAAGCAACAAAATTACTAAATGATCAGCTAGTTGAAGCAAAAGGAATGCAATGAAAGAGTGTGAATCATTGCAATACAATCAAGACACTAAAAATACAGGGGTACCTACTGCACCTAATATCAAAATAGTGATCCGAAAACCACCGCCATTTTGTTCGAATACATTACTAAAGTAAACAAAACTTCAACAGCTAGTCCACAAATAATAATGCAGTTTAAACAAAAGCGGTTTGATTATTTTCAAAGTCATGAATATACAATTTTAAAATACGAACCGTGAGATATTAAGGCAAAGCTTTTATTGCAAGAATTGTTTCTGTAAAAGGAGGTCGTTTTAAAACTGTTGAAAGTAGCTGGAACGGTGAACACGGAATACGGCGTTTCGCGTTTGTTTTCTTATATTGAATTGTGACGGCATTGACAATGAGAATTAAAATGTAGTGGAGTTGCAGTTTTTGCGAAGAGGAATGTGAATATTAATATTGGTTATTGTAGTTATTAATAGCTAGGAGGATTATTAGCAATTAATAGTAATGTTCAATTTGGTCTGTTATTATAATGAATATGTATTATACTTCTATTCCATTCTACGCTGGTACATTAGTAAGATCTTAACTTTTTTTAACCCTTTAATCGCCTGCGCCGGATAAGTCCGACAAATATTTTCGTGTCCATTTCGCTTAAGTCGTATATTTACGACCAAATACCGTACGAATTCACTGTGCCGTGCGCTGGGGGCACGACAACTGATATGAAGACGGGCGGTTAAAAGGTTAATGTAGAATATGCGAATCGTATAAAAAATACATATTTATCGAGAATAACGAACCATGAATTTAAAATAGCTCAAAGGTATTATGAAATATCAATTTCCATCAGAATCAAAGCTATAGACCAATAACAACGCGAAATCAACGTAATCGTCCACGAAAATCCATAAATAATTGATGGTTTAAAACGGCTACAATTTTGCGAGACGAAAATTTTATCACCTAAGAATTTCGTCATAAAATCAGGGGGATCTGGCACCTAAATTAATCGACGAGCTCGTTTGGCAGCGTCTCCAGCGAAGAAAGGTATTAAGATCCACAGTTCAAATATTGTTTGGCGTAAATGGCAATTTTCGGTAGTAAATATAAGGTAATCTCCTTTTTATCGGGTGCTGAATTAATAGCTATGGTTTATTTTGAGTTTTGGTATTGTAATGATATAAACGCATGGAAAGGTTTTAAAAATTGTTCTAGAAGTTGGCACCAAGATTATATTTAAGTACAATTTATTTTTTGATTCTGTGCTAATCCTTACTAATTAACTTAACAATCGTAACAGGCGTTACGAAACCTCTCTTCTGAAGAAATGTTATCATATCTTCAAATAAACAACAGTAAAACTTTTCATGCTTGTAGAAAAACATTGGCAACCGGCTATCATAACTCAGCAGCATAAGCACTATAAGAAAAAGTATTACAAGTTGTTACAAAAACTTTATTAAGCGCTGTAGCCACTGCCGGATCAGTGTAAAGACCGGAACACACTCGCAACTCCTTATTCGTAGTTTGAGAGACGATTGTGATAAAAGTTTTTCCAATTGTAATATTTCTATCGAATTAGATATATTATTTCATGAAAATGGTGAGCGTCAACATCAACTAGTAAGTCTGTCAGATTGATGAAAAAGAGCTCACATAGTAAATATTCATAGTAGCCATTAACTGAGGCCTATAACTCCTGACGATGTTGATATTAATAATAGCACTGCAGTGAAACATAATTATAATGCAACCACATGACCACCATTAGTATGAAAATTGCCGTAATGAGGCTTCAGTTGATGGTTTTGGTAGCGAAAAGCCATTCGTGTGGTCCGTGCCTAAGGCGGATGCTTCTGCTGCATTTCTGTTTGCTAACTTTGAGCAGTTATTGCGTTGTCGAAATGGTTGCCAGTCTTAATGAGGATTGGGATTATGACGAACTTTTTGTTAAGGACAGTTATTATTCGTACAGCAGCATTATCGCCAAAAATTACCACTGGAATTAATACTCTACTGCAGATACAACATAATATAGTATAACAGGGCAGCTTAAAAAAAACTAGTATTTCTGTGTTTGCTAAAATAGTCTCATTAGTAACTGGATCGTTTAAAAGTATACAAATATTTACAATTGCAGTAGTGTTAATTACAAACAAATTATTGTTGATGTTACAGACAAAGCAATATATTATGGCAATAGAGTTATCAAAGTTATTGGCATATAGCTTCACTAACACAAAAATCGTCACATTAGTCTGTGCATCGTAATTTGCACAACAAATAATTTCGATACCTAGAAACACTTATATCACGATGATGGAAACTAACATCCACTCCAAAATAAAAGTCAAAACAATGAACAGTTAGAAACAGTCGTTTACAATCAGTAAAGATAACCCAATGTAAATACAGCGACACGAACGTTTGCAAAAGACAAACATATTACCAAACTTGCGCATTTACAATTCAAATGACGTGAAACAAAAACCATTGAGCGTACAAACCGAACGGAAAGGATTTAAAACTCCTCGCTGGTTGCGCCTATAAATCCGTGGTGGAACCATTACTGGATAACTTTCACGCATGTTTGGAAAAAATACGGAAGAACCTGGGAATTCGATGGCAAACTGTGCAATGGAGTTTTTGCGAAAATGCTGTGATAGTCAAATTATCGTATTTTAAGCAAATGAACTATTTCATAGTAAGATGTTGTCCAATGCAATAAAATAAAATTCACCTTACCAGCAACTAAACTAATGAACAATTTCAGTTAATATTATCTAAGTGCCTTAATGAATACACGCTGAATTGACAACCACAATACTCATAAAACAATATGGGCCCTCGTGTATGCTCGACTATATTCCCTGAAATTATAACCTATATATTCTAATTATATCCTATATATGACTATCATAACGAATAATTCAACTTTGTCCTAAACAGGCACATACGGGACATCGAACTTTCATAAAATTATGTGAAACTTGTTTTTCTCTTGGGCTCAACCGAAAAAGCTATAAATCAACTTATGATCAAGGAGTTGACTCTAAAGAGGCTTACTATCACATAGTAATTACAAACACATGTGTAATTAGAGACAGACGAAACCATCCACGAGTGCTCATCTATGCTGTACGGAATGTGCTGAGTGCGTTTAATGTTCGTCCAGCTTCTTCAAGACTTGACTAACGGTCAAGTGTGGACATGTGAAGGAGTTTTGACGAAGATTTATCTAGACGATGTACTTATATTCAGTACGAATTGCTTTGTTCGAGTTGTGAGAGATTATGCAGGACGAGACTTGTTTTTGTTCTAGATTTTTCGATGTCTTGTGAATTTGGAAGTGAAACTGGTCACGCAAACATATTAGTGAAAATAACTTTGATTTAATTACAAATTATCTGTTACTAGGTAAGTAATCTAGTGCAAACAAGTTGGAGCAAAATTAATTGTATAGTAAAATAATTGGAATATGATATAGTAGACAGCCTTGGCTACCGTCTCTTAGCACAATTATACTTATAACACAGGCATATCTAGACATAAACAAGCTACGGCTCGATGCACTAGCACCTAAGTTTAATTGACACGAATCTCGTCAGTATTCAGCAGCTTTAGGATGGCAGCGTTTCTAGTGATGAGGATAACTAGGAAACTAAGCCTACAATAAAAACTATCTAGTAATGTACTTCCTTATGATTTGTTTCAGACCTTTTTTTTCAATTTCTCGTATAACTTCTGACCATTTCGGAAATATAGTTTGTTAACCTTAACCAGCCCTAAATATTCCCAATACATTCGAGCGACGGTAGCAGCAAGCTGTGCGATATATTTTATACATAATCGATCTGTCTTCTTCGGTCGTGGGGCAGAGGCGTGTCCCATTCATCAATCTTGTGCCGGTTGCGAATACTCACATTACAAGTTACACACGATTAATCTGATCTTCGTGTGTCAGTCAGAATCCTCTCTGCTATCAGTTGATTGGGGAGAAACTAGTTGAACTAATGTCTATATTCAATATTTATGATAGAGTACAGTTTAAAATAAACATTCCTTAAGTTTCTTAAGACACAGTAAGTGGCAGTTGGTGAATAGTTTCGTAAATGATAATTAAAAGCCAATTGAATTTACGAATAATAAAGTTGTAGAATCTATAAGAGAGCAAGAGTTTAACGTGAAAAACCAACACAGTTCAGGTCAATACTTCCAGCAACTTGGAACACGGCAACTCAAAATTTAACGGTAACAACATTAAAGATCCCACCAACCGTCGGATATTGTCAACGGAAGATGTTAAACAAATCGTTGTAATAAATACAAAACTTTGCCAATTTACGTCGAAACACAACCTTAGGGCTAAAATTATAAATGTCCCCATAATTAAATTAAAATTTAAGTTATGGAGTTCAAAAAGGAATTGCGATTCCGGCTTAGTGAGTAGCACGTCACGGCAACTTTGAGATTTAATTAGAATATGACTTGGAGATCTTAAAATAACTTCTATCAGATGAAGTTAAACTTGTTAAATAATTATGATATGAATGGATATATTTATTCTGACGTAATAGTTGCCTTAACCGAATTTGAATCATCATAAAAATTAAAAGCTCTCAAATTAAAATGTAAAAGTAATGAATACACCTAAGTTTGACCAAAACGGGTTTTACTTGTGAACAAGATTATTTTATGCTTTTCAACTATAGATTAAGTATAAGGTTTCGTTTCAAGAATTTTTCTTTACTTTCCGTGAAACCATCAAAATTAGCATCAAAGTTTTGAATGTCGACATTTTCTTTGGAGATAAAGGATTGAATAAACAATGTTAGGAAAGGGGTCCATTTCTTGATAATTATGTTTGCAACTGGGTCTAACATTAATTACTATGTAAAGATATACATTTTAACTGATACCAAATAATTTTCGTACTTTAAAACTAAATTCAAGTTACAAAGTTTGGAATGCTAATGGATTTTTATTAATGCTAACAAGATACCAAAAGTTATTCACTAAAAATTGGGTTTTATTGACTTTATTTGAGTTTTTATTCAGTTGTATATGAATAGACTAGTTGTATTGAATAAGAATATAAAACTTATATACCTACAGATACAATCGAATAAATTCTTAGGAATATTCTCGATAATTCTGTATGTGTAGATATATCTTTGGCAATAATAACCCACACATTTCTGCCTGGGTCAAATCTCTGTGGAAAATTAAACAGTATGCAGAGCTGTTGTAGCTACAAATTAGCAATCTAAAACCCGCTGCAAACTGCTAACAATGGACGTGCATCTAGAAATATCTAGAGGAGCAAATGTGTTTATAGAATACATTGTTGATGCTTACCTACCATAGATCTAATGAGATAATCATGAGTTAAAACATGATATGCTGCAAGCTTGGAATAGATGTAAGTACATAAAGAAAACAGTACTGCACTTCAGTACCTACTAGTACTGAAGTGAAATAATGTTTTGCAGTAACCACGGAAAAGATGGATAGAGGTGGCGATGAGATGAAAATGAACATTTTTATTGTTGTTCTATCCGAACATAAAATACTATAGACAAATGAATATTTTACAAGTCTGTTTTAAAGCTAAGTATTTAGAGACAGCTCATACTATGGGAATGAATTAAAGAACCGACTAACTAGAACCCTACCAGGACGGTAGGATTTTATTAATCCAATTTTGGACTTTGTAATAATAGGTTTAATTATTCACGATTGAGGAAGCTTTTGGAAGCTTTTAGCGTTTATGCAAAGTTTTGTATGGGTGCCGGTAATGAAAACGGTGGATGTACCTACTAATGTATTAAGGTCCAACAGAGGTCCGGACGTGGAGTTCTGTTGGATTTTGGTGGGCGTGTTTAGATAATGATGGATGATAAAACATTTACAGAGAATTTTGTATACATAAAGAGAAAGGATGTAAAAGATCGAGCAAGTAACGGTGAATAAGACATTTACAGGCGTTTGTATAAAACAAAGTAATTCGCAAAAAAAAAAATTGAACACATTTTTTTTTTAAATCCTTTTAATGTGGCATCACAGTAGCTGTAACAACATTAGCAAAAAACGAAAAATTCTTCTTCTTGTGTTCAGAAACCCTGAAATCATCTGGCAATCACAAAATTCTGACAACCCAAGCGTCTTTACAAACAAAGGTTCCCATGCTAGCTTTTGTACACCCAATCTCATATATTCCGGTCTCGGTTTTACACACGTATATTTTGAGCCGAGTGCAACAATCGCAGGTGAAGTCGCAGCGGAGCACAATGCATGAGGGAACCATCAAACCACATTTCAAAATACGTGGCATTGTTTAGAAAAGCAGACACGCCTTGCCACATTCACCGTTGGCAACAGCCTGCGCATTGTTCCGATTCGCATCAAATTTTCCATATCATCGCTCAATAGAATAATTGATAGGTTGGTCGGTCGGAACAACAATTTCATAGTTCAATAAATCTTGGGAAATTATTAATGTGTAAATTCTTTCCTTAGCCCGAAATATTTAATTTCTTGTTTTCTGGATTTTTATTCTTCAGAGAACATGCTTCCACTGATGTTATACTATCTCAGCGAATTCTAAACAACCCCTAGTACATCGCTTGAAGTGAAGTTATCAGTTTTCAAAACATAAAATTTCACTCGAGAAAATGGGAGAAGCGCCAAAACTAAAGTTTTATGTAACAGAATAAAACTTTCCGGAATATACTCTTCTGGATAGAATTTCCAGTTTCAAATCATTGTGACAGCCTGGGAGTGTCTGGGATGGCGTTTTGAAAATTTCAATTCAGGTTATTATACCAAGAACTTTATAATGGCTTCTATATGGAAGTTTCTAGTTTTGTGCAAAGTTTTAGAGAAAATTTTAGATAGAGGCCTATTCATTAAAATAGTATATGGAACAGACCCATCATTTATAATAATACTGAATGTGAAAAAGACTTGATGGCACGATCACGAGATTGGCTGTTCAAAAGCTTAGCGAAATCGCAGGAAAAAGTTTGAAGGTAAGCAAAATCTGCTTCAGATTTTTGAGCGCAAAATTTATTGACATTCCCCGCCCGAAGGTACCGAAACTATGCAGCGCTTACGAAGTTGTTTCAGCTAGGTCCCACTGACAAAGGACTGCATACAATCTAAATACGTCTTGGAAGCTATCACCGAAGCGGACTGGCGACTCAAAACTAGTCAATCGCCATTCTTAAGCCCAGCTGCAGCTCTGTTTGCGCAGGTCTTGTCCTTCGAAGATCTATGTTTAAACAGGACCCGTCAGGAACCGAACTGAGAGTAATGTAGAAGAGAAAACTTTGCGGTTAGGTAGGTAAAAAAAAATCAAATTATACAAAGTGACTGGTTAAACGGGACATATTCAAGGATATCGTTAAGAAAAATATTTTTCTGAAAAACATAATAGAAACGCAATGAAAATCTTACTGAAAAAAAATGGCAGTTTGGGTCATTTAGGTGTATCTTAAAAATGATGTATCTTACTGGATAATTCAGCCAAACATGAAGGTTTTATTTTTTTACATTTGAAAAGAGAGTCAAATTCTAAATACCTTCAAACTTCCTTCAATTTGTCCCTAGTTTAACGAGTCGCCCTATAAAACAATTTCAGTTTTCAACAAGGATATTTTCCGGAAACCAGCTGAAGATTAGAATCATGATGTGTGAACAAGAAATATGCGAGCAAAGTTTTTCGATTTGGATTTATTCTTGTTTGTTTGTTTTTCATTTATGTCAAAGGGTCGATTCTAGTGTGTACCTTTTGTATCTTATAGCTATTTAGGAGTTTTATGACCTTCAAAGTATTTTTGGTTACAGATGAACAAAACACTGTTGAAGTAAAAACACGGACTGTTTTCTTTCGTTTTGTAACGAATCATCTAAAAACTGTTATAAACTGCTTCAAATACTCTATCCTTAATTTATTTATTGCAATAGTTATGTAATATTAGACTACATACATATTTCATACGCTGTGATATAATTTTCCAAAACGTCATAATTCACTCTACCGCGGATCAACAAAAACGGGCATCATTTTTAGCAAACAACATCAATACGTTTGGCGTGAATAAATCACCAGGGACATTTAAAATGAATACAACATATTAGCTGATAAATAGTTTCGGTTTATTGAGAGTCAATTTAATTAAAACTTTGAATTACAGAAGTTTTAATTGGGTGTAGGAGTCCATGTCAGCGATGTGTGAGTTAGTGGAGGATCTTCGCTCACTCATTTTTATTACCCTCTAGCCCTTTTGTTTTAGTGTTAATCTTGCCCTTTTATGGGTAACTGGACTCAGCTTTTATGGCTTTAAATTATTTAAAAAATTGTTTTTACCTAAGTGTTCGTGTGTAAGTATTCGTTTAAGAAAGTAGGTTGAATTGCAAAACAGAAGTACCTTTCATGCATCACGAGTACTTGAGTGTCATCGCTTCGAAATGTCAGTTGCATGTATACCTATTGTAATGTTTATACTGGGTGTATCAGAAAAGTGTGGTCAAATTTAAGGGTGAGGTAGGTACAGACCATCAAACTGAACAACTTTCCCCATGGGATCAACATCGTAATTGCGAAAAAGTTATCAACTGCCCCATACTAAGTTTTAATACCTAATCGACCCAAATGTATTGACGGCTGATATTTTTTTCTCGATTACGATGTTGGTTCCATGGAGAAAATTGTTCAGTATGGTACCGCACCCTTAAATTTGACCACTCCTTTCTGATACAGCCTGTATAGGTCTAGTTAAAACTAATAATAATAAGAAATATTTTCCAGAAATCATTCGAGCTTGCTCTAGTTTTACGAAAAAATATCACTTACAAACCACTTCTGCAGATTATACTGATATTGAGAATTCCAAAGTACATACATACAAGGAAACTGCGAACATTAAAATTCTCACGCATTCGAAGCACGTACCACGCCTATAGGGATCTCCGTAAAACTATAAAATAAATACACAAAACATAATATTAAAAAGTGCTGGGCCGGGCTACTTGGCTGGGCTTCCTCGGTTCCTCCCAATAATTGATATTTGGCATTTGAATTCAAGCTGTGTTAGTACGGCTTCGGGAGGTTGGGGCGAAGGGAGGCGGGTCGTTAAGGACCGTTCACAAAGACCGATTCACTCGACCTCAGACTGTGTATCTTATGGCCGTGACGTGAGGGCAAATATTTGCGATTGTGTCGTGTTTCGTATCCAACAGGACACTTACTCACGGTTGTTTGTGCTTAGTATTTATGAGGTGGTCCGTAAGTTAAGTAACGAGATTCGTAAACTTTGGTCCAATATTAATATCAAAAAATCCTTCCAAAGGTGGTCTTTAAAAGATCTTTTTTAGTGATAAGATCGCCCATTGTGTCACCCCTTGCAAAATTTCTACTTTTATATCTGTAACATTAATGGTGTAGGTATGTACATAATAGAGTATTCTATCTAACATCACTTGGAACACAATATCATGGTAAGAAATATATCATAGATACATTAACAAACAAAAGCTCCGATCCACACACATAATCCTCATTTCTAAGAATCTATAAATAGGAAAAGGAAGTTAATTTCGCCAGACAAAACTTCCTGAAAGATTCGCTCATAATTCGCTGGATCTTCTATATTCTAAGCCTTCAATATCCTTCTATCCTTTCGCCGATTCTGTTCACATAGCACATAAATAGTGGTGGGCCTTATAGCCTGGGGGCTTCGTCGATGCGATTCCAAACACATACGTTATTTGGCGGGTACGGTAGGAACAAGGGCGAACGTTGGTAGCCTAATTGAAACTAAGGAATTCAGTGTGCGGGCTCCCGGTTCGCTTGCGATTGGGTGTACTGCAGCCAAATCCTTGGTGATGAATGTCTCAATGCGGGATGTTTGTACGTTGATTGCACATTGATACGGAGCTTGGGAATAGGTGTCTTTAAAAATCTCGAGGAGGTTTTCAGAAAGTGCTGATATTTTTGTGTTTGCTTCTAAAATAGTTAGATCGTCAAAATAATGGTTCTTAATTGTAAGTGACTTAAATGTTTTTCTTTTCGATATAGGTACATTTATTAATAGCACAGAGGTGAACACCTATCTTCCTATATCTACTTATAATGAAATTTTGTCAAAAGAACCGAAACCAATTTCATTTGCCAACAAAGCACTAACAATATGAAACTGTCACTAGACCAAAGCTGCCCACTCGACTCCGATACAATCAGCCATTTGGTGATGAATAAGCGATTTTAATAACGATAATTTCGGCGTTTTAATTAAATAAATGCTGTTTTTAGACGTCGTCGCGTTATTTTAATACACTGTGGGCGGTTTTTAAATGGCCAATTTGAGGTAGGACACGGTAAAAGTTTAATATTTCATGGAGAGTGAAAAGTAATTTAGAACACACGTGTATGTACGCATTTTATCTTTATTTTTATTCTTTTGTTTTAAAAGGGATCCCAGAAGTAGATTAATTTGGAGGAGGCGGACTAGATGCAGAAGATGAATAACTGGGTATTTTGGCGCAATTTGGAAGATCCACCAATCCCCACCACCAATGGCATGGGATATTAATCAACTCAGCCTATCGCAGTCCACTGCTGAATATAGGCCTCTTCCAGTCTGCGCTACAACACCCTGTCCTCCGCCTTCCGCATTCAGTCTGTCCCAGCCACCTTCTTAGGGTCGTCGGTCCATCTAGCTGGGGGGCGTCCCACACTACGCTTGCCGATACGCGGTCTCCACTCCAGGACTCGTCTACTCCACCGGTCTTCAGTCCTTCGACAAAAATGGCCAGCCCACTGCCACTTTAATTTGCTTACTCTGCAAGCTATGTCGATTACTCCGGTTCTTTTCCGGATAACTTAATTCCTGATTTTATCCATCAATGAAACTTCAAGCATAGCCCGCTCCATAGCGCGCTGAGCGACGTTGAATTTGTGGACCAGCCCAACTGTCAGTGTCCACGTTTCGGCACCGTATGTCATAACGGGCAGGACGCACTGGTTGAAGACCTTAGTCTTCAAACATTGCGGGACAGGTGACGAGATGGGATGACCTTAGTTGAAATATGAAAGTGTCTTCTTCAGATAACATAAAATATATGAGGGAAAACTACCTCTTAGATAGCAATCCAATAAAAATACCTAATCAATTTCATCTTAATAGGCCGTTACTCAATTATAACCACTCAATACAATCTGTTCCCAATAACTCCCAAATAAACACGAATATTATACAAATCTGTGCCATACAGAAACCATTTCTTCATATTTACGACTTATCTACTAACAACAACCTTGTATACATATATTCAGCCACACACTTGTAATATGAACCTTATTTTCAGCGACACAAGATTGAAATTAGCTTGAAGGGTTCAGTGTTAGCTAAGACGTTTTCTGTACCTAAGTTGCGTTAGTTATTTCGGCTAGAGACTAGAACTTTGTTTGCTGGACTAGCCCTGATGAGCCTCTCGGGTAACAAATGTCAGGGTGTTTGTTTTAGTTTCCTTGTTTAAGTAGGTAATAGAAACTAGACGGAAATAATGTTAGTTTTAATGTGACGATAACTTGTATTTGAATGGGCTTAGTCTTTCTTTGAAAGTAAAATGTTTGAGATTATTTTTATATGTATGCATGTGTAGGCTTGTTCTTGAGTGCCCTAGTAATCGACCGACATACGCCCGCGATGCAACACCGCGCAAACGCGATAGCTTTGGTCAAGCCCGCCCAAAATAACAAAACATGTGTTCCACAGAATCTTATTTAAAAAATTGTTAAATAAACAATTTTGTTTAATAAGATTTTGTAAAAACATACAAATTCAACATAAATTCATTATTTTTTGCCATTGTAACATTGATCAATCAGAAGTTGTTATGGCACACGGCATGCCAACTACTTGCATAGTTTTATACTAACTATAGGCAGGTGTATTTTCACCCTAATTCAAAAGTTTGAGCCGGGGGCTAAATTAGATTTCGTTTTGTAATAAGAAGGTTAAGGTAATTAACCTTAACCTTCTTACTATGTGTAACATAAAAACAGCCATTAAATATACTGCGAAGACCTCGAAAGCAACTTAACTCAGATAACTCAATTTTCCCTTTTACCTTAAAACATTATTTACTCACAAGTCAACAACAAAAATACGCCAATAATGTACCTATTTAAAAAGAAAATATTTACAAACGACTGGCAATGTTCACGTTGATTAATTGAAAAAAAGGTAAATAAAACCTTTTTGTTCTCCCACGCAAAAGATGGCGTTGACTGATAAAAAGTGGTAACTACACATCAAACTGTTTTCCACTTAGATTGATGAAAAACAAATTCCCCGAAATGTATTAAAAGGTATCTATGTATCTTTAATAGGCTTTGATGGTCGAAGGTGAATTGTATGAAGATGTTTTATAGATTTTTTTTAACCTATAAGCGAAGGTTGATGGAATGTTTTAACACCCGGATGGGCATTTTCTACCAGATTTGTTTATTCAATAATGGAACAGAATTTGTATTTCAATTAGGTGCCAGTAAGTAAACTAAAACGTATCCATCTTTTCTTCTCTACACAGTATAAAATAAAGTCGCTTTCCGCGTCTGTTTGTATATCCGCTAACTCTTCCTAAACCACGCAACGGATTTTGATGCGGTTTTCACCATTATTTAGAGAATTTATTCCGGGTGTTTATGTGTATATACCATTAATATTTAACTTTAATATAGCTCAGAAATCTCGATGTTTTGACATGTCGCCACATCAGTATATTGCTTCCGTCCGGGCGAAGCAGCGAGCGGGTTGATAATAAGAGATAAGACAGGCCAAACATAGGCAGGAACTGGATCCAGTATAAAGAAGTGAAAAAAAAAAAATCATTTTATCCCAAATCTACCTTTCAGTTAACGAAATGAATAAAATTATAAAAGTTCACATACAAAAATCATACGCAACTTGGCTCGAAACGCGAGCATAACCCTCAACCACCTGGGGCGTTCGAAAGTTAAACTCGGAACAGTCGTAAAATCACCTGTTTAGCATATTTACTTAACCCTTTTCCGTTCTGTTGGACTTACAATTAACTTTGTTCGTACGTTACTACAAAAGAATCGTATGTAATATTCATAAGGTTATTATTCATATTATGCAACTGCGTTCTCCAATAAGATACGCTTTGAACTAAGTAAGGTAATTATTAATATTAATAACTTCCTTTAGTCGGACTTATCTTTGAGTATAATCAGGAAATGTTGGCTGACCGTACAACAAAATATGGAACAGTTTTTATTGATAGTCTGTTTTGTAGGCAGTAGGTAAGACTTTAAGAGATATAAAGAGAATTGTCGATGTAGGTACAAAAGAATGGAAAATATATTACATACTTCTTTTTGTTAGAAAAACTGAAATGATGTCCTTATTCACGTTTCTAAACCGATTTAGTAATAGTAACAGTTTAATTGTTGAAGAATTCGTGATTCCAGATATCGAGATTATCTGTGTATGTTTCATAAGAGTTAAGTACGTGTTTGGAAAATATTGCGCAATCAAATCAAATCAACTAAAGCCTCTTTGCACAGTTGAGTCAAACATCTGACGAGCTTAAGATAACTTATTCAACGTTATTCCAAATAACATGACTAAGAAAAAAAAACAAAATAAACAAGGCAGTATTTTTAAACGCACATTGATCAATACAAAGCCGTCAATTAATGCATCGGCATCCGCGTCAATCGCGGACGTGCATACATATCGCGGCGCATAATATCGCAATACGTCACGGGACGCGCGACGTCGCGTTATCGTGCGATAGCCTGCGATTTATTGCGAGCTGACTTTGAAACGAGTTTGTTTACATTAGTGAATTTTATAATTTTGGTACATTTTTTTTTTTTTTGAGATAGGTTTGCTCTTGACTCTAGTCTAGATTAGACTCCAGAAAGGTCTAGGTAGATTAGGTAGTATTTGTATAACAGTGGGCCAAAATTACTTTGCCAAGAAATTATTTGTTACAAACTCTAATATGCACAAAAAATATTCGAAAAAGGTGTTATCTTCACTTACGACCTTATTGACTTACGTCTTTTCTACACTATTAGATTGCACTATTATCTTAAAATGACATTGCATTTTACTACAAAATGAACCACACAAACTAAAGCAAATTGCTCTTCAAACAAAGTGTTAGTTCTTGCAGCATTGCATCAACTACAACAAAGCGTTTTTACGCAAATTTCTCGTCGTAACTAATTTGCAATACAATGCGGCTGAACCCCACAACCGTACTAAAACACCCGTTTCCTATGCGTCGATCTACAGCGTTTAATCTAACTTTACTCGCAAAGTGCTCTTGGAGACGACAACTTAGAATCGGAGCATCTTGCATTAATTTATTAAGGATACAGAGTACCGCAATATACCTCCTGGTTAAAAAGCGTGACAAATACAGGCGCAAGCTAAGAGACAGTGAATGTGTAAGAAGTATTAAAGTGCACCCCAACTTTGGTAGTAAAGTCAATTATTTAAAGATGGACGTATCTGTACCCTTTTGGTGCGAAATTATGTATGGGAATATCTCTTTGCTTTTTGTTGGGGTCCCTACAATTTTCAACTAAGTGAGAGAAGGTGCATTCTTTGTAGGTAACCTTCTTACTTAATGTTTTCAAAGTCTTCTTTAAACTTACAAATATTGATACCAAATAAGGTGTGGCAGCATCTACAACGCCACATGCGAACTACGCATCAAAGTCCTGACGTCACACAAATCCTGCATCGCGCAAGCAGAGTTTACAGCGCGACTGGCATACTGGCAAACGAATATACAATTTTAAACTTGAAATATAAAAGATAACAAAGTAACAATCTTATCGGACGAATAACAAGATGAATCGTATTGATCTTATTTCCATTGGTTACTATATACGACAAAGGATTACTCACAAAAGATTTAAAGCCACCAAATAAAAGAAAACCCGTAAACAACGTAACCACTCTACAAGGAAACCGAATAAAAATCCGAGCTAAAACTGAGCGGATTTTAATTTAGACAACCCTAGTAAATCACGGTCTTTCTTAACGGTAGAGCGAGTTCAAACCCGATACAACCGAGCGAAAGTATATTAATTTTAAAATATCCCTCCTTCGAAACTAATTAATTAGTTTCTAAAACTTGAAACTGAGTGTTAACGATGATCTAAGCAATATCCAAGTTTCAGACGAACCGAAGCCAACCTAACGACTAAGTTCAGGCGAAAATTCACTTAGAAATCTGTTACTTATTTTTATTCACGATTTCTCTTACCTCTCTTAGCTTCCCCGTACATGCACCAGCGGTACCTAATCAAAATATTCGAGAAACTTCTTCTAACTTTTTTAGACGCTCACGAATATCTTATGGGTTGGGACATGCCTCTCTTGTTATGTTTAAAACTTTTTATTTTCTTCCCCATTAAAAGGCGGGCCGGCTGACGATTTAGCAACGGCCAGATGAATAATTAGGGCGTATTTCTTGCCTGTCACGTTCTTAATGAATATAAGAGCAGCACCGAAGATGTTCGAAGCAAGAATATCGGAAAGAAATCTGCGGTTGTTTGTTCTGAAGGAATTTCGTTAATTACGTTCGCTTCAGAGATAAATAAGTCAGTAAGCGCAAATTTGTCCATCCATCGTGTTTTTGTTTCGGCTCACCCGAGGAGTTACTTAGTTATTGGGTCATTTTTTTCCGGCCGGAGACCGAGTGAATTATATTAGTCGTTTGTGTGCGTGAATACGGTTGAAATAGTCCATTTCGGCGTTCTTTTGTGGGCTGTAAGAGGCTTTACGACAGTAAACAATACTTTTTGGACGCAAAGAATAAAAGTTTCGCTGATGAATGTCTTTTAGGGCTTATGTTTAATGTACTTGTGTTTCGCTTTGAAGCTTCACGTTTTGTGCATATGTGAGTGAAAAACAGAACGGTGTTTGTTTGAAACATTGAAACCGCGTTAACGACCGCGGCTTGCACATTAAGGATTAGTTAGGATTAGTTGTTATCGATTATTAGTTTTCAGTCCGATACTGATTAATGAATAGCTTTAGATCCGCTTCAATCTATCTAAACATTGGGAAATTAGAGATGGATTTAGCATATATTGAATTATAATGGTTAGACAATGGAATAGAAACTGTAATTTTGCTGTCGACTGCAGAAATAATTCGTTGTTGCATTTTCAAATAAGGAACATAATAGGTATAAATTGTGTATGTATTTAATATAACAGCAATTGGTTGCTAACCGATTAAGGGCTGATTTAACCAAAGTCAGATATATCTTTTATCCGGGGAATAAAATTGACGTCTGACAGTTTTTGTATGGAAAATCTGTCAAAAATTAAAATTTTTTTTCGCTGGATTAGACTTATACTAGGTATAAAAGTTTGGTCGAATTCGCCCTAAAGTAAATAAACCAATTATCCGTAAAGTAAAAATATTCAACCCTCTTTACAATCACGCTAATCTCCGGTTCACATAATCCGATCGTAAATAGCCACTTCAACAAATACGGCCCACTTCAGTGACCAATCTTGATACTTACGCATGAACCAACTCACCCCTTTCTAATGTATGAAATATACACGATAAACATCCTTGTTTGTGTAAACATGATAACAAAAAGGTCTATTGATACGTCAGCGGACAATGCCCGGGCAAACGTGGCGCGTGGGGGCAAGCCTTGGGCTAATGCCCAGTGAGACGGAAAGATCCTAAGATCATGAAAAGAACATTTGACGTTTGATGCGATCTGATAATATGGTTCAGATATTTCGGATCATATTTTGTAGGTATATCGCGACACTTTTATGCTTTTTATTTTGTGTAAGAAGTATTTTAGAAAATGGAAAAGCTCACGATGTGGCTGCATACTTTAAAAAAATTTGCCGGTCAGCAAATCTAGTAGCGGCGTTTGCTAAGGGTGATGGTATCTGCTAAAGTATATTATTTATATACCCTGTATATTTTTTAATAGCCTCTACGAATGACAATAACTCGTAGAGACGCGATGAGTGTTGCTAACTAAACACAATAAAGCAAAAAAATAATTAATTTGATGATTTTTTTGTGGGCAGTGAATGAGTCACTTGAAATATCAGTTTTAAAAAATCAGTTTTTTTTTGTGTTAACTTCACATACGTGATGGGTAAACACGATAAAACATAAGAAAACAGTTTTTCTCAACTCATACTGCAAGTAACAACACTACAGCGATCGTTGACTTTCCAAAAAAAACATATACCTAATCTTTTTATTTTGTCGTGTTTATATATCGATACCCATCACGTCTGAGGAGTTTAGCTAGCCAATTTAAAATAACCTTCTAATAATTACGATTTATCCTACTTATTTTCAGAAGTATTATTTCCTTTCTACTCTAGCTAAAGCTATGGTCACACATTAACGGTTGTACAAATGCAGAGCGTTTTTTGATACCATAATGTCAAACACAAGTGAAAATGACAGTTCATGACGGCCGTTATGATATGATGGAACCGCTCTTCTAGGAAAACAGGAGCTTAAGACCATGTAAAAACAAAATAAGCATTCCTCTCACCAACATGAATGCTCATTATTATTTATGCAGAATAAACTATTTTTCTTTCTTTATCTATGTGTATGCTTCATAAAATCAAAATCAACATGGAACACTCATACAAACTACTCGTGAGAGTATCCGACATGCTGTCCCAGATAAATGAAACCTAATACTTTATTCTCAAACATGCTTGGAAATTCGAGCATTATTTTGACAACCTTCTTCGAGATAAATCGAAAATGCTGTGCTAGTCAAATACATGCGAGCAGCGGCCGGCAATGTTAGAATGAAAATCCATATCCGTCG
Source organism: Fissipunctia ypsillon (assembly GCA_947568875.1). Taxonomy (NCBI): domain Eukaryota; kingdom Metazoa; phylum Arthropoda; class Insecta; order Lepidoptera; family Noctuidae; genus Fissipunctia; species Fissipunctia ypsillon. The sequence goes on from OX387658.1 coordinate 17,825,973, forward strand.
TCTTAAGCGGCCGAATAAATTACTATGAAAAGTCTTATCTAACGTGTAGGTAATTTAAAAATGAAACGAACTTTTTACTTCGAAACATGGCAACCAAGGAGGTAACATAACAAAGATTTTATTTAAATTTCGATTTGGCTTGCAAATAAAGCAGAAACAAATGAACATAAGTATTGCCGCGTTAAAAGTTATCGTTGTTCGTCATTGATTCTGGAATTTATAATTAATTTACTTAGTTTGAATTTCCGCGGATTATTTGAGGAAAGTACTTTACAAGCCTTGGCCGCAACCAGGCATTGATGGACTCACGTATGTATGCCTCGGCTTCGCCTCGGCCCACATTTTCACGTTCGTCCGTCAATGCCTCTTGTGCAGGCCGCGGCAGTAATGTAGGTACTATTCCTGTACAGTTGTTTGCATGTCCCCTCTACAATGGTGGATAAAAAATACAAGGCCTAGTCTTACTTAGCGTGGCAAAAGAAGGATATAATTATTATGAGGTTACTGTGACTTGATAGTTGTTATTGCTTAAGTGGAACTTAACCGAACAATAAGTATCATGTCAACTTTGCTTGTTATTTGACAGAAAAACCGAAATACTTATTAATTTTTGCCGACAGATAATTTCTTTATTAAAATTGCGGTAAACTATCATACCTCCATTAGTCGATTCCTAAATTCGATATTTAATAACCACAAAAGCTTCGGTCAGATTGCTCAATATAACTACATTTTATGAAGGAATCCTCCGCCACAGAACATCGTTTGGGATTGGCTCAACACACTTTAGAACCTTCCTGCACTCAGCTCTGGTCCGTCGATCGCGGATGTGCTGCGGTAGGTACAGTCGAACTAGCTACTTTGTGTACAGTCACGACCACTAACTTGTATGTATACACTTCAAAAGCGATTTTCTCGTGCAATACTAATTGCAACTTTGAGATAAGACCTATTTTATAACAGTATAGGTTCAAAAATATTGTGTTTATAACAACGTAATAAATCATTACAATCAATACAAAAAGAAAAAAGAAAGAAAGCATGCTCTCATAATGCCCCGAATACAGAGGAACGAAATGTTGAGCAATGATTGCAAAGCATTGTTACCCGCAACATTTGCTGTTGAGAGATGTTCTTTTGTTTATTACGAATACGGAAGATTAGCATGTTGCCAGCAACACTGTAACATTCCATGTGGCCAGCAGCATTGCTTCCCACACACAAATATGTTGCTGCTTTGAGTATGAATGTGGATGGCTATAAGAGTAGGGAAAGACCAAAGAAACGATGGATGGACTGTGTAAAAGATGATATGGTTAGAAAGGGAGTGACTAATGAGATGACAACTAATAGAGAAGTATGGGAGAAAAGACATGTTGCACCGATCCCAAATAAATCGGGATAAAAACAAGAGAATGATGATAAACATGTTGCTGAACAATGTTACGCAAACATTTTTTTCGGCGTATAACACTTTCACTGTTCACAAAGTAGACACACTAGTTAAATAATCAACCTGAACCATTTTTTACTTGTATACCAAATAGCTAGTTCAACTGTACCTCACTACGTAGCAAGCACGCGACTAAAACGTACATTGTTGAAAACGATCAGCACTCACGGACGTGCGTGACAATTTTTATAAGATTCTTTTTCGAACAAAGATAGTGGACGTGATTTTTAGTTTTCGGTTTTATGTAGATAAATATGGAAAAACTTTGTTTGCGGAGTATATTGTGTGTCTTTTTTGTAGGACAAAACTGAACCTTAGCTTACGTTAAGCCGGTTTCCGGCCACGTCTTTAGGTGTACTTACGTAATATTTCCATTAATATGACGTTTTTCAGTTATAATTTTGTAAGGCTTATAAACACTGAATGTACAAATTGTACTGTCTTCCAATAAAGTCACATTGGAGTAAATAAATTAAATTGTATTTAAATAGATACCTCCTTACTAATAAACGTTGTATAGCGTCTGTATAATTACACAACGCTTTGTCTTCTTCTTTCGAAAGTCAAATTACTGACGACTGAAAGAGAGAAGTTCACCTGATATAATATGTTTATTAGTAAGGAGGATAGAATACTCTTTAGTATGCACACCATAAATATTACAGATATAAAAGTAGAAATTTTACAAGGGGTGACACAATGGGCGGTCTTATCGACCGGTATTTTATCATCGTTTTATTCTAATTGTAGGCGAAGCACAGTAATGTGAGCTCTATTTCTAGGTTTAAGATAGTTATATTAGGATAGGAGTATATAACTATAAGAATATTGTAAAGCAATTTGACTGGACATGTTTGTTTTACCAATTAGTATACCCGCTACTTGTGCCATGGTAGTAAAATGCGCGCCTCCCGCATTGTCAGTCATTGGGTAATAACGGCGGGGGGTACATTTTACGACCCCCGCCACTTGCGCTACCCATGCCAGCGCATAAAAAGGGCGCACCTTGGCACAAGCAAGTCGGTCTCCAGCGATCATCCAGTGAAGCGACATACCTACACCCGTTGGTTCACTTCGCGCCGCGCTTGAAGTAATTAGTAATACCAGTCAAGTTGCTAAGTTTGTAAATAGTGTGTAAATTTGCCCGTGTATTTCCTTTTAATATTTTGTATTGTGTTGTGTCGTATTGGAAATACAAGTGTTTTACCCTGTGTCGCGTGGTTTTATTTCCACTTCTTCGTCAAGGGAACAACGTCACCCCCGCCTACACGCCCGTATCCCCCACCTGCCCCTCAGCGTGGGCTACACTAATTCTATCTAATTTTGCCTTTTTTATGTTTTTTTTTTATTTATTTCAATAAACTAAAACTAATTTTGTCTTGTTTTATTTATTTTAGTTTTTGTCCGTGGCTTCGCCTGCGTGGAGGTCGGGAATTATCCGAACGCAAACTTACTTACTACCAGGATTATAAGTATCCTATATCCTGTAGCGCTACCCCCACTTACATTACCGAAACCTATACGGCGCAGGCGCTACTTAAAAAAATCAGAAGCACTGCTGAATTTTGGCTATTTATTTCTAGGTTTTAAGCTCACTTTTGCGCGCCTATCACAGAACTGTTGTTAAGTGTAGGTAAGAGCCGCATTTTCGATTTTTAAACTGATTCTAAATTCGCTTCAGTGATCGCATGCAACCCAGAATTCTGCCAGCCTGCACGATGTTGTTTCCTTTTGCAGACAACCTTTATAGTCCTAACCTCATCGAAATTCTTTCACGCGTGAAAGGTAACAGACAGAGTTATTTTCACGTTAATAATAGTATGGATTTAACCTAATTTTTAGTTTTCATGTTTGGTTTTATGTGTGACTAGCTGTGCCCCGCGACTTCGTTCGCGTGGAAGTCGAAAGATACACAATATACTAAAATAACAGCCACATTTTAATAAAACTCCTTCATCCTCCGACCCGTCGCGTTGCATCGCCCGCCCGCGCTATTACTTCGTTTAGGCTGTGTTTTTCCGATTTTTTTTCCGACTCCTAAAGGTGGTAGCGTGATGTTAAATAGCCTGTAACTATCCTCGAGAATTGGGCTACCAAACGCAACAAATATTTTTCAAATCCGAATTTTTGTTCATAATTTCATGGGTTTTAATTTTTTTGCGCGGAACCCTAATTATTTTTCTAAAATAAAAGTAGCCTTAGTTACTTCTTAGGACATCAGCTATCTGCAAGTGAAAGTCCCGTCAAAATCGGTCCAGCCGTTTTAGAGATTAGCACGAACAGACAGTCAACAATTTTAAAAATTGCTTTTTTGTTATACTCGTAAGTACCGTGTATATAGTTTCTTATGCATTTAGTAAAAAGTTGTTATTTTAACATTACAAAAGACACTTCAATTTTATTTATTTGTATAAATTGTATGATCGATAACTTGTAAGTGTGGTGCAAACATGAATAGTAAGTTAGTTATTATAAACAGTTTTATGATTTTTTAAAAATAATGTTGAAAGAAAACGAACAAATCTAACAGCAATATCGTATTTAAAAAAAAAGCCAAGAACAATCATAATTTCAAAAGTAATCCTGATCTACATCGAATCCTGACATTTCATCTCGACCCTAAACATGACTCCGTAACCGTAATAACTAGCTCATCCCCCATTCTTCCTCCAAATCACTTATACCTACGATTCGTAAAATGAAAAATCTATACCATACTCATATATCACACCACGAGGTACCCAAGCTATGTTGCAACTGCCAACAATAACTCAATATTTCTGCAGCGATCCCGGATCGTGAACGAAGCACTGCTGTTTAACTTCATCAAAATATATAACGGTACTAGCTCTGCTTTGAGGACAATTTTTCTCTGTATTGAAGTTCTTTATTGATTTAGTAACGAGAAATAAGTTAGAGTTAACATTGACTTTTTATTTTTTTAAGTGAGGGTAAAATCGGTTGGTAGGTATTGATTGATTTTGATTCTTGTGGGGCTTCTGACTGAGTAATAACAGCTGCACGGGTCGATCAATCAGGTCAAGCTATGCTTGCCGCGGCTGGTCCGTGGATTGACCATCTTTACATACCAATACCCCTCCGTGCCTCGGAAAGCACGTTAAGCCCATTGGTCCGGCTGTCATTCATAGATCTTTGACAGTCGTTACAGGTCGTCAGAAGCCCGAAAGTCTGACAACCAGTCTTACTAAGGTGTATAGTATTACCCAGTGACTGGGTTGTCGAGGTCAGATAGGCTGTTGCTCCATGTAAAATACTCTACTACTGGTATTAACTGTATTCGGTTAGACTGGAAGCCGACCTCAACTTAGTTGGGAAAAGGCAGGCAGATGATGATTGATTTTAATTCTATTGATTTTCACGATTTATAGGATTTCGTTTGACCACTATCTCATCTGATGGCCATCGACGACGTGGTTGAAAAAGGTACAGGTTTTAGAAGGACTGATACTGAAGACTTCCCGAGGGCTTAAACAAATGGCAATCGTTTTAAAAGCGTTTCGAATTTCTACAGTGATTTTCAACAGGATTGACATAAGCTTTACAGTAGCATGTCAGTACAATACATTTTTGACATTTCCTTCATCGTTACCGCTGAATGTCTTGTAGGCCTTTAACGAACAAAGAAACTGTTACACAATCATCTAAACGTTTCTCTGTATAGGTAAGAAAAGGTCGTATCCTAGAGGGAAAATCCACCTGTCATATTATTATTTTTGACCTTTAAATTGACCCGTGACGACCTTTCAAATATAGCACAACGCTAGTTCGAGAGTCAAATGATAAAATGGCGGCTATTCGAGCTGGCTGGGGCAGAATCGTCATCGAATTCATGTGTGTTGAATGTGGGACGAATTTGTGTAGGGAATTACAAATATACCGAATTGAAAACTCGGGACGAAACCGTCGTATCGATTTTGAGATTGGCCAGATATCTGTGTCCTATTCAGATGTCTTCTTCTTTTAAAGCCGATGGCGAAGGTAAAAAATATTACATTATGTTAAAGAGTTAGACCCTGTAGGTGGTCACGCCAATCGCGGCATCGGTGGCGTATTTTAGGTCCTCAAAAGTGCAGGTTTATAGACAATTTGGACACTAACATATGGGGCATGGTTTGGTCAGGAACACCGTATTTGCCGCATTGGGTGACGGTTGGGTCCATAATCCCCCATTTCGCAAGATTCTGCTTGCATCGGCCTATTGCGGTAAGCAGACGATTGAATTCAGATGTGATTGCAGGGGATTTATTTCATAGAAGTGGTGATACTGAGAATTCCAATGGTATCCTTTGAGGCTTCGACCAACATGAAACGTTGACCACCTGACCTTAATAAAATTCTACAAACGTTGCTGTCTAAATATTCATCCTAGCATAGCTTGCGTGATAACCTCATTTACAGTGTCGTAGAACTGTAATGCCTTTTATATTTCTATCATCCTCATCTCTTGGCACCCGCCGTGATATAACAGCGGCCTTGCCAACTCATTTTCATATAAACTAAATATATGAGAATTAACGCGACAGATTTTAATGTTACTTTAAAATTTACTAGTTATTTTATATTTGGCTCATATTTAATTTAATTTTCTGCTAATTTATATTTAAATAGACTGAATGAAAGGAGACTAACAAAAGACAGATGTGAGTGGAAACGCTGGGAGAGGACGCCCTAGGACAAATGGTGACCTTCTTCAGAAAGTTCAGGTGCGTAGTAATCACAACCGAACCGGCGTGCGTGTGTGACCAGATGTATGAATGTAAACGAGGCAAAAGGAGTATGTAAGGATCGTAGCAGGTGGCGTTCTGTAATTTCTGCCTACCCCCATGGGAAGAAGGCGTGAGTTTATATACGTGTTTAAATAGACTGCTGTAACTGCTGCTGTGCCATGATTACTGTGAGTGGCATTTGAATTGGTGAGTCATCACAGTACACTTTACTTTTGTCTATCGTTTTGTCAATATTGTCGCTTCCTTTACCCACCTTTAGAGACAGGCAATTAATTCTTCACTGGGATCCATCCATCCGCATCCGCGATAACATCCCGCGACATTTTGACACACTTGTCAGTGGCAGCAACCCAAAAGCAACCTTATTGTAATGAAAATAAAGATCACTATGATTTTGACAGCGATGCAAACTAAGAGGTCAAATAACTATGAATGGATTACAGGTGACCTGTCAGTCCAGCCTTTGAATGTACAGACGCCAGCGCATCAAGCTACCCGAAAGTGTCAAATTTTCCCAATCAACCTTGAACCTAATGCTTTAGCGATAAAGTTGAAAATCTATTAAAGAAATTTGACAGATTGTAGTAGCTTGATGTGTTGACGTCTGTACATAGTGATTAAGCTCCATATTCATTAACTAGAAAGTAGTTATTACATTTCGTCGCAGAGTCATTACTTAGTATTTTGCCCATTATAACATTTTGTGTTGCGTCCTTATTACTATTTTACTAACACATGATTATTTCTCGATTCTCAGTGTCTGTAGTACTGTTAAGGTTATGAATAGGCAACTTGATTGATAGACTATTAATTAATTTGATGGGTCGCATTCAATCTAAATGAGTGAAGTTGTGGCTTCGTGTATGTAGTTCGTATTGAACACGCGTGATGTCGCTTCAATAGTTTTCATGTGTGGTCAATAGTGATGTGAATATTCAGGCGTTTGTTTATCCAATGACGTCAGAGATTTTAAACTTATAAAATCAGGGAAATTAATTAAGCTAATTGACTACTAACTTCGTATAATCTAATCACAATTAACATTCTTTGACAGTTGTATAAAATGGCTATAACACTACTAATTGATGTACGGTGTCAATTTGCTTTACAATTAATTCTCTTGACTGTACAGACGCCGAAGATGAGATTTGACCTTTAGTTCGTAACTAATTTATAAATTACCAACTTATATACTTAATATTAATTAGAAACATAACACATTAATTACAAGATCAGTTCAGACATGTTGTTGATAGCTGGCTTTGCCTCGGAAACTTTTAATTACTTTCATATTTTTACAACGTTAAGAAACCAAGGGAAATAGGATGAACTAATAGGCTTGGAAAAGCGGATAGTTCGTTTTTTAAGCGGTCGGCGATGGGCTCCATTTTTCTTGTTTTCCAATAAATTAGTCTGCCTATGGAGCGTGATAAACTGCTGTTGCTAAAAGGAATTTTAACAAACCGTTAGCACTATTATGTAATCGAATGTAATTATTTGACCTTACATTTTCTTTGACATTTTTGATTTTCCTTTGGGTAAATGTATATATCTATACATCATTGACGCAGCTACAATTATCGTTAGAGGGAAGCAGCAGAAAAAATTATTCAGTTCTCATAAACTCAGACAAAAAATTGTAGGCATTTTTGTAATGTTTTTAATCTTTGACTGTATTAAACTGGTATTAAATATTATTATTAGGTAATGTGATGTGATACACAGTTACACACACAGGTGTACCATATTATTTGGCAATAGTAGGCATTAAGAAGAGTTTTTGTTCCGAAGGGAAGCCGATAGGAATCGGATTGTATGAAGGCTGCGCCCCTGCTATACACATTATTAATAAAAATCGCTATTCGTGTCTATCTATGCGACTGCGTCGTTCTTCTAAACAGATTTGGATGCGGTTTTAACAATATTTTAGATAATTTATTCCGGACGGTTTATTGTGTATAATATTGAACTTGCATATCATGAAGAAAGCTCGATGTTTTGTCAATTCTTAAAAACGTGGAACCAAAGTAACGTGCCACAGACAAGTTCGCTTTCATGATTTTTAACGTAACGATATTATCGTGGACGTTCACGGCATGCCGTTCACGATAACATAGTGAAGTAAAATGTATAGAAATATATGAAGGCGCTTTTAAATTTCCGTCGACGATAACGTTACAACGTGCGTGTATTTCCATGCATTTTACGGACGTGGACGTCAACGATAATAACGTCACGTTAGAAATTATAAAAGCGTACTGAGGAGGTTTTCTACCCTACAACTACCTGTTAGAAACATGATGGCTTTGTCCAACCAAAAGCATCATCAACATTTCCAATCAAAATATCGTTAAACCCTATAACCATTAAATATAGCCATTATTCCGGAAACTTCCAATTAAGCGTCTAAACAGTGAAACGGGCGTACACCAAAACCAAGCCATCATCTATACCTACAATTTATCTATACAAATAAATAAAATTGAAATGTCTGTTTATAATGTCAAAATATTAGCTTTTTACTATACTTTTTACTATAATATTACATATGAAAACAAATACGGTACTTATAACAACAAAAAAAAAACAATTTTAAAAATTTTTGTCTGTCTGTCTGTTTATTCCGGCTAATCTCCGAAATGGCTGGACCGATTTTGACGGCATTTTCACTGGCAGACAGCTGATATCCTAAAGAGTAACTAATGCTACTTTTATTTTAGAAAAATAATTAGGTTTCCGTACAAAAAATTTAAAACCCATGTAATTGTGAACAAATAGCGCGGGCGGGCAATGCGACGCGGCGGGTCGGGGGACTAAAATGTGGCTGGTACTTTAGTATATTGTGTATCTTACGACATCCACGCATACGAAGTCGCGGGGCATAGCTAGTTGAAACTATATAACTAACGCCATTACTGTATCAATTTGTACAAGACGTCTCACTACAGGATTAATCTAATTCGTTGGTTTACTACGACGAAATACATCGATTACAAATTGATATCGATTGAGAAATTAATCGAGTCAACTGTCTGGCCGTCAATTTAAATAAGTATGGTGGAATTGGTAGAATTACTCGTAGATATACTCCACGTCTATATCTTTATCGATTTTTGAAGTTTTTTTAGCATCCGCTTGCTGGTGTTTCTCAGAAAATTAAGATAAAACCAAGCGAGGTCATTAAATTGTGAAGTTCTTCTCATAAATACGTAGGTACCTACTACTAGTGACGATTAGCAACTAGCTCAGTGCAAATGTCACAGACTGCATTTCCAGAGAAGCGGTAGCCAATATTTTTCCTAAAATACGAATTCCCTCACGTTGTTTATCCAAACAATTTAAAGTTAGTTTTACTCACACATATTTGAAATTCCCTTTGCTACCCGCTTCGAAGCAGCTCCGTTTACATCTACGCCCAACCACAAGCTACCATCGATATAAACCAGTATCGATTTCCGAGTACTCGAGAAGTCGATGTATCGAATCGTGACATCTGTTACTCGCAACCGTCGGCTCTCCGATAAATACTTCACACTGCTTTATAGGTATTGGGAACTCATTCCTACATAAAATTATTCTAAGCAGACAGCGTTATTTTTATTTCCTTGTTGCGTTTCGTGTTTACACTAGAGGAGTAAGGAATAATGGAAGAAAATTGCTTGTAAATAATTTCAGGGACTGTATAACTATACGTTTACTGAGAAAGTATTGACAATACTGGTTTGCCCAGTCGATTAAATATGATGAGAAATAAACTAAATTATTAGAACAGTGGAATAAACCAGCAGTTAAGTAATAACAGCCGCAAGGGTCAATCGAAGGTTAAGCTACGCTTACCGAGGTCAGTCCGTAGATGGGTGACCATCACTTACATACCGAGACTCCTCTGTGCCTCGGAAAGCACGTTAACGGTATTCAGCTGCATTCGGTCAAACTGGAAGCCAACCCCAACATAGTTGGGAAAAAGCTAGGCATCTGCCTAGCTTTGTTCAGTGGAATAAAGCAGGCTGAAGTTTCAGAGAAAAACGATAGCAAAAATCTAAACAACAACATTTACAAGAATTGACACAATTTAAACGGAGATTAAATAACTTATTGACTGAAAAATGCTATTATACCATTGAAGAATTCCTTTTTGACAAAATGTAATAAGTAAACTAAATGATAATTATGTATTTATGCTTAACAATTCAAAAACCTGACTTATTAATTGTATTCAAAATGGTTAATATAAAAATAGATTGTATTCGAAGTACCTATTGAAATTTATGTTAATTTGTATGGAATATTGATTTTATATTCTTAAATTGCTAAATAGTGTATGCCCTAATGGGTAGTTTTTTGAGTTACCATATCCTAATTATAAGACCTATTGTATCACCAAAAAACACACTAATAAATACTTTGACTTCGACTTTGACTTTGAATTGATTTTATTGATGTTTGAGCTAATAGTCTACTTTTAGCTCTTTGTGCCTCCCCACATTGATGAATCTACTCGATAAAATGAAAACATAGAAAATGATCTAATAGATAACGTAAGACCAGGATCTTAAACAAGTTCAGACACAAAACATACCGACATAGCTCCAGCTTATCCCAATATTACAGGCAGAAAGGCACAACGTGTCAGAGAGATCAGGCGAGCAAGATTAACTCGCTGGAAACACGGGGGCTCAGAAAAATGTGGCAAATTACGCTCTCGGAACGCATATGGAATCATAAAGTACATGTTTGTAAACGAAGGAGTAAAAATGAGACAAGGGCCGCCTTGGGATGTATTAAAATATTGGCTCGAGGTGTGAAATAAACGGATTGGGCAAGAAAACAGAAATATTTCGATGGATTGGATTTCAATAAAGATGGAATTTAGAGTCTAAAAGATTCAGAGTAAATTGTAGAAGCACTTAATAGTCACTCAATAAAATCTGAAGTAAATACCTTAGTAAATGAAGTAATGAAATAAGCTACCTCACTCAATTAGGGTTCGAGTAACGACCCATCTTTAAACATCCCCTTGAGCCACAAACCCTCCAATCCAAATAAACAAACCTTTTATTGGAGTACACTTCAACACTTCTACATAAAAAATTGTTTTGTCAATCGACATTCTATTCTACTTAACCCTCATTCGTAACAAGGGTCTAAGTATCCCACACGTTCCATACTTGAAACCATCGAGTAAACAGTACTGTAGGAACGAACTCAATGCTCTAGGTCGGGTACCCCTTCATTAGTGGCGCGGTCTTTTTTACCAGCGCCCATTTCAAAGCGCCGTTCTTGAAACGGATCTAATTTGTTTCTTTTCAAGCACGGCCTCGCTTCGTTCGTAGCTGATTGCGGGTGCGTTATTCGCTCATCTCTCTATATTGCGCTTGTCTACAATTTGTTTAGGTAAGACATTCGGGTCTGATGACAGCGAATCGGAAAAAGACAAACGTTTTTTTTCCTCGTGCAAATCGGTTTGCTGAATCAGCTGATAGGGAGAAAGACAATTGAGACGTTTCACACGTAGGGACGTTTGTGTTGTAATCTCGTTTGGTGGCGCTCTCGAGGATGTTAAAACCTCATTAAAAAGGCAAAGCGGCTTTAGTACTTTGCAATTCTGTGCCGCGGCACATCTTCACGTGTTGTGTGGTGGTGCAACCAGTGTGAACGAAGCGCGCTTTGTTCGGTAAAATGCGTCTAATGACGTGCCTGATGGAGCCGGCAAAGGCTTAGATGCGCCATCTTGTTCTTATTTACGCTGTAATACCGAGGATAGGAAACAAGCGAGTTTTGCATACGCCGGGAATTTTCAATGCAGCACTCGAATATTATATGAGGTAAGAGTAATTTTTTTTTTGCCTTCCATTAAAATAGGGCCGCTCGTAATAGTTCCTTTATTTTATTTCTACTTTGTTCTCTTTCATTTTTGAGTTACCGAGCTTCGTGCAAAATCAACATGAAGTTGGGTATGTTTCATGAATATAATAGGCACTTTTAAATAATAAATTATTTTAATTTATTGTTGCCCTAAATTCTATAGGTATAGGAGTTGGGAACTAAAATATCAATAAAACCAACTAAAACGCTAAAAGCTTAATTTAGTTAGGCTACAGGTTACTAAAAATAATATAAAGAAATGGTCGAAAAATCCGCCACAACACGAGAATATCCATAAAAGCTAGTTTATTGTACGTCAACGGGCGAGCGCTCGAAAGATTACTGTATACCGAGTACCAAGCGCGCAGTGGTTACGACACAGTACATTACTAACTCCTAATTACACAAGCAGTGTTTCGTCCACCAGTTTTACCGGCAAACGGAATTAGGCCAAGGATTGCGAGTGAATGAATGAATGATTTATTTTCTGGCTAGTTCAACGGGCAATAGGGGGATCATTTTGTTACATAAGTAGTTTAAGTGTTAAGTAGGGTTCCCAATATAAATGTAACTAAGTAGTTGGTCTATTTTTTGTTTACGATGTTGGTGGCTAAGCTTTTTACCAATAAAGTTTGTGGAGAACAGATTACAGAATACCTATACTCCATTTGAAATAAGATTAGAAATTTAAATAAACCTTTTTTTTACAGTCCGTTCAACCGATATTAACTTCTATTGCGTTGGTGGCGTGACAAATGGCAGCTGCAGTAAACAGTTGGTATTGTAACCACGTTTTTGCTTTTAATGCTATCCTTATACCTACGGATTAGAAGTCAAAATCGGTTGAAAGGACTGTAAAAAGGGGTTATTTAAATTTATAATCTTATTTCAAATGGAGTATATATGTTTATTAGTGGTATCGACATTGAAAGTAGTTCTAATGTTAAACAAATTTCTTTCACACTACAACTTCTCTCAGTATCGATTTATGTCATTGTACCAATAACGCAGCTTGAGTTTTCATAAATGGGATGAGCCTTCTTAACCTACCCACCATTTCGGCACATTATTAAGGATTTCATGTCCATATGACGCAAGAGAGCAGTTTAAACTCCGTAAGTGACCCAGCACTTTTCTATTCATCATATTGATAATATAATTTATTCATTAAGAATTAATATGAACTGTACATAAATAACAACTCATATATAATTAATAAATAAAATCTCCTCACCTTTAACTTACTAAATCTTGTAAATATTTCACTTTCGCATCCAAACATTAAATTCACCCACCCCTGCGCAACCGACAAATTCTTTCTATAAAATAACGACGCCATATTTTAAAAAGATCCACAAATTCCATTACTAAAATGAATAAATACGGATGTGGAACTTTTTTAAGGGTTTCATTCATTTTAGAGCTGAGAGGTACGGCGGAAGTCACTTACAGCAATATCTCAAGAAAACCACAGAACTCAAGTAACTTTTATATACTTAGAGCCGATTATGTTGCCTAGATGTTTACAATGAGAAAAGTTACGACTACAAGCAAAACTACAGTAAGTATGTAAGTTCTGATGTCATTTGAGAGTAAAAAATAGATAAGAAAACTTAAAAAATAGAGCCTCTCAAGCGTCGCCGTAACACCATTGGATAATAAGATTTAATGCACGAAACGTCGGCGTTACACCTTTGCATAATAACAACTGTCAACACGCATGGTCCAACTGTCAAAAGGCCTGACGTCCGAGGGGTTTCGTTGCCTTATGTCATCAATAGGTGAAAGTTTTAAAAAAGTAGGTAGGTAAGTATTTGATGTATGTGAATCCTGACGCTCAATCAATTCAAATCTAATGATGAGCCATCAGAATTAGTTAACGCTTAAACACAACCTATTACCTCAGATCAAAAATAAACACTCAAAAATCGGTTGTTTTACCAAAAAGGTAAAACAACCGACAAAAGCAAACAGCACCCCTGAAACAACACTCTCTAATTCAACCTTTTCAATTTTGTTTTAAAAAAGCGAAATTAATTACCGACGCGATGCTAAGTAAAGATATTATGTAAATCGAGACGCCATTAAGGAATCGATTTTTAAAAGACATTATTCAGGCAAACAAGGAAGGGCGGGGCGGCCCTAATTCTGTGTTAATTATTCAATGGTAGCAATCGGACCATTAGACTCGGTTCAGATGTTCCTTTGTTTGTTTTGGATTTTAACATCATCTGCTTGGAAGATTGTCATTTGTGATGTTTGTTAATGCAATTTCATTGGTAAATTAGGTTTCTAGACTGAAATTGAGCCTAAAACTTACTTTATTCCCCTATAAAAATAATTCACGACTTTTCTCAATCAATCAAACAACTCAGCCTATCGCAGTCCACTGCTGGACATAGGCCTCTCCCAGGCTGCGCCACAACACCCTGTCCTCCGCCTTCCGCATCCAGTCTTTCCCAGCCACCTTCTTAAGGTCGTGGTCCATCTAGCAGGGGGGCGTCCCACACTACGCCTGCCGATACGCGGTCTCCACTCCAGAACTCGTCTGCTCAACCTCCTGTCCTGCAGGACTTTTCTCAAGCTAACTCAAAATTCTCGTCAAACAGAAATGGTCATCAGAATCATAAATCGTGAAATGCTTCTGTCGAGAATAGGCAATTAGGTACATTGTGTACAACAACCCCCAAATGAAACGTGTGGTGAACCAAATCCAAATACACCTCTGATTGTCTAAATGAGAGATAGGTACGAAAGGTCCCTTTCGCCAACTTTCTAATCCAAACCTCCCAAACTCTTCAGCGGCAAGGCGGGACCTGCCGAAATCAATTAGCCTTTGCACACAAAGCCTCACGGAACAATTTATGTGTGTGAACAGCTGATTATGTGTGTGCAAAACTGATTGTGTGAGAACAATGTCGACGATCGCTTTTACAGTGAGCTTTATAAGGCTTAAAAACTCGATAGCCGTATATCTGGTATCGTTTTTGTCGATGTTAGGAGTTATTGTGTGTGTGCGTGTGTGCGTGTTTAGTTTTAGATAGACCGTTTTATAAAAGATGGGCCTTTGAAGGATTCTGGACTGCATTTGTTGGGATAAAAATAACGAGTTTTTAAAAAAAGTTTTCCTTCATGTATGTCATGGGTATTTTTATGACGTCAGTCATGTGATATATAGTTAGGGAAATTGATTGTTTATCAAATAGACACACTACGTCAATTTGCCGTGTTAAAAAGCCATTTCATACAACTGTCAAAGAATGACAGTTGTGATTTGAATATACGGGCAAGACCAGAACAAAGTAACTCTTAAGATTTCTTTCTTAAAAGTAATACCGTATAAACATGTTAAAAAAAAAAGAGTCCAATACATCAATCAATCTGCCTAGCCTTTTCCCAACTATGTTGGGGTCGGCTTCCAGTCTAACCGGATGCAGCTGAATACCAGTATTTTGCATGGAGCGACTGTTTATCTGACCTCCACAACCCAGTAACTGGGTAATACGATACCCCTTGGTAAGACTGGTTGTCAGACTTTCGGGCCTCTGACTACCCGTAACGACTGTCAAAGATCTACGAATGACAGCCGGGACCAACGGCTTAACCTGCTTTCCGAGGCACGGAGGGGTCTCGGTATGTAAAGATGGTCACGCATCCACTGACAACCGCGGCAAGCGTAGCTTAACCTGATGGATCGACCCGTGCGGCTGTTATTACTTAGCCACGAGCCCATGCATCAGAACTTGTTTTATTGTTATGTCGATTTCAAAATTAAACAAATCCTAATGCGCTGATCAGGTACCATTAAAATCACGTTGCAACACAAATCGTGAGAACAGTGTGTGATAAGGGATTAGATAGGCACGCGTATATTACGAGCACACGTGATATATGACCACCGTGTTTAGGATTAATAGATGATATTGACTTGGACTTGGTATAAATATTAAGTATGTTTTATAGTATTGGTAAAAACTTTGAACACGGCAAGAAGGATGAGATAGATACGAATTTATCTTTAGAATAGTGATTAATATAAAAAATATATATAAAAAAAAACTTTAATTCAGATATTGATCCATATGATGTTAGTGATACACACTACTTATAAGCTATGTTAAGCTGGCGTCCTACGGTGCGTGATTCTGCGGATTATCACGCACGGCTGACGACCACGGACAGCCACGCACCGCACACAAGGTTCTTCCAACGGTGCGTGTCAGTCTGTGTGGGTCTTGAGGTTCGAAGCCATTTTGTCATTCCAAAATGCAAAGTGAAAGAGAAGCTTGCACAGCATCTTTGAAGTTACCAACTCGCCGCGGATCGGAGGCACCGCGACGGACGTGTCTGCGCTACCACGGACGATTCTCTTCCCATGGTGCGTCGCTGCGGGCTGGTCCGCGTCCGTCCGCAATATCACGCACCGTGGGAAGCAAGCTTTAGTAACAAATGTAATACATTTTTAATTCATGTATCTGTTGCTTTCACCTGACGCACGGCATGTAGCATATGTACTCAATGCGCCTCAATGGCGTAACATGGCTTCTCACTAATGACGCACTCTGCACATCATGGACGCAATCCTTTCTCTCAGGATGGCATTGAAACCATCAGTATATGCTTCGGCAAACATTCCTGAGGCACTGCAGTAACGTGGAAGCCCCAACAACATTCTGAAGGCATTATTATACTGAACTCTGAGGGCGTTGTTATACCCTTTGCTTATATCGAACCCACAGAGTGCACGTGTAGAAGATTAGCAAAAAGCCTTAAAAAGAGTCACTTTCACCTGGTGTAGGTACAACATGCAAACGAATGTATGAAGAAATAAAAAAAATACTAAACTAACGCCTAATCTAAGATCTTAATCATTAGATTAGAATAATAATTGTATCCAGGATTAAAATATGAGGTCATTTGTTTGCATTTTAGATTCTGAATATAAAAGACACAAGATGGCTTAGATTAGGACCAACATACGACCCGGAACGAGCTTTAGGCGCCAACTCAAAGTAACCACGTCCAAACAGCCTGAATTCAGGTCCACAACTTGAAAATAAGGCGCTCAACTTTTAGCCAAAGATAGATAAACTTTTCAAAGTTTGGCGGTTGTCATAACTAAGAGAACACGTGCAATCATATGATCGAGGTGTCTTTAGTTTTGATGGTAGGTTAATAAAATGGGTTTATTTATTTCTTCTATATTGATGACATGCTATATAGGTACAATCACGCCTAATTATGTAATTATGTAGAGTATTTTAAATTGAACAAAACTCGCGAAATGTGGGTGTTACTACACACCCCTGCCCAACCCATCGAGGAAAACAGGCGTTATGTTACGTTATGTAAATTAAAACAACAACTGCAATATTATCAATTGCTCGATGCCATTTAAACTTACTGGTTTTGCATGAAATGGAACTAGAATATAATTATATTAAGATTTTTTTTTAAATGACAAGCAATTAGGAGGATCCTATTTGAAAAAAGAATCTGCCACCAAAACTCCCAGCCTACATATCTAATTTTTTAAAGAGGTTGAATACAAATGCGAGTCGAACCAGCAGCGAAAAGTTCAGCTATGCTCAAAGTTTCTTTGATAGACAGAATTCGTAATTAGAACGAAAAGCAAGTCCTCAAAGAACCAGATTTTGAGAGTAAACAACTAGTTCAGTTGATGAAAGACCCTTTTAGTTAGCACCAGAGCCTTTAAAAAACGAGCTATGATTGAAAGGACTGGCGTGTATCGTTCGTTCGATCATTCGATTCCATTCAGAGTTTACATCGATTCATCAACACGATATGACAAAGTTTCAAACGTAGAATGCTTGCTGGCGTAATGCAGTCGCTCAATGAGTTTCACTTAAATAGGATGAGGTTTGATACCTTCAAACCACACATTGTTATTTTTTCAAGATTTGTAACAACACTGGCCTTAAAAAAATGGAACATCGACCATCTTAAAGAATGGAACATCGGGTATCCTCAAATATTTTCATTACAGATTGAGATCTCCCAACATCAGGTGCTTTTGCAGTCTTTTGTCATAAAAAACCTATCGTCTAAAGATCAGATTAACCGCTCAAATCTTTATAGAGATGGGGTCCGAAAAACTATGAAATATCGAGGTTTACGGCCTCCGTACGAAAAGGTTATTGAATCCGATTTATTGGGGATCTGAGTTGGGGGAGATTATCCTGCCTCTGATCGCTAGCGGTATGTCTCTTCAGGACATTAGAATTTCTTTTTTCTCTTTTTTTTCTTCTTTTGGAGCATACCTACCTACCTTAACTTTCCTAAATAAAGAGTTTGGTTGGTCTTCTGTATTTTGAATATGATTAAAGATTTAAGAAAAAAAAAAAACTAGAATTTTAGGTCGTGTACATGCTCGATCTCATCTCCAAAAACAGGTAGTCCAATTCTAGGGTTCAAAACTCTGGGACAGAAACCTTTTAGACTTAAAAATATTTTGGTTTCCAAAACACTTGTCTGTTCAACATTCCATAGTGACGTCAGTCATCGAGCCTAATGGAACAGTAACATAGTTAGACCAATGAAACTCCCGAATAAATACCTACCACAAAGCTTTGACCACGACCCGTAGGGTACATTCAAAGAGAACACTGACTCGTACAACTACGGTATTCCTTTGATCTGTAGTATCGGTACCAGCTGTGATTATAAACGTAATGTTTCCATTGAGATTTAAACAAAATATTATTTTATAATGTCTTAACGTTTTAGTATTTGATGCAGTTTCAATTTGAGATAGCATGTGTTCTGAAAAATACAGTTTTTTGTTATTTTAATAGACCGAAAATACCGTACTAGAAAATCAAACTATTATGTCAAGAGGCATCTTATACATTTTAAAGTCCACCTAAAGTTGCTGGCAAGCAACTTTAGGTGGACTTTAAAATGTATCAGAAAAGAAGAAAAAAATTTTTTTTCATTCTTCCATTCTTTTACCTAACAATATTATCACATTGAAATTCAAAAGTAAACTGTCAATAGTAAGACCGACATTCAATTCCACCTACCGACACCAAGAAAAAGCTTCTAAACACAAATACTTAACTCGACGTATACTTTCAGCCGTGTCTATTTAATCTGCCCGCTAAGGCGCGGCTCGCGATGTTAGAAGCACTTTCCCCACTTAATTGGCGATAACTACACCGATACGGTTCCGAACCGGTTCCGATTGCGATCCCATGGTGTATTCTTTCTTGTTAGTCGACTCACTAATCGGTATGTGCACAAACAACGTCGGGTCGAACGGTTGAGGAAAATTAGAAGATTCCGGGATTTATTTGGTCAGGTTCAAATGTCTTGGATTTGTTTAGAAGAGATTGAAAGTGATTTCTTTGATGAAAAAGATAAAAATTGGAAAAAGAAAGACTGTGAATGCCGTGTGAATTGGTTTAAAACCGTTTTTGAGAACAATCCATTCGAGACTGCTTTATCCAGTATTCGGCCATCTTGCGGAATGAGGATAGAAGGAACTGATTACCTACAAACAGAAACTTCAGCAGTATTTTCTGTAAAATTCAATCGAAGGTCTCGAAGTTTATCCTCTCAGGACCAACTTCAAGGTGTTGACAATTTGAAAGTTCAAAGACAAAGAGAAGAGGAACATTTTATCAAACGTTCGCTGCTCTGCACGAGATTCACATTTTATCTACGGTTTCATAAACTGAAAGCTAATAACATCTAACAGTTTACTTGTTAAACCAGTCAGAATAATACGAAAGGCTTAAAATTACCCCGAAAATTCAACACCAAACTATCGCCCAACTAAGTATCAGAGATCGCTCTAACAGACTAACAAGCAAATAACGGCCTAATCAACGAAATCAGGCAAGATCTAACTGCTAATTCGGATCCCCCCTTTAGTCGTGATCACGATCAAATATCTGTGTCAATCAAAAGCGAGGCAGGGTAACGCGTTTATCCCAACAAACGGGGGATAAACCCGACACATTTGTACCGGAGTCACGCGCGATCATCCGTAACCAACAAAGGATGGGGACAATAGGTAACCTCTAAGGCATGAGGTAATAGCGATTGTGTGGATTTGAGCAAAGCTTTTGTACTGAATTGTGAAATGGTGCTATTTGTTGCTGTCATGTTGTTTAAACGTAGGGATTTTGTGGTAGTGTTGGAAAAACTAGGGGATAATAATTGTGAGGGTAAAGACTTTAATGTCACCGGACAAGATTAGGAAGGTGTAGAAGGTTGGAAGATAGTCAATGATACTTTTACGGTTAAGGTAAAATAAATGTATTTAACGGACCAAAAGGTTATAATATAAAGGAGCGAGGGTGTACACTCGATGACGCTAATCATGTACTCATTGCTCGATTAATATAAAACAATGAAGTTACGTAAAAATGCTTAGTCGTCGGTAGTGTATGGTTTCACCGTACACACGTACGTTAAGAACAGAGTTAAGTAGTTATTTACATACTAGATGTATCGATCTTTGAAACCATAGTGGCCTAAAATTTAGTCTACGTTATTTTGAATAGATGGCGTTGATCAATATTCTTATTCCATTATAAATATTAGTATGTAAATATCTACTTAACTCTGTTTCTATAAATTTGTGGATTAGGCCACTCTTCCGCTGAGCGACTCAATAAGGTAAAGCAAAGGTATGATCATGGGACAGAAAGTTATTTTGAGCACTTTTCTTTTTTGGAGTTTACTCCAAACACTTATATGAATTGATTTTCATATAAGGCCCCCGGTATGCAAATTTTATGAGGAGTGAAATTAATACAAGCGTTAACTCAAAAACGTTACGTTTTTCAGCGCAATGTTCCTTGCGCATTTCACGAAGTAAACTCCAGTCGTGCGTCGGAACTGACACACACAGTTTTTTTCACCCTCTCTCTTTCACTTTCATCTTTTTTCTTATTGATGTGCTGAAAATAACTTTAATCGTAAATTAAGCAATGTGTATAACATTATAAATTAAACTAAAACGATGAACATTTTATGTGAGACTAGCAGCGCCCCGCGGTTTCACCCGCGTAAGTCTCGATCCCATAGGGTTTTCGGGATAAAAAAGATATCCTATACAGGGTGGCGATTAGGTTATCACATTAATTGAAACCACGCATTCAGTACATGATTCTAGACCCCGCTGCGTTGAAATGTTTCGTTGGTTATTAAAAAAAAAATTTGCTTCTCCATTTTGATCTCGTAGGTAGGCAAAAATGTATGGAGCAGCAAATTTTGTTTTTCAATAACAGACGAAAAATTTTTACGTAGCGGAGTCCAGAATCATGTACTGAATGCGTGGTTTCAATTAATGTGATAACCTAATCGCCACCCTGTATGTTATTCCAGGTTATAAACTATCTGTGTGCCAAATTTCATTCAAATCTGTTCAGTAGTTTTTGCGTGATAGAGTAACATACATCCATCCATCCATCCATCCACACATCCTCACAAACGTTCGCGTTTATAATATTAGTAGGATGATAATATTAAAAAAACAGCCAGCAACAGTAAAACACAGCCAACAACAGTAGTACGAGTAATAATAGTACACCCAACAATACCATCACACAAGGTGAAGATAGAGAATGAAAAGTATTCCGGCAACAAGCACCAGAGCCTAGACCACCACCTCTTAAAGCAGTATTATTTTAATCTTACTTGAGTGTGGGAAAGAGATGGAGCTAGACGTCCTGTATAGCTCTATCTCTTTCTCACACTGAAGTAACATTAAAATAATACTGCTTTAAGAGGTGGTGATTGGCCCCCAGAACCGGATCTCTAATTAAGTTTACGTATGCCGTAGACCAAAGTATTTTCCTCAAAACTTTTTAGGTCACGTTTTAATATGTAGATGTGAATATATTTTCCTGGATATTGTATCCAGACAATCAAATCTTCAAGTTTCCTTAATTAATTTAATTAAAGTATCTACACACGCTCCTAAATTTCCCTGGAGTATGGATTTTCTCAACTAAAATGGTGTTAGGCTATACAGGTTTATTCATCATTTTGTAATTATAAGGAATTTTGTTCTTGAAAATCGGGTCTATGAGCGTGTGATTAACTGTTCGTTCATCAATCATTCTGCCCAGTATGTGGTCGACGCCTAATGCAATTATAATAACCATCAGTTTTTAAGTATACCCAGTAATTTCGTCAAGGGCCGCTAGCAACGTATTTTATCATACAAAGACAGTAATTTCTAATGTGTATGCTAAAGTATCAAATCGTACAATAATTTAGGGGAGAATTGAAAACTATATTTATTTTTATTTGATTAATCATTCTTGAATTGTCGGACTAAACATTTAAGAAATACATTATTTACCAAAGAAGTGCTTATACTTGTTTTAAATTACGTTTTATTGTAGTCATCATAGTCGATCCTGCAACCGGTTAGACTGGAAGCCGACCCCAACATAGTTGGGAAAAGGCTGGACAGATTTTTTTTTTCAGTTATCATAGTGACATCTATTTCTTTTTTATCCTAAGTTACCCCTGACGATTACAGTTCATATTCTGACATTCACAAAAAAAAAACCTTTACGGTACCTAATCTCATTTTAAAGCTAGGTATACTTAAATATCAATGTATCCGATCGCTTATCGCTCGTCCAACAAAGGGGACGGATCCCGGTAGCCCTACATTTTTCAAAGCCCAGCTAGGTAATGTCAAGCTATTGTCTCGTATGCATTATCGTAATTGTGCTCGCATCCAACGGGGCTATCTGATGACACACGGAAACAGACACACCGTGTGTGTTACAGGACTGATTACTGCAAATGATGAATAGATTAAGATAGAACGTTTATTCAGAGCAACGGAACAGGAAGGAAGGACTAAAATATTGTTAGATACAGTCTAGGAACGAAAAGCTTTAGCACTTCTTTGGAAAAGTATTTTTATACAGCGGGCACTTTTCGAAAGAAGTTTTTAATTTTCACATGTAGGTAACGTTGGAAGTACGTTGTAAGAAAAATAATGAGTCTAGGGCACCTAAACATACTTAACCCTTTTATCTAACTCTAAACTTTTATCGAACTAAGCACAATTCAATCTATCTATACTGGATGATTTTTTTTACCGTCTCGAAATTTTTACAGGGTGTTCTACCCATGAACATGAACAATTTTCACTACGACCAACTCTAAAATCATGAAAAAAAAAATCAGCTGTTTCATACATTTTGGTCGAGTAGGTATTGAACTTTTGTATGAATCAGCTGATTTTTTCTTCGTGATTTCAGAGTTGGTCCCACAGTGAAAGTTGTTCATATTCATGTGTAGAACAGCCTGTAAACATTTCGAGACTGTAAAAAAAATCATTCAGTATACAAATAAATAAAAGTGATGAGTTTCTTTGTAATGTCAAAATAACTACTTTTTACTAAATGCATATGAAAGTATATACGGTAGGTAATTATAAAACAGAAATTTTTAATATTTTTGTCTGTCTGTCGCAAAAAAATTAAAACCCATGACCTTGTGAACAAAAAGCCGGATTTGAAAAAATCTTTTTTGCATTTGGCAGCACAATTCTCAAGAGTAGTTATAACATCACGTTACGACCCTTAGGAGCCTAGCAAAAAAGAAAAGGTCAAAAACAATACTAAGCGAAAACGAAGTTATAGCGCGGGCGGGCGATGCAACGCGGCGGGTCAGGGGGGACGAAGGAGTTTTATTAAAATGTGGCTGTTATTATAGTATATTGTGTATCATACGACTTCCACGCGAACGAAGTCACAGGGCATAGCTATTATTAAAATAAAAGATTTAAACTTAAGAAATATTTAACACGATGCGGTAAGGCAGTTCCAACAGGCAGAAAAACAATTTTAGAACGACCAACATGCTATATGTGTCTCAATATTGGACTAATCGTTAATTCAAAGGGAATAATACTATGAATCGCGATATTCATCAGTATATTAGAGCTATTAGTAATTAATAGCTATACAGGAGTTAATTACTGTGTCTCGAGTTGATTCGAAATCAATTATCGAGGTATTGTCGTGTGCGTATCTCAATGTCAAATATTGAGTTGAAGATCGTTTACACAATCGAGTTCAACATGTCGTAATGATTGACAGCTGCGTAATAGCAATTAGAACTGAGTCACAAACACCCGTGACTTGGTATAAGCAGATTGCTCAGTCACCATTCCGCCTATTTACTGTCTCGTGTTAGTTAGACTGGAAGCATGACCCCCAAGATTAGTAGGTAAACGTATTTGGGAAAAGGCTAGGCAGATTCGAAATCAATTATCGAGGTATTGTCGTGTGCGTATCTCAATGTCAAATATTGAGTTGAAGATCGTTTACACAATCGAGTTCAATATGTCGTAATGATTGACAGCTGCGTAATAGCAATTAGAACTCGGTCACAAAAACCCGTGACTTGGTGTAAGCAGATTGCTCAGCCACCATTCCGCCTATTTACTGTTTCGTGTTAGTTAGACTGGAAGCATGACCCCCAACATTAGTAGGTAAACTTATTTGGGAAAAGGCTAGGCAAATGATGACTACTATCTGCTATTTGAAATATTGCATGCACTGGAAACTGGATGCTACACTCGAACCATTATTGACGTTGATATTACAAAGGAAATAGGTACTCCTATTTTTTTGGTGTTCCGTTCCGGTATCACATCATAAAATCCAACCAGATTTCTCGTGCAAGTTAGAATTGCTACTGCTAATCTCCGGTTCCACTCAAATCGATCCGATATCGAAGACTTTTCTCAGCTAAAACCTACATGATTTAAAACACTTTAAGCGTCAAATGCAGATCTTATAAACGAGTTTCAACTTCAGTGTTCGCCTGCCAATGTCTAAGAGTACCTGTCGATTCTGAAACACTGCAGTTATATGCGACGATATTTGGCGACGATCTCAAATACACTGGCATCGCTTGCCAAACCGACACGTGGCTATTAACTTACTGATGCACTGAATAGTGGCTTAATCTTTAGGAGTTGATTTTGCGATTGTTAAGTATATAACAGCGGTGAGATGTGATTTTTTGCAAGAGAGAACCCGAAGCGAAGCCGGTTTTAACTTACTTACTTATCAATAAAGTAAAAATTAATGTATTAACTTAATAAAAGCGTTAAAAAACTAGTTAAAAATAAAAATCTTTTCTTTACTAAATTTAACACCATCTATCGTCAAATAGCAGAACCAAAACGACGCTATCACTACACAAACAAAATTTCAATGTTTAAGAGAAATAAACTCAACTAAGGTAATATCATTCTAAAATAATTATAGGAATATAAATAATCGAATATAATACGGTTGAACAGGTGAACACTAAATATAATGTGCAACATTCCTCCATCTCGTTCTCACTGATGCATTTTTTCTATACCAATCTCTATCGTAACCCGTTGTACACCGGCTTGCTCTCGTTCATTATAAAGCGGTGCCACGTGACTAAAGTTACGTCATGAAGGGATCGCTATTGTATGAATTTTTAGTACTCGATTATGACATTTTGGCGCCGCGTTATTTTAGAACATTTTTGGTTATTGTTGTAATTCAAAGCTTAATAGTAGGCGTTTTGAATTAAATTCCCATAGTGTAACTATATCTTTTGGTAATATTAGACACTATTGACTGTGCCATTTTTCAGAAGTGGTGGTTTTGCTGATGCTGATACGAACCGTTGAAGGAAGTAGGAATCGTGTTACAGGCTGCTTTCGCCACTGGTAGACAGATAGATAAATCATTTAATTAGTTCACATAAAAAAAAATAATAACACAACCCACAAAAACACAACTAAGTGATAAAAATACAGGAATAAAAAGAAAAACAAGGTGCCACTTGGATTTAAAATCTAGTCAGTTAGAAATACTTTTATTTTAGTTTTTATTTTATTTTCATAGTAATATCACATAAGTATATAAGTATCATGAGCGAGCCCCTCACCCCTCACACATACATACATATATTTACATTCCGCAATATATCCGAATATTTGTCAAACACTAAAGATATGTTAATTAAATCCTATTTGTCAACTGCTATCTATGCGGGCGGGCTATATAACTACATGTGTACTGAACAATGATGAAGCGATGAGATGCGTCCGTGAAATGTACCATCGCGGACATTTGCAGTGATCCACTGCAAATATCCGCGATGGTACCCAGGTATTTAGTACCTACTATAAGATATGAACACTAGATAATAGGATAGATTCTAAATCTTATTACGTATGTACAGCAAGGAAAATTAATTGTTTATCGAGCTACGTATGGTATTCCGAAATACCGCTCACCGAAAGGACGGTTTTCCGATAACACTCTACTCCGACGGTTAGTTGAACGAAAAAATAATTGGCCGATGAAACGTTTCGCCGATAATATTATTCATCGACGGTTGGTAGTCCGAATGAATCCTTCGCCGATGTAACGGTTCACCGAAAACACTCTTCAACGACGATTGGTTAAACGAACGAATCTTTCGCCGATAGCATTCAGTTTACGCTAGCTATTATATTTTATAAT
Organism: Fissipunctia ypsillon; assembly: GCA_947568875.1. Classification (NCBI taxonomy): domain Eukaryota; kingdom Metazoa; phylum Arthropoda; class Insecta; order Lepidoptera; family Noctuidae; genus Fissipunctia; species Fissipunctia ypsillon. The sequence continues at coordinate 17,852,561 of OX387658.1, forward strand.
AATGTGCAATGCAGCTAAACAATACTCGAGCCCCATGTTTAATTTTATCAGCATAGATGAATAAATAAATACCGGGAGCTTCCGTATTAAAGATAAGTCCCTAAATGACGCATAATGCACTCATTAACAATGGTACTGAGATTAAACGAGTATTGAATAAACTTGCAATAGTTACATGTAACAAAACAACAAATATCTATGGTAGTATTTATTTATTTTTTGTGGGTAGTTGCGAAATTTGTGACGACAGACCTCGTTACATGAAATGTTTCTCGCTCGTGTTTTGTTTAATTAAAAATGAATAAGTGCAATTTAGTTAAAGGGAAAAGGCTAGGCAGGCAGTTAAATCTAAACGCGGAAGACATGTGCTAGTAGTGAATGGATTCACATTGACACACTACTACGTCAATTCGCCGTGTTATAGCCACTTCTAATAACTGTCAAAGATTGGCAGTTGTGATTTAAATATAGGTACCTACGGGAAATTGAAGTTGGTACTCAACTTGGTAAACAATTAATTGCCCTAACTATACCTACCAATAATAGGTAATAATAATATTAAGTAAATATTATTTCCTTGTAATATTAAGTGACCGCTTCACTTTCGCTTCCACTTCATTCCTACCTTAGTAATAACTGGATGCAGCTGTATTCAGCTGCATCCGGCTAGACTGAAAGCCGACCCCAACATAGTTGGGAATAGGCTAGACAAATGTGTGACTTATTTACTATACTCACTCATATTCTTAAATAAATCATTCTTAATCTTTAACTTAAAATGTGTGGTAAGTACGTACTAAACTAAAAAACAAGTTTAAAAAAAATGTGGGAACTGCTAAACAGGCATTACATATTGTGAAGCCCTGATTGACCTGATGAACCTGTTCATCCGGTCAAGGAACCCATGTAATATTGAGTTGTGGCCATCACACAGTTCTTTGTGATCAACAGAATTGTGTGTCGTTAGTGGGTTCCCCTGGGTAATGCGGACAATGTCAGAATTCTAAGAAGTCCCATATTAACCTGATTGGAGGTAGTGGAGCGGGGGAGGGCTACTAAATAGATCGGATGTCCTATATTAGTGCGATCTTGAGATGTTTCCCCTACTGCAATAGAAATAACGTCATCGTCATTTAATTTCAAACTATTTTACTTTACAGTAGCTGTGCCCCGCGACTTCGTTCGCGTGGAAGTCGTAAGATACACAGTATACTAAAATAACAGCCATATTTTAATAAAAATAAAACTCCCTCGTCCCCGCCCCCCGACCCGCCGCGTTGTATCGTTAGCTCGTCTCCTAAGGGTCGTAGCGTGATGTCAAATAGCTTATAACTATCCTCGAGAATTGGGCTACCAAATGCAAAAGAATTTTCAAATCCGACTTTTTGTTCACAATTAATGGGTTTTAATTTTTTTGTGTGGAACCCTAATTATTTTTCTAAAATAAAAGTAGCCTAAGTTACTCCCTATCAGCTATCTGCCAGTGAAAGTCCCGTCAAAATCGGTCCAACCGTTTCGGAGATTAGCCGGAACAAACAGACAAGACAGACAGACAAAAATCTTAAAAATAGCTTTTTTGGTATAAGTACCGTATATACTTTCATATGCATTTAGTATAGAATTGTTGTTATAACATTACAAACAGACACTTCAATTTTATTTATTTGTACGGTGCACGGTTCCAATCTATTGGTCATTTTCTAAGGAAGATCCGGCAAGAAACTCTACGGTTACTATTTTATAAATTTACTATATTGACTCGGCTTTCAAATTACAGTGTTAACAGGTACAGCAGGACAGTGTAGACCTGTTAACAAGTACTAGGTACTTAATATTATCGATAAATGAAACCAGCTCCTCAGAGAAATTCCGAGTTGCATTTTCCGGTTAATATCTTCAGAAGTAATAAAACGAATCAAGAACGATGGGAGGCAATAATGTAGACCCAAACTTGCGCGCGGAGCGCCTGTGTTAAATCATCAGTGACAAATTCCCCCATAGTTTCAGAGTACAATAACTCCCAAAACTTATTCGGTTCACTTTGAATATATTAAAAAAACGCTCAAAGACATGGCAAGCTCTGGCACGGGCTCCGGGCCAGGTGCACGGCGCTCCGCAAATTGTTAAGCTGTACTGTTCAAAATAACAAGTAGTTCCACCGTTTGAGTTGCGGGCAACGTCGCCAGCAATTCCACTGAAAGACCGAATGAAGATAAATGGTGAAGTCGGCTCTATAACGAGCCAGAGTCGACTGTTTTCAATTTGAGCGAAGGCATCATGTTCAAATTCTGAGAAAAATTTCTATGCTACGACACACGCGGGTCCAGCGAGATTTATACTGTATGCCTGTTGTGTTTCCAATTTTTATAATGGACGTCTAGGAGAAGTTTATGAGCGACATTATTCTTTGACGTTTGAACTTTGAACTGGTGGGTTTATTTGAAAACTAGCTTCTGTCCGCGACTTTATCCGCTTCGAAGTCGACTATACAGGGCATTTTTTTAATCACTATCCAAATTTTCGCAGGGTGAAAATAGATAGGAAGAAAAGAAAGAGGATAGAAAAGTGCAATACCTACTCGACCAAAATGTATGAAACAGCAGATTTTTTTTCGTGATTTCAGAGTTGGTCCCATAGTGAAAGTTTTTCGTATTCATGGGTAGAACACCCTGCGAAAATTTGGATAGTGATTAAAAATATGCTCTGTATACTTATTTATTATCTTATTATGTAAGCATACCTATATACACTCGGCACTAGCGTAGCTTCTCTCAGTGAAGTATTTTTTTGTGATCGGATTACTACTTCCAGAGATTACCACTTACAAACAAACAATTTTACGCCTTTAAAATATTTATATATTTTATTTACTAGTTGCTGCCCGCGGCTTCGCCCGCGTGGATGTCAATACTTCCTTATTTGAATCGGATTTTGTTCACAATTTCATGGGTTTTGATTTCTTTGTGCGGAACCCTAATTCTTTTTCTAAAATAAAAGGTAGCAGAAGTTACTCCTTATAACATCAGTTATCTGCCAGTGAAAGTCCCGTCGAAATCGGTCCAGCCATTTCGGAGATTAGCCGGGACAAACAGACAGACAGACAAACATTCTAAACATTGTTTTTTTTTGTTATAAGTACCGTATATACTTTCATATGCATTTAGTAAAAAGCTGTTATTTTGACATTACAAACAGAAACTTAAATTTAATTTCATTGTAAAGATAATATATATTACTTTATGTTTATTTTCTTTATTTTCGGAAAGCTTACAGACTTATAATTATTACTATAATAACAATAATATACAAGGTGGAACACGATGATTGACATTCCTTTAAACCACGTAAAGAGAGTCGTGTTCTTTACCCGTATACAAAAAATCAACCAAATCCAATGAATACTCTAGCCACAGGAAATAATTTTTCACTGTCTTATTTTTCAACATGATGTAGATCTGAGTCCGTAATAATAATAGGTAAACATTGCCGCCGCCACGCCCCGCACCCCGCGCCGCACCGTTGGTCAGTGACTCTTCGTAGATGAAGCGTGTTTACTTTTTATGCAGTTGATTTTGTTCTTTATTTTGTTTGAAAACTACAATTTTTAAATTTTCCATTAACTACTAATCTTCGTATTTTAAAATGTTTCGATGAACTAGTACTGTGATCGTTTTAATTTAATGTCGTACGTGCAGATCCACGCTGTATAACTAAATTGCTGATTACAAGCCTCCGCAGATACGCTGAAAATCACACTGGATATGGCAAACGCTATTAGTAAAATACTTTTCATTGATGTTAGTAGCCAATATTGAAATTGATGAGTGTAGACATAGAACTACACGTTTAAAGGCTCCTGCAAACAGGTGCGACATGCGACGCGAATCGTGAACGACACAAAGTCGCCGCTCGTAGCGTGACACAAAGTGCCTTTGTGTGACGTCGCGTGTCGCGCCCGTATGCAGGAGCCTGTAACTAAAATTTTGGCGAACAATATATTGTTCAAATGTTTATGTGTTTGTTTAAGTTTATGTAGAGCAACTATGTTCTTGCAAAATTTTCTTCAAATTTATTAAATAAAATGGCTATCGAAACCCTGAAACATTATGAAACTGTATTTTTATTAAATTTCTTTTTCACAATTTAAGTAATATCCAAAAATGTTTACCAATATCAATATAATTTGCCGATACAGTAGATTCCTACGTATTTTATTGGGCAAACGAAAACAAATCTAGAGGACGTTTTTCTTTTAAAACAGCACTCAGATGGGCCCCAGAGGGCGCACTCATCTACTAACATTACGTATCTTGAATCTCACTTAATAATCAATAATTCAAGATTCGTATTTTCTTCGGAAATTTTATTGGAGTTAGGGTTGCCAACTTTTTATGAAAACGGATCGCTACAACGTATTGCCGAAGGGTATTCAAATTACGAAATTAAAATGAACCCACCACAACAACGCAATTTGATTTAATATTGGAATTATTAAAGAAAAATGCAGAAAGCTTGTGTTAATGAACTAATTATACAGATGAATTTGTTAACCGTGAATTCGGATCAAAGACAAATACTTATTTCTATGAGGCATTTAAAAGAAATGTCAATATTTAAAACTGATTCTAGTTACCCTTTTCCAAAAGGTAGTTTCTTATAGAAAGTTACTTTTAACTTCGAATTTAAAAAAAAACTTAGATAGATTACGAGAAAAACAAAACGTTTCCAATCCCATTCATGAAGCACAAAAATAAATCCGTTCTACAACATTGCCTAAAAAATAAGATGGCGGATGTCTATTCAAATACTTCAAAGTGACATCCCTGTGTTCACGATACGTTTCAACGTGGGCCGACATCTGAATAACGGATGTTACTAACGAGACAATTTTTACATACTCTTCGCGAGTAGGTACTGGCTGTTTATACCCTTGTCGTCATATACTGAAATATACCGTGTTATCTCATCTCACAACGGTTTGTGTACAGGTTGCGCAGGTATTGACGTCACTTCTGTGATAGTGCCGTCTTTGTTTAGCAGTTATTTTAAAAAGTTTATAACTTGGCAAGTATTTTGCCTTTAACACATTTTTAATATTGTTTGCACTATTTGGAAACAATATATTTTATAGTTTAAAACAATAAAAAAAATGTCATAATCTCTATTTAGACCATCCAAAGGTAATCAAAAATATTTATCACAGAATCTTGGCAACCAATTCTGTGCGCAGCCATACGCGAAATTAAATGGCGGTTAAAATTATTGCTTCATAATAATCGCATTTTGGATTGGTTCGCGAAAGAAAGCAAACTGTTTTTAAATGGTACAGGGCTGCATTGAGGATACAATATATAATTATACTTTCGTCAGGCAGGTTCTACCTCTTCAGTTTCCTTAAAAAAAAAAAAAAAAACTAAACAGAATACGTAGTTGGTAACTGCCGGATAACAAAATATACAATGTACCTACAAAAAAACAATATATATAAACTAAAATATATAACTCTAAACCTACCACTACCAACGCTTATATAAAATACTCCGAATTTTTCAGCAATACTTAGGTACTAGTACGAGTATTTAATATCGGGTACCGTTTGTGAAAAATACTATATTGTGTGGGTCGCTCTATTATTAGGTACTAGTTTCTTCCGTTCAAACGATACGTATGTATTTTACCTATGTATTCAATAAATACAAAGCAAACAATTTTAAAACGTAACCTTTGGAGTTCAATACTACAAAACTACAAACACATACTAAATCTTATATAACGCTCACGCCGCTTGCGGTCCAACTCTTCAACTAGTCAGCCTCATTCGAACGAAAATCTAGAAACCAAGTCCAGCAAACTTTCGAACAACTTCAGGCATCAGCTTTCAGGGTTCTTAAAAACGCGCCAAGTCCGTCCCATACTGAAGGGCCCCCAGTTTGGACGGGCAACGGCCCAATCTGGGGGATTAATGAACTGTAAAAGATCTTGGCGAATTGAGTAATTTCCCTTCGACTTCCCCCTTTAGCTCCATTTTTTAAATGAGAAATGATAATGTCATTGATTCGGAGAACGAAAGAAGGCCGATAATGTGTAAAGGGCATTTTTGGGAGAGGTTATTGATCAGGGAAAATGGTTAATAATGAAAATATTGCTAGTACAACGCCACCGATCGTTTTCCATTTTTGTTTTATGAAAGATGAAGCATTTTGGCGCAGATATCTGGAGCTGAATTGGGGTAGAAATAGATACAGGCTGTTTTTTTTATATATTGATGTTTGAAGATATGGATAAGATACTCGTGTAAGTTCATCGAAGGATGAACTAAGATTTTAATCGGTTGAAGGACACTGAGCGAGACAGAATAGAAGTTTCACAGTTATTACGTCTTTAATGTCCCGCAAAGTGTTAATAAAAACAAAAGTGAAGTCAATAATAGCTGTAAGTAAACAATATTTATTTCACTACCCAATGTATCAATTGTTACGGACACCATTTTCTTAATAACACAAACACCTTAATCCGACTAATTAAGAAAAAATAACAACTAAAAAAAATCCCTATATTTGCAAAAGAAAGGAACCCCAGTCCAAACGTGTACTAAAATTTTTAGCACTAAACACACAAGAGGTAGCAAGTAGCAAACATGTCCAAAATGTTTATTTAGGACTGATTCGGGGAGGGTAGCTCGACAAATAGGCTGTTGTAATGCTACAACACCACTGTAGTGACAGTAAGTATTTGTTACAAGAGCCTTACGTCAATTATGACGTGTGATAACACGTGATAAGGGGTTCTGTAGTATGTAGGTACCGATACAGATGGAACAGGTACTTTTTATTTATTTTTGTGACACAGTGAGCTGTTTTGATCGATCACTTTTCCGTATACAGTATTTCAGAGTTTACAAACAAAAGACAATCTACTAAATTAATCAAAAGAATTAAGGATACGTCATTTTTGCGAATGCAGCCTGGTCAAGAGAGAGAATATAAGTTTTACTAACCGTCAAATATAAAAACAACACAAAAAATCAACGTAAAAAAAACTCTTCTCTTACCTACTTCTCGATGATTACATCCACCAAATAACCATATTCTTACTTCCAAACGATCAAACCAAACATCAAATACTGATGATAATATAATTCACGTAATTTTATCGTAAAAATTACGGTTCAAGTTATCGGGATGGGGGCCACGAGGCGTGATAACTGGGCGCAGCACGCAACGGTTGGGGAACGAAGCACACGCGAGTGTGTTGCTTTCCTACTACAACGTGTTATGTGACACCGTGTTTGTGTGACGTCGGACGCCGAACGTAGGGAAGAAATGTGTGACGGTTTCTTTATGATTTTCAAAACAAATATATCAATCACAATATTCAATTGAAATATTCGTCGCACGACAATAAGTCACTGCAGGAGCTAGACCACCACCTCTTAAAGCAGTATTATTGTAATCTTACTTCAATGTGGGAAAGAGATGGAGCTAGACGTCCTGTATAGCTCCATTTCTTTCTCACACTGAAGTAACATTAAAATAATACTGCTTTAAGAGGTGGTGGTATGCCCCCTGGACACGTCCGAGTGGCAAGTATTTTTGGGGTAGAACAAAGTTAAGCGATGGAGAGTGGTGTTTTTTCCGCAAACTTACATCTCGCCTTAGGTTGGTCGCCTGTGTGCAGCGAAGAAAATTTTTGATCATAAAGAAAATTATCACAATTTTCAATAACATTATCTATCGCTACAAAAAAAAAGGTTAAAAATAATAATTACTTTTGTCAACACGCTACTTTCAAACTTTTTCGAATTAATTTTGATGGCTAAATTAAGTAAATAATTGAGTTTTAGTTTTTCTTTTGAGGTTGAGCAATCTATAGGCCCTTCTTTGAATAACTTTCTGCGTGGTTGGAAACAAACCGGAACTCTCCTGAAAGAAAATAAAAATTCGAAGCGCTGCCTACATCAAAGCGACGATAACCTACTTTTAATGATTTTAAACTGAAGATCACGTCTAAACGAGTAGTGTTAATGATTTGGAAAAAATATATGTTAAATAAGAGCATTTTCTTAATAACTTAATTTGTGAGTATTTTAGATTATGTTTACATTACATAGTGTAATTAATTTATAAAGTTATGTCTATCGCGAGTAAAAAACTGAGAATCACGCAAAAACTATCATGAGTATTTTTATGAAACCTTCACCATTTTAAAGATCATTTTATTATTTATCTTTTGGTATACGTGTTTTAATATAATACCATTTGTTTTATGTATAACAAATTAATAATGCGTGTAATTTGGGACAGCGCTCCTTGATGGGCGAGCCTTATTACTGGGTGGACGTACGACGCGTTGCGTGAGCACAGCACAGATCACGCAAGCTATGCACTCAAGACCGTTTGCATATATATGCGTCTTAAAAGCCAAATTAAGAGTCTAATATGCCTGGAACTTCAAAGATATGTATAATCTTTTAAAATCGGAATAATACATTGAAGTTGAAGGCACAAATAAATATATTTGTTGTAAGTATTTATAAGGACGAAGTGACTTTAGGCAATGATTAGAGATAGGTTTATTTCAAGATAGAAATGTGAGTCATGACCTCATGTCTAACTAACATACACGCACGTAAACATAGATGCATTAACTCCTTTGCGTTTGTTATTGATAGAGGGGTTAGTAAATAAAGGTACTTAATCTACTAATATCCGACTACTTTCCCACGCAAGTCATACAAGTTTGATTCAAGGACTGAGCAACTGAAGTAGTTATAAATAAGTTCCACTTAATATGAGTTGCTGGACGAAAACTTTGTATAAAATCTTTGTACAAATATATACAAATATAAGTACACACGAGTACATATTTAGCCAATAAACTGAAACTACAATGAATTTCTTAAAAAAAAAAACATACATTTCCTGTATTTTTTATATATAAATACAGGAAATTTCTTCACTATTTTAAATGGAAGAAAACATAAAAGTTTTCATAGAAATCTTATCTGAGCAACATTACAGAATCAGATTATTTCGTTACCGAAATATTCTATATTGTATTTACCCAAAAATAAAAACCTCATACGTGAGCGAAGCTGCAGGCACATGGAAAACTTATCTGCTCTCATTTTAATTACGTGAGATAAATTCTATCAATATTCTTTATCTTTTAATGTGTTTCACCACATATGAGCCCGAAACCACCCACTTATTTAACCTGGCCCTCCTATTGACCGCTACAATAAACCCAAGAGAATCTTCAAAACGACACCTGCATTCTTATTAAAAAAAATAATGTCAACATTCAACCATAACTTCACTTTAAACCACAAAAATGGCGCTCAACCAACACCTCACTCACACTATTTTAACTCACAATTTTCAGTTTCGTTGTAAAATAAAAATAAATCAATGTAAAAACATCATAGTTCAGTGTTTCCTAGGATTTACAGTTACTAGAGCATCGCGTGCCGGTACCGTATCGACCGTCTAGCATTCGCTCATTTTCTTTCGAAAAATCGCACGTCTTTATTGGTAAAATGGTTTAAGGAAAGATTTAAGGAAATTCCTTATGTATTTCCACGATATTCCTTCGAGTAAGTAGTTAGGAATGATTTTATTACGTATTATATGCCAATTGTGGGAGTAATTGGGTTCAAATATGTCAGGAGCCAGGACTTTTCCGTCTACAGAAAAATCTGCAATGAAAACTAAACTTAATGCTGTTAATATAAGTCTGAAATCGCCAACACGTCTTGAGCAAGCGTGGTGATCAATGCTCATGCCTTCTCTGTATGAGAAGAGGCCTTTGTCATGCAGCGGGACAGTAACAAGCTGGTATTATTATTAATTTAAAGGTTTCAGTAGATTGTATTGGCAAAAACGCACCGAAACTAAATATTATCTGCACCTCTCTTGCTGACAAGACTTCCAGTATTCTTGTCATATATACTTATCTACGTAGAAATGCATGTATATATAAAGACTAAACAGTAGCACAAAGCGTTTTGATTCCGTACAGAAAAAAAAAACAATGAAGAAATATCTGGAATGACCACTTTTGATACTAAGTATACAGAACTACAGTCGATATACTCGTATTTGTACTTTGTTAATACTTTGGTAAATAATATCATTCGATATTCGGATTCAATGTAGTAGAATCGAGATTGTCACCATATATCGGGCACAGTTCCAACACCGGTATTGGGTATTTCCTACAGAACCTCCACACTTCGATCTATTTGAAAATGGAACTGACATTCTCAAAAATAGAAATGTACCTAATAGGTGAAACGAACTCACTCACAGGTGTCAATTAAAGTTTATGAACCATTATCGGTGAGTTACATAAAGAGTAGTGACTTGATCTTGGTAAGTCTACCATGAAGTATACACGACATTTGTCTGTGTATTTGAGTTAGTCAGGCCCGTGGGCCACTAACTGAAATACACAGACAAAATTCATGACTTAATCACAAGTCCCAAGTAAGCCAAAATCATGACAAATGTATAGATAATCTATTTTTCATTTTCCCTGCCGGCCAAGACGCTGGCCATCTTAAAGAAATAGTGAGATAATGGCCCATCAACGTCAATCGTTGTCTGAGTGCGAGCGTAAGATCTAATGAAGCAAAAACTTTAAAAAATAATTACATTTTCAAGCGTATTCGTCCCTTTCTAATTGTTAAAGACTTACCAAACGTAAAAGGTCTACAATTAAAAATCTCATATCATTAGTCAAAATATAATTGTTCTACAGATTTAATTGTGAAAATGATATGATTCCACTTAAAAATAATAGCGATCTCATTAAACGAATAATTGATATCAAGTTCTTAATTGGTTTGGTTTTTAAATGTTTATGGTTTTTGAATTACGGTGAAATTAAATTCATTAATTGCATTCACGAACATTTTGCTGTATATTCAGTAAATATCGGTAGCTATGTGGACAATTCGGAAATTCCATTCATTACATTCAAACACTTTCCTTGAACTGGGAAACGAACCCAAAATCTCACGCTAAGCATCTGTGATCTTCTCCACTTAGTTTAGGACGTAAACGCAGTTATAGATAAGAAAAAATAGTATTTCATAAAATAGGAATTCAATAATAAGTTTCGATCCACCGTTTTAGCTGTGAATGTGTGTCTTGCCAACCACAGCCTAAAAAGCTAATCCAGTTTAACAAATCGATAGCCATCGGATTTTCTGTTTTTCGAAACCTAGTTACGGAACGTGGATTCCTCGAACGAATCTACCAAATGTGGGTTCAGTACATTTGTTCAAAGTAAGAAAACACATTTTCTGCAACGTTTGTATTGAGTATTTTTAATACAATTAACTTAAAAGCCGCTTATGTTGCTTAACTATGAGATTATATTATATTTAACTCAATCTTACTCCAGATCAGGACGTCGTAGTTTTATACTATACACAGATGAAAAAGTGAAAAGATTTTTTATTTTTCCGAGACAAAAAGTAAACCTAAAAATTTAAAGGTGCGTCCAGACAGTGCGAGGCATGTTTTTGGGATGGCAAGCCACGCAAGTGACGTTTGCCCCAGGCTGAGGCACTTGACAAAAAAAAAATGCATTTGCGGCGCATGCTTCGCACTACTTACTTAACGCACCTAGAAAGGTACCATGCTAACTCTTATCAAAATTTCAGTCATAATATCGAACCATACAAATAGACAGACTTCCATCGGCATTATGTGATAATGATGCCAGTAAGAATTATGCTTCCGTTAGGCTACCTAAAATACGAAAATTACTGATAATGTTGTCAGGTATCATGGGCGGTGAGCACAGTCCTGCTCAAAGCTGCTACGAATAGTATGAATGTAAAGGGGATGCATGGGAGTTGGTCGTCAAAGTCCATTCAAACGTGGTCGTATGTTGTTTGTCCACAGACCACTAAATATACGTATATATGTAAATAATTATTAGACTAGCACGATATTTGTACCTTTGTCTAGTAATAAAGAAATCGAATAATTGGCTTTCACAAAAAAATGTATGGCTCAATAAAAAAGAAAAATAACCACACAAGACATATTTTTCTTCTTAAACATTGATTGCAGAAAGATTAATAAGATACACGCAATGAATATGACTGATGGAGCTAAGAGACACAATAGTATTACACGACAATAAAGACTCACCTTGCAAATTATCAATCAAATAAAAAAATCAAGATAAATAATTGGTTCAAATTAAAAAGATTAGAAAGAGATGAAAGAACTATTATTGTTAGTTAACATTAACATCTAAATGCCAAAATTTCTAATCGAAATCTGAATAAATTCTTAAAGTCTTCTTTAAAAGGAATCTCAATACGAACACATCATTCAATAACAATTTATATTTCTTTATAAATACGGGAGAGAAGCCTAGATCTGTCAATTTCAGATCTCACATTGACGGGTGCCATGCTACACCCAATCATATTTTTTTGCTTCAAATCGAAGTAATTGATTGCGAATCATATCTGACAGTTACGTATTAGACGGCTTCATTGTAATTTACCGAGCGAAAAGATGAGTTAAAATGTAATATTGATTAGTAAAAAGATTTCTTGGTAACGTAAAAAGATTTTTATGCAATAAATATTTTTGACAAGGCTTGATATTACATTCTCGCTGCTAAAAATATAAAGCCGTTTCGATCTAAGGCAAGTGTTTAACTACTCAAACTACAAACAACTCAATTCGACATACTGTTACACACAAAATCCCTTCGTTTCAAAAGCTGATTCCCACTGAAAAAAAAATCTACCACTGTGCGCATTCCAATTCGAAAACACATACACAACACATCGAAAAAAAAATAAAGAAAATTACATGTATGTACACGTTTCACTACACTGTGTCACTACGCTCGCGGCTACGGCGTAGCGATGGCTACGCGCGAGCGATCTACGCGACGAGCGTCGTAGCACTGCCGGGGCGGCGGCGGCGGCGGTCACGATACCGCGACGGTCCGCGACGCTACGCTGTATCAATTAACTGCTTTGTTGCCTCGCGTCACAAAGAGCTCGATTTTGTATGTTCGAAATTGGAATGTTTTTTTTAGTGCAATTAGGGTATTGAATTAGATTTTTTAGGTTATGCCTGTTACTGAGTTCACTAATGTTTCACCAAAACACCGTTGACAAATTTTTAGCTTACAACCAACTTTTCATGCACTTATTTCACAAACACTTATTCCGCAAATGTTTTATTTTTCAAACACTCGCTTTACAAACATTTATTTGGCAAATTCTTTTTACTAATGTTTCGCATGATTTTTAATCTTTTATACATTTGATTCAATATTTAGATTCTTTTGGAAAAATTACGTGTAAAGTAAATATAATTTTATAATAAAATTTTCTAAACCAGTCACAAAGTGATCATGACAGTATTGTTCTGCATAATTTTATTTTTCAAACAAACCATGTTTTTACCAATCGTTACTCGTCAAATGAAAATTTGTAAATTAAGTGTCGGTGAAATGACAGGACACCCAGTTACTGTAATTGCAAAATAATCGAAATTGCATGAATGCATGCTACGCTTGGAATTATTGATAAAAAATAATGAATAGACTGATACACCTAGAAACCATCAAATTGATTTAAATCGCAACCTTATTACAACAACGCAAGTCTTCTTCATATCTCGTTTGTCTTTCTCGATCCTGCCTTTTTTTAGCACAAAATAATTTCCAAGATGACTTTACTGCTACAAAAGTCCCACAATCAGTGCATCTATCTAAGATGTTATTTGTATCAGTCTGCGACTGCCGTCTGACCAAACCGCATAACCGGCCTCTGCTTATTTCTGGAAATAAATAAGCAGAGGCCGGCTATGTGGTTGCACTTTCTTTAGATTAACTCTTTTAAGTTGAATCGGTCTAAAGTAAAGACTGCCTTAGTTATGCTTACTTGTTTGCTATATCATGACTGTTTTAATAAACTGTGCCTTTATTATGACGTTCTAATGCCATCATAATTTCAGTGTGTGAGACAGACCTTGCTATACGTGACCGATAGCACCATCCCATTTGCGGATTGGAATCATGATGGCATTAATACTTCAAAATACGGCTCCTGGTCGCAAGCACGGCAAACCACTTTAAGATCCACGTTTGGTTCCGAAATCAACTTATGATGGTATTTGTTTGTTAGAAAACTTTTTACAAAAAAACCCAACCTCCAAAAAAACACTACAAGTAAAAAATAGCTTTAATTCGGAAGACGGTGTCTTTGGTTTTGTATTTTCGTTTTTTGTCACCAACTTCTGAAATTAAAGTTATTTTTTACTTGAACTGTTTTTTTTTTGGAAGTCGGTTGTTTTTTTTAAGCTTTTATTTTTCACTTTTTAGTTGTGGTATGCTATGTAAATTACAGTGACAGGAAGTTATTAGAACAACATCTACATAGACTAAGTGGGAAAAATACGTATTATTGAAGCTAACTCAAAAACTACGCAAGCAAAATTAATAATTTTACATGGGACCAACTGCGAGGTACCTATACCCTCCCGAATTAAACAAGAATCGTTCAAATCGGTTCTGCGTGGTCATACATAAAGAAAAAAATAAGTATATACTCGTCGACTTGAGAAACTCCTCCTTTTTTTCGTCGGTTAAAAATAGTCCGTCTCAAGGCTGGTAATTCTTCCTTTTTGATCCGAATAAGGTGGTATAGAGGCATGAGGAACAGGGTGTAAAGTTCACTCATCCTCCATAGAAAAGGGAGGATCCTCCGACCAGACGGGTGTTGTGTCTGGTGGGCTACTGCCCGACGGTTGATGTCGGGATGTTGTATATATGCTAGTCGCGCGGTAAACTCTGTTTGCGCGATGCAGGATTTTGCGTGACGTCAGTGTGACGCGTTCCATTGTGGCGATGCCGCCACATCACTCCCCTCCGGAGACCGGAGGTCGATAGTGGGCTGAGTCGTGTATCTTGCGATGCTTGCCAGGGCCAGTTGAGGTTCCAATGAGTCGGAACCGGGTGCCGCATAGTTCACCGTGAGTCGGAACTGTCTGCGGAGATGCCCCCATTGAGTCGGGGTGGCGCTGCGTTATGCTCCAATGCGTCGGATGTGGTACAGCGCCGGGTTGAGGCTGACTGCTGGCGTCGACCAGGAGAGGTTTGAAGGGCTCTGCTTGTTTGACCGGCCGAGAGTGCAGTGTGCTGTGCCAAGGTTGCTGATGAGGCTGAGGGTGATGACCAGGTATGCGCGGTCGCTGCATGCTTGTGGTCAGGATACCCGTTGAAGCCGTGGGTGCTGGCTGGCTGTGTGACTTGCTGCTCGAAAGCTCGAGGAAGTGATGCTGATGACGTCACGCTGTAGTAGTTGCCACGAAGGCTGCGCTGACGTTCATGTTCGGGGTCACCAGTATAGAGGCATGAGGAACAGGGTGTAAAGTTCACTCATCCTCCATAGAAAAGGGAGGATCCTCCGACCAGACGGGTGTTGTGTCTGGTGGGCTACTGCCCGACGGTTGATGTCGGGATGTTGTATATAGCTAGTCGCGCGGTAAACTCTGTTTGCGCGATGCAGGATTTTGCGTGACGTCAGTGTGACGCGTTCCATTGTGGCGATGCCGCCACAGTGGTATTGTACGCGCCACGAAAGATGAGACTTGACGAGCGTCAGTAGTGGGGAGCCATTTATAATATTAAATTAAATATCTTGGGACAACTCACACACGGCCATCTGATCCCAAGTTAAGCAGAGCTTGTGTTATGGTAACCAGACAACTGATATACATACTTATATAATTTATAAATACATACATATTATAGATAAATTACACCCAGACACAGAACAAACAATATGCTCATCACACAAGGTTTGTCCTGGGTGGGAATCGAACCCACGACCTCCGGCTTTGCAGTCAGGGTCACTAACCACTAGACCAACAGGCCTGTCTATATATAATTATTTATAATAACATAACATATTTTTAATATATATTTGTTTTATATGGTTCAATATTTCATTTCACTTGGTGTGTCAAGGCTCATCTTTCGTGGCGCGTATTGTAATTTGCAAAAGAGTACATTAAAAGATATTTCACGAATGACCAGGCTTTCAGCCTTACTTATATGGTAGACTGGCTAATCTTTCTTCAACATTAAAAAAAAAATGCCATTATTGTCCCACTGCTGGGCAAAGGCCTCCATACTCTCTTTCCACCTCTTTCTTTGCAAAGCTGTCAAGGACCAATCTTTATTAAAGGAGTCCAGTTCTTCACCATTACATTAGCAATTATTATGTTTGTGTATTCAGTCATCACTAGTATACAAAACGCCGTCGAACTAACATAAAACTCATGCAGGTGCTCTCTAAACAGGAAGTCGAAACCATCATAACTCAGGTCACTTGCAGTCGGAAAAAGAACAAACACTTTCAAAGCATCTCACAGTTGACAAACAAAGATTTTCTTTTGTCGAGAAAGAAAAGAAACAATCACGGATTGTTAACATGGGTGGGGAAAGAAAGAAGGGCGCTTAATGTGTCCGAAATGAAATATCTCTTGTTGACAAGTTGAGAGTACAAGGGAAGTAGGGGAGCGATGGTTTAATTGAGTGATCAGTTAGATTGCACGTAGAATGCTGTTAACCCGTCAAATGTTCGCCTACTAGAAACCGTTCGCATGTGAGCGCTCAACGGTTTTCACGATTATATTTATTGTCGTGTCGAGTGTATTTTACTTATGAACCTATGGGGTTCATGCGACATTTGAGAGACTAATAAGTGAAAATTCAGTAGGTATTGAAAAAAAAAAGTTGCAATTCAAGTTTTAGTAGCATTTATAAATAAATAATAAAATAAAATCCATTTATTTCAGGTTCTCCCATATTAAAAATTACACCTTTACGACAACAACAATATACATACAGATCTCAATTTAACATGAAAATGTAAAAATAATAATAAAAACAATGTCATTAAATCAGAACTACAATGTCAAGGAAATCAAATGAAAGTCAATGTCACATAAAATATTAACCTGAAATTAAATCAATAATAATATTAGGTTGGGGAAAGTCTTTTCACATTATAGTATGTATGAACTTGTAAAAAAATCTCTTTGGCTATACTATTTGTATCTGGCTGGTTTTGGTATCATTGAATTTTGCTACCAAGCACCGTTGCTATGACCCGGGGTCTACTCCGAAGCTTAAATCCGAAATATCGGCCGAATGTTCGGAAGTTTTCTACTACACTTCATTCTAATTCGTTCGGTCGGTTCGGATCCGACCGAACTTCATTTTGACGTTAGTTCAACGAACTTCATTTTGACTTTAGGTCGGATCGGAACCGACCGAACGAAATAGAGAAAAGTGAAGTAGAAAACTTCCGGACATTCGCCCGATACTTCGGATTCGCTTCGGAGTAGATTTCCCGGTGTGAAAGGAGTGTCGGTATGAACACATGGGCCATTTCAGCGTTGTCTATAGAATGGCGACGCACCTCAGATACCTCTGGTATTGTAGACGTTTGTAGGTGGTGGTAACCACTTACCATCAGTACGGCCGCCTACTTAATGCTACCCAAGTAACATAAAAACAGCAGAGTTTAATGGGACTGGACGACAGAATCGTAGTTTGGAATAAGCGCGGCTAATTCTCGTCGAAATACAAAAAAAAAACTATTCTTTAAAAATGACAAAATGTAAAACGTAACCTAAATATCTTAGCAGGCGTAGGCGGAACATTTTATAATAATTATGATTATAATTATTAGAGCTATCTTATTGGCTAATAATACTGGCTAATTTTAGCTGGTAAGCCATTGGTTCATTAACATTATCGACGTCTATGAGTACAAAGGTAACTTTTATTATAATGTCCAAAATTTTATTATAAGGAATTTCCTCAATCGGGCGGTGAAATTACCTACTTAGAGAGAATTATAAACAGACTCATTAGAACTTCTTGGTGTATTTTAAAAAGGTTTTAATTTGGTTTTATATTTTTAATTATACTACGTTAAAATTATTCTGCTGTAAGACAAAGATCTTTTGTCAAAGTGTGGAATTTATACAGCGTTGATGATTTAAGATTCAATTCTTTATTAAATTCTATTAAAACTAAAACTGAATTACCACGATACCCGACAACACAGGCTATAAACAAAAAGACAGCTAATTAATTCCACAAAAAAGAAACCATCGATCCATCAAACTCTGAACCCATTTTCCAAGCGTTCAATTTAAAACAATATTGTTTATATTAATGATTTACAAAAAGGGATCCTTCTAGACATTTCCCGAGTTTTTTCGATCACGGCTTTCCCGAAAGCAGCTTTACAAAAACAGATATGGGGTAAAAAGACAAATAGGGTACGCAAACCGGGATTTTTTCTCTCGGAAATTCCGACTGAATATTAAAAGCCTCGTTTCGTTTTCATTGTCTCTCATTATTATTAGGATGTACATTAAATTAACAAAGAATACCGATGGTAGTAAGTTGTTGAAAATGCTTTGGGAAAGTGAACGTTTTTAGTTAAGTTAGGATTTTTAATTTAGAGAAGTTATTGGTTTATTTTCGAGAGATGAATTTATTTCTTAGAGGAAAGGAAGGGTGATTGGTATGCCAGGTTTTATATGGTGTCAATTTACTGATACTTACCTTATTCTGGCATTTAAACGTTGTATAATTTTAGATAGTTAATGCTATTTAAGAATAGCCACTTAATAATGATGTTATTAGGCTCGCCACCTATTACATGGGACTTAAACATAACTGGCGATATGTAGGTGTACTATAGGTACAGCTCTGCCCAACCCTTCGGGGAAACAAGGCGTGATGTTATGGTTTATGTTAATATGCAATTTAACAGAACCAGGTCATTGATTATCATCACGCTTTATCAACGATGGGCAATGGCAGTTTGTAACTATTTAACTCAAGAAAGATTACCCATCAACATAAAAAAACCTTTACTCGTCTACACGTATTTTTAGCTGCAGTAATTTTTGTCTCAAGACTAAAACTAAACGCCAAGTATTAATGAATCAGCTCTTAAATCTAGATGGACGTAAGTAATAGGTTTACGACGCATTTACGTCTAAAATTAAGTCCTCATCTCCCCTGGGGCACCTTGGCTTAGCGCCAATCGCAACATTCATATTAAATACCATATTCTTATTTTTATTTTGTTGGCAACACTGTTTTAGTGGTCAGTGAATCGTAGTATTGTACAGTCACGTGCACTTATATGTATACACTTAGCACAATTCAAAAGTGATTTTCTCGTGGAATTACGATTGTAACTTAGAGATAAGACCTCTTTTCTTAGCACGTAATAATAACATAATAATATAAAATTACAATTAACACAATAGGAGATAATTACTTTTAAAAGTTGCTCAGTGTATACATATTAGTGCTTGTGACTGTACACATCATAGCAGTGTTTTAAGTCTACTGATTTACAAACGTTGCAATAGTCTCTCCATTCTGAGTTTTTGACAGATTTGTCATAAATAATCAGTCAAAAAGTCACAATGGCGAGGCAATAATTGCAACTGAATGCAACGCTTTTAAATTAGTAGGTTTAAGCCCCTGGTCATTTGCAATGTAGGCAGAGAATAAAATGTTGTAGTGGCTAACACATTCACTCATACATGTACGTCAACAAAGTTAATTAATGTTATGACTATTTGAGGTAAGTTATAACATCTTTCAAAAGAAAACACCATATTTGGCCGCACATTATTACATTTTAATTCATTACCAGCTGGTCAGACATTCAGTAACTTTAAACATCAACTAAAAACAGACAGACGAAGTCACACAATAAGAGTTCCTTTTTACCATTTTGACACAGAACCCTTAAACCAGTAGGTACTGTTTAGTGATCTATATAATAATGATGATACTTTATTTTATTAATATATATGCACGCCACTGTTAAAGGCGAACGTGATGATATGTTTTCATCTAGGTATACATTTAACGTCTCTTGCATGCTGACAATTTGTGTTGTATGTATTATAAAAAAAAATGATTATCATAGCATATCTACTTTTTTTTGTGGATAGGAAATCATCAATTGACTTCTCCCGCTCTGGGCGGAGCGGGAGGGCGTGTCAGACTTTTACTGACTAAAACCCACCCGTGTTCCTTCTGTCGCCTGTGCTGGGGCCACGGTAACTCTTTCGAAGATCCCGCAACAATAGCATATCTACTGAGTCTGCATAAACTAAGAAGCCTAAATAATAACGTTTATATACCTAGTTACTTAATATGCTCCCTGTAATTAAATGGTTTCATTTCCTACCCTATCCTACCTCGCATCAAATTCCCAGAAACATTATCTTACTTACTATTTTTAACGCAACGTAGAACACCCGGAAAAATCCAAAATACACGTCGAATATGAAAGGAAACCGTAAAATTAAAGTTTGGTTACGCAAAGTTAACTTGAGCTCCTTTTTGATATTTCAACCACAATTAAAACAACACAACTCCAATATCACTGGCATGAAACGAAGGATCGTTTGATGTCAGACAACTCGACTTGTTCATAACTTTTTCCAATAAATATGTTTTAAAGTAATTCCTGATCGGTATTCGACTTCCTAGAAAAGAAAGTAATTCTGTTCTTTGAAGACAGATTTCTCCGAAATTGTCTAAAACCTAATCGAATAAACGATCTATTTGAAATCTAAGCTTTGTCAGTAGAAAAGATATAATGTTTTTGTTATCATATAATTTCATCTCTTTCTGCAAAAGCTAGTTTATTTTTTTTTTTTGAAAATCGGCAAACTGGCATCACTGATTTGTATAAAAATGCTACTAAGTCCAAGACATCTGTAGCCGTATCTGTTCAAAACTTTAGACCACAAACCGCTTTAAACTTAGTTATGCCCTATTTTAAGACCACAACCTCATTCCTATTTTAACTTATTTTATTGTAATCTTTGTCAAACAAATGTCTCTCTTTCTTTAAAAACAAAACTGAACATTTTTAAAATTCAAATTGAGAATCAAAGGTCATTCTTTATTCTTTTGACATAAACGGTATTTTCCGAATTTAAATTGCGCCTGTATAGTTGTCAACTCAACTCCTAACTAAACAGTCCACAGAGACGAAATTACCGAATTTGTTAAGCATATAATATATCACTACCATTTATAATTAGCTGGACTCGGCGGGGCAATTAATTCGGTACAGGTGTACGTTCATCCCCGCAAGTGGAGGGATGATGTAACCGTCTTGATTGACGGCGATGACTTAAAAACTGGTTTGTAACCCTAATTGTTTGGCAGAATTGAGGGAAAGAACGATTGATGACTATGGTTTTCCCGGAGCCACGGAAATAAATGTAAAATGGAATTATTTCAACGAAATAACTTGACACTATAATGAGAATAAATTAGTTGTATCTCAAAGTATAAGTAAAAGTTATTTCAAGATATTTTCACCCTCTAATGTTCAGACCACTAAAAGTGTATGAATAGATAAACATGAAAGATAACCAAGAAAGTAGCCCGAAGGTTTTTAGGAGGGACTGTAAAAATAAACGAACGAAGTAATAAATATTATAATTTTTACAGCCCCCGCAGATCCGACGTTATACATAAGTAAAACGGACAGCACTAGTGCAATAAAACGTGAAATATAATTAAAAAGTAGGTACATGTCAAGTCAATGGTCGTTCCATATCGGCTTTGAATATCTTAATGGCGTGTGCAGTCAAGCCTTGTTTGCTTCGTCCATACGCCAGCACGCTTATTATGAATACCATATTATCCGACCAAATGGGATTGTCGTGCCGGCAGAGTGGTTCGTACCGGGTTATCAAGCTACGTAACATGGACGGGTAATACGTTTCGTGCTAGGAACGTTGCATTATTGAAGGCAATCATGAGTGTCGGCCAGGTGCCTGTTTACTTCGATTTGCTGATCAATTATTGCAATTGGATCTACTGGCCATCTGCTTCGGTGCTAACTTTTCAAAATGCCTCGTCGTTATAATTTTAAAAGGCTTTGCGTAAGATATTTCTCAGTTCTTTGCGCCTTCCGACTCAACGCGCTAGCAATTTTTGCATACGATAAGTTTCGTCTTTTTTATCCGCAAGGCTAGACTGTTACCCTCGTAAATGTACTGGGAGTAATAAAAGTGGTATATCATCAATATATTATGTGTTTATATCTCATTTTATATGTAAAATATGAATATTAGAGAGCTTGCGTGTCTATCAAAGCTGTAAAAGATTGAACGAAATAGCAACTGAATTCATTTTTCTTCATCACTTTGTATTTGATCACCTCATCCATCACTTTCCAAATGAAGTCCAGATTTCACAATTTCAAAACATTTGGTCTTCAATCAGTATCCAAAAATAACTCACGTGGGACGTTTTACCTCCAATATCATACGTAAAAACCAATCTGCCGAGGGTTATAAACCAAGAGATAACGATCTTGCAAGTTTCAACCGTGAACGATACAGGTTGGAACCTAATTAAGATTTGGATGGAACCCATTCATACACTTATTACAACAGATGGTAATCAGAACTGAGGCAAGTCTTCCTTTTGTCCGGCGAATCCCTAAAAACGGACAATGATGAATGGACTTATTTATCTATCTTTGAATTATTCTGTATATTTGGGATGTAGGTGAATACATTTTTGCTGGTATGTGGGTTTTGAGGTGGAAGAAAATCAATATGAGAGATGAGATTACTTAAGATTATTCCAACACAACTTTGGCCGGTGAGGGAAAGATGGTCACAAAATATAGAGAAAATAACATTTCTAGTTACGGTGTACGGAACTCGATTGCTTTACCGCAAAAAATAATCTTGCTGTTTCTTCTAAAACATCTCACTACATTTTCCAAGCAATCAAAATTAAAAAATCGAAACCAACTAATAGATATCATAGAGAAGGAAGTTAGCTCTCGTTAGGCAAAGGAATCGATTTCAAAGTTTGACTTAAAAAAACTATATTAGTTTCTCATAATGATTCGTAGTTTCAGGACCAATGGGGCGATTGGAGCAAGTCGTGCCGTTTGAATAGAACTGCCAACGTTTAATTGAAGATTCAATTCAGAAGGCAAACTTCTTGGGTCCTGCTTCAGTAGTCTCGTGGTTACGGCACCTCTATAGTATAGAGGCGAATCTGCATTCGAATAATTGGGGCTGAAATTATGCGAACGGATTGAATATTATGTCCAAATGATTTGGATAGACGAATAGTTTGAATTTGATAGGGAGATGGAATTGTTGGGTTTGTGTTTATTGAAGTTATTCTGACGATCTCTCACTCAATGCCGAAGATTTTAGCTTAAGTATTTAAAATGATTTTTTATCAAAATTTGTTACTAGACCCGAACTTCTAAATGTAAAGTTAACGACGTATAATTTATGTTTATTAAGCTTTAGGTATATGAAAGTCCTATTTTCAGAAAGAAGGTAGATCAGATTTTAAGCTAAATCTAAACAATCGTATGTTACAGCAAGTCAAGAATACCTATGCTCATTAAAAAAAATTAACTATAAATTCACAAAGGTTTCCAAAATAAGATATATCAAATTTCAGCCGATAACTAGCCAAGTAAACGACCGGGTAGCGTTGTTAAAGGCATTAGAAATATGAACAAAGTGAAAAAAAAGAATCCTGCTGTCTTGCCTGCAGCATGGCGTGAATGCTGTCTTGCCTGCAGCATGTCGTGAATGCTGTCTTGCCTGCAGCATGGCGTGAATGCTGTCTTGCCTGCAGCATGGCGTGAATGCTGTCTTGCCTGCAGCATGGCGTGAATGCTGTCTTGCCTGCAGCATGGCGTGAATGCTGTCTTGCCTGCAGCATGGCGTGAATGCTGTCTTGCCTGCATGCATGGCGTGAATGCTGTCTTGCCTGCAGCATGGCGTGAATGCTGTCTTGCCTGCATGCATGGCGTGAATGCTGTCTTGCCTGCATGCATGGCGTGAATGCTGTCTTGCCTGCATGCATGGCGTGAATGCTGTCTTGCCTTCATGCATGGCGTGAATGCTGTCTTGCCTGCATGCATGGCGTGAATGATGTCTTGCCTGCATGCATGGCGTGAATGCTGTCTTGCCTGCATGCATGGCGTGAATGCTGTCTTGCTTGCTTGCATGCATTCTCATAAATGCATACGTTAATATTTCATTATTCGAATTTTATTACTCGAATTCTACGAAGAGTACTGGTGACAGTAATCAACGCGTAACTTAATACAGTCACTGTGAAGCTTATTTAACTACTCTGGTATCAATTTATAGTTTTGCATGTGATATGAGACAAACCTTGCACTAACTTTTTGATAAGTTGAATCTCACTATAGCAGTTGATAATAAATTGAACTTCTTGCATATTAGTTACTTATTAGATAAGAATTTTACTTAAGCAATTAAACTTACGTAATTTTCTTAGTAACCAATTTTTGATTATTTCAACTTTTTCTTTAACAACAAAAAAAGAGTGTAATGTTTTCAGGGTTCATGTATGTTTGTGAGTTTCCTTATTCTACCATAACTTTTAAAAGCCTGAACAGGTTTGGATGTATGGGGTATCGTTAGAATCCTTACATCCTCCCGAGTGACATTGTTGTATTTTATTTTTGTTTTGAGAAACTTCAATGTAGCGGCAGTATGGCTTCATTTTCAAATGTGAAAAATATTTTTCTTCAATTATTATAATATGGGTATCTAATTGAAGGCCTTGATGAGCACATTACAAAATAAAAAAATAGAACTTGTCACTGAAATGTATAAAATAAAAATAAATAATTTAAAAATTTAAAAACAAGTTGTATTAGTTAAATAAAATTGTCATTGCAGTCGCGGGGCCCCGACTGCAATGACAATTTTATTTATCTGTTTAGTCAGGGAGTAAATGAGTGACATTTCGCTTTGACTACAAAGCTTAACTAATACAACTTCTTTTTTACGTTTTAGTTCGTTTTTTGGCAGGACAGTCGTGTTTTTTTTCATATTTTTATTTTATTTTTTGAGATAGGTTTGCTCTTGACTCTAATCTAGGTCAGAGATGAGAGAGACAAAGTCGGCGATGGAGTGAGCTTACCCAGAAGAAGCCAGTAAAAAAGTCAGTCCTCAGTCTTTAAATGTTTATTACCAGTTCTGCTATACCAATTTCTGATTATTATTTTTTATTTATTTTTTATTTTTCAAAGCAATTGAAGGTAATATGGGGTAATGTTTTCATTTGTTGTTTCAGTTATATTTATTTCAGTGCCACATTCAACAACATTTTGCCATTCATATTCAGCAATAATCAAAACAAAAAGAGCTTGTGAGCAGCCCTAACCCTGAGACAGCCGCGTCACGCTGACAAGCTCTCAAATTGTTTGCCAGATAGCTGATATCGTGTACCTAGTCTGATGAACTGAGTGCTGCTCATTCACTCACTTATTGGTGCTTAAGTCACATACAGCTGTCATTTCTGGTTTATAAAAAATGTACTATCTATGGTATGGAATACAAAAATCAGTTTTTCAATGGTCAGTTAACTTTTATCTCAGGAATAAATATTGCGGTTTGATAGCATTCGCATCGAAAATAATATGTTAAACTGTCACGTATATTCATCAGACAATTTTTTTCCTTATGTAAGAAGTCTAGAAAGTGTTTGAAAGGAGGCAAATAAAACAAGGTGGATGGTTCGACCCTTCACTGGAAGTCCTATCAAATGAGCCGTATCTAAACTCATAAATAGTAATGTTGATGAAAGAGTACACAATCCATATACTAAAGTAAGGACAAATTTCACCAATGAAACTGAATGTGATCAGCACACCTAAATCGAGTGCAAGAGCTGTCAGTGTCATCATTGACAGCTCATGAACGCAGTTTAGATGAGCTAATCGCGTTCAGTTTCATTGGTGAAATTCGCCCTTAGTCCGGTTAAGTTATTAGAACTTACCTACTTACTTTAGTTTAAGGATTAATGGAGATAAAAACAATAAGTATTTTGCATAAGACATGTTTCACGTCTAATTCTGTCTGCATTTTAATAAGTAAAATACTTAGTACAGTGTTACTTATTAAGTACTTAGGAACTTAAAAAGCTAGGTAAAATTTTAAAACGTAACTTTTCTACTTTCTTCTGAAAATATATTTGTCCATAGCAACAAAAACCACGTATTTTGTTTATCCTGATGGTTAATATGTGATAATCAGACGAACTAAGTGCCCACTCGGTTCGTAATGGTTCGAATTTACTGTATTGTTGTACAAATCTGTGACTTCACTTAAGTACCACTTAAGTCGAGAGAGCCTTGTTTTGTAAGATGTGTTGTAAATGATGCCAACAGTCCTAGTTGAATAAAATAAATAAAGCTGACTCATGAAATGGAGTAAAATCTAAGTTTTTATAAGCATCTTTTATAAATGAACTCACAACAAAAATTGCTGTAAACCCTATTGTAGTAAAATTTACTTAGGAGCGTCGCATTTTGTCACCTCTCTCGCTCACACGAGACCAAATTTTTAAGGCGAACTAGTAAATAATATGAATGAATATATAGGTAAATAATAAAAACACATTTTTATTGTGGCATTTATTTAACTCGTCTCAAAAAGATCAGGCTGAGTTTATTAGATAATACAATAGAAATGTGTTTTTAATAATTAAGTACCTATTAAATTAATATTGGTCCTTGGCAGCTTTGGACAGAGAGAAGTGGAAAGAGAGTAGCGAGGCTTTTGCCCAGCAATAGGACAATAACAGCTAATAAAAAAATAAAATAAAAAGATTATGTATTAGTTCGCCAATTGATTACATTTTTCAAAAAAGCATCTTTGCACTTCACATTCTTAAAAAATTGGTCCCGTGTGAGCGAGAGAGATGACAAAATGCGACAACCCTCATAATAAAAATCTGAAATTAATTTGTTCACTGACAAGGAACGCACAGCCCAAGCCGCTGGGTCTATAAGCATTATATTTTGCACAAGAATTCCTTATACATTTAACGAAGGTGTGCACTAAGAAAGGATTTCTGAAAATTAATTTCCTAAAGGGAAGATTTCTTAAACAGGAGATGAAAGTTTGTATGGAACTTCATCATTTTTGCCGAAGGGAAATCCCATCGGGAATACGGCCTGTACTAGTTAGGGGCGTACATTAATTACGTGAGGCGATTTTGGCGATTTTTCGACACAGGAGCTCGTGGTTAAGTAATAACAGCCGCACGGGTCGATCCATCAGGTTAAGCTACGTTTGCCGGGGTTGGTACGTGGATGGGTGACCATCTTTACATACAAAGATTCCTCCGTGCCTCGGAAAGTATGTGCAGCCGTTGGTCCCGGCTGTTAATCGTGGATCTTTGCTGTTTTTTGATCTTTTACGGGGTTGTGGAGGTCAGATAGGCAGTCGCTCCATGTAAAATACTGGTATTCAGCTGCACCCGGTTAGACTGGAGGCCGACCCGAACATAGTTGGGAAAAGGTCAGGCAGATTTTTTCCTCCCCGCTTGGTGAGATGTCGTCAGATTTGGCTCCTCCCCTCCTCTAAACGCGCGTGAGATTTTTCATAATGCGTACCTACCTATTTATAGTGTAAATACGTTAATCTGTGCTTGATTACGTGATTTTCGCCGAGACCTAAACGCCTCACGTAATTAATAGACGCCACTTTATAAAACGTGGGAGTGGATTGAGATAAATATTTAAATCTGGAGAACTGTTACCACTATAAATTAAAATGATATTTAAGGCGATAATATAAATCCACATCAAAGAATGTTTAATAGTATCGTGTCACCACTGCCAAATATTTGGCAGCAACCCTACTTTACCCTTTTGGTTTCACAAGTAGGCTCGGTTACATACTTCACACCTTATACTGTGAAAATTCCGTTTAAAAGCCTGCAAATCGACACTCTTATTAAATGACACACACCAACAATTCCACTTAGTTCTACCAAATAACGTCGAAAGCTACTTTTTGTCTTCTTCGATTACACGTGAGAACTCTTTGCATTGAATATGAAGATTCAATTGTTTATGCACCTCGAGTTCCTGGCCGAATGCCGTGACGAACTCGATTTGCATAGGAAACTGAGCTTAAACATTGGTTGGCATACGCCCCCTGCTAAATTATGTTTTCCTGGTACAGACAAAGACGTATGCATGCGGTGCGGTAGGGTTAAGTCAAATCATTTTCGTGCATCTATTGTGTTGTTGTGTATATTGGTTTTCGTGCAAAATGTATCTATGAGCTTGGGTAGTATGTGCAGAAAATATTTTAGGATTCAAAATTCTTTAACGATTTTTGGAAAAGATCATTTACAATGCAAGACAAGGCTTCGCCCCCTATTACATGGGACTTAAACATAACTGGCGAAATGTGGGTGTACTATAGGTACGCCTCTGCCTAACCTTTCGGGGAATACAGGCGTGATCTTATGTGTGTTCATTTACAATTTTTCGTCTAGTTAACTCTAGTCTAGTGAGTGACCCTTATTAATCACTTATTTGCAATCAGTCCGCCTCTGTACATTTGTGTGCTTAAAGTATCAAATAAATAATAAGGAACTGTTTTGCTCAAAGCACGCTGTTTTATTTTAGCAAACTAGGCTTCGTTTTACACCACGCAGTGTGTAGTCTTAAAAGGCACCTAAGGTCGTCATTAGTACCTACGTCATATATTGCATTATAATGATTTAAGACGGGCAGTGGCATTTTTCTGCTTAACAACAAATTATCAAGACGATAATGCGCATTCTCGAGACGTATCTAATATTGGTGTAATATCCGCCTCCAAGCTGAACAGCATCAAAAATCAAGCCGTCCATTCAATACTCCTCGCTACTCCTCAAGTCCTGGTACCAAGACTGTTTAAGCACGTGACCTATCACAATTTGGCCGGCGAAGCAATCGACGTTAGGCTCCTAACTCACTGGCGAGTCCCATTCCTCGCGGCATCTAATAAAACTTTGATTTCCTCGCTCTGTGTAAATGTAGGTATTGTAAAGTATTCCAATTTTATTATTGAGATCATTTCTGAATCGATTCTGGAAATATGGACTATTGTTTACTCTTTAAAATGTATAACTTGAAAACTTTTGGCAGACACATTTCAATTATGTGTACTGCGATAGTGCTATCCCACTATCCGTCATCTGTAAAACCAGAGGGTTTTACAGATGTTCATATGAGGCGGGGGACAAATTCCCATCAAGTGCTGCCTGCTGCGGCCATGCAAGGCAATGAGAAGGTGGAGGTTCCGATTTTCTTTTCCATAATCTTAAGGCATTTTCCTAAAGAATTCAGTCATCATACTGGTCATGCCAGTGGGAAATGATTATCTATAAAATCAACCACTTTAAACCAGGGCAGCATTATGTGACAACCGCAAGGATGTTGTCATCAAACTAGCGCCATTTAGTATCCACTACCGACATTAGCAGAGTACATAGAGTATTAAGTAAATGAAGTGATAAGGTGGAAGTCATGGAAGTAACGATTATATCGCCTTCTACACCAACACTGCGACACACTTTTATACATACTGCTTTACAAATGAGCCTGACTACTACTAACTTGCTTTTTGAAGGAATAAGTTTTTAATGATTATATTGTGTGTGCCAAAAAACATATTTTATTTCTTTTTTTTTCAGATCGGCAATCATAAATGCAATCATTAAAACACACATTCTATAATTATAATTCTATCGTTAGCAGATCCAAGCTAACCTTTCAGGGAACAAAGGCGTTTGTTACGCATATACTTCTTCAAATATTTACACGACGGCTCTCTAAATACAAGTAAACATTAAATTCTGTATTCATCGCGATTGACAGAAATATATGTCTTAATTATGTTTTTTTTTTTTAAGGGGTATTTAGTGTGAGCAGGGCTTGAATAGATTATAGAATAGAATAGAATACTCTTTATTTTACACCGTAAAAATTACAGATATAAACGTAGAAATTTTACACATAGGGTGACACAAAGGGCGGTCTTATCGCTAAAAGCGATCTTATATTTTTCAAAGTCCAGTTGTCCCTTCGACTAAGCTAAACGCTGTTGTTTCAGTAGTCACGGAGTGAGATTCACATCAATAATTTTACGAATTTAGGATCAGATTCGACAGTGTGCCCCTTAATCTACCTATTGCATATTCTGGAGACAATATAATAGGTATGTATGCTAGCATTCCATTTATTTCCTACTCCACGCCCTAAAGCGTAATAAAAGCCGTCTGTTCGTCGTCTGCGGGGAGCGGCGCAAGCGACCGCCACAGCATTAATAAGTAATGCACAGTAATGGAACGCTCGCCTCACAGCGTCATATTATTCGGGAATAATGAACGGTATATTACTATATAAAACGGTTTTATAATTGGTACAGGTTCAGAAATGACTATCGTTTATTGCGATTCGATTGTGATGGGCTTTTGTTTGCAGTTTTGTAAGGGATGGTTTCAGTTTTGTTAGATTTTAGATCAAATACTGTTTCATCAGGATCTTCGATAAACTTAACGTTATAAAAATAGGTAACGTGTTTCTAGCTTGATACTTCTTCAAAAGTTTTAAATACTGCAATAATCGTTTACAAATATTTTGTGCCTTTTAGTCTGTGCTGAATAAATTGATATTCTATATATCTTTTCTTTTTCCATACAATTTGTCGTTTCCAACATTGCAACATGAAAACTGTGTCTAGTGTCTATAGCATTTCGCTCGCAATTTTTGGCAGTCGTGCTGTATTAGTGTTTATTCCTACACACGCTGTAGCGTTGTATTGCTTCTACAATAGCAATTAGTCGAGTGAGCTAACTATTTCACAAATTAACCGTAAAGTATTACAACTCTAAAAGCAGGGTTCAACACTAGTTGTCTAAGGATCGCTCGTATATTTCAATCGCGGACCGCCTCATTGGCAGGAATAAATATCTGGCCCTCAGGATTCTTTGTGCCCCAATCTAGGGGTTTCACGTCCTGGCTGAGGGCAGGACTTCATACTCAGACAAGCTACCCCAGACCAGACTGCACGCGTTGACGCTACAAGCCGTCTGACGAGGGCCTCTCACTGAGCCTGTCCTACAGGCTCCTACATATGCCAGCTACAGCCAAGGACGGTGCCATTCCAACCTATCCTAGTGTGCGAGTGCTCAAACAGTTCAGTGACTACCCACGACCTAGCCGTGTTACCTTTAGATATTATATTATATGTATTAACCTACCGTCTTGGTTTTATTTTACTCTACTACCTAACTTGTTAACGGCCTCCGCAGCCTACCTGCGAAGCCCTAGCCGTTACAACGCCACGCCAAAAAAAAGAGCACAACAATGAACAAAGCCATCATTATGCGCTGATTTATTAGTACAGCACAGTTATATGTATTTCCCCAAAAATAAATCGAACTTTATTGACACATTCATAGGAACCGTGATCGCTAAATAATTCCGTGGGTTGAATAGCTTCATTACAACAACACGGGTCATCCATAATGGATTGAGTCCATCGGTCGCTCCCAACTTCATAACTAAGTTCGGCTCCAATTAAATGCCGACTTATGTCCGTAACATCGAGCATTTGTCGCTGGAGAGGGCAGTCAAGTGATATTTAGAAGAAAGTTGGAAAATCGAAAAAAAAAGACCGGAGGTATGTATTAAAATATATTTGGTTGGAAATGGGGTAAATACTGAGAAGACGGCTGTCAGAGATGTATATACGAAAAAAAAACAAACAAATAGTTGGAATAAGAGCACGAGAAAATAACAATGAGATTGGAGACATAAAAGAGGCACATTCAAAACTAACCAAGTTGAGAAGGATCTTGGCAGAAAGGATAAGCGATCCAAAGAAATCTCTACTAGGAAAAAGTCTACTTATTCCTTAGCAAGAAAAAGGACTACTGTTTGACAGCGGTCTACTTGATAGTAGCGAAGAATTGAACCGCGGAAAGTAGTTTAAGCCAATCATTTATATGGAGTCCGAAGAAGAGTGAAGAATAAAAAAAATCATGTAACAAGGTCAAATCAAATTGGACATTATAGTCTCTCGTTTAAACCAATTGGACCATTAAAACACCATTCTTTCCTTTAACAATACAAACAACAGCATATTCTCACACAAGTACATAAAACCGTGGCTGTAATCCCGCGATGGGGGAGGTAATCCGGATCCCGCGTGTCAACGACGCTGTTCTACCGAAATACATACAACCAATACCAATATCAATACACATGACAGTAAGATATGAAAGGGTTTAACAGCTATTTGGTATTAAAAGTAAGACTTTAATATGAGTGATAAACTCATTGCCAGGTTTTAAGAAAAGCCGATTGGATCAATAAAGTCGTCATCTGTTTGGAGTGTGAGAATGGAAGAGGTAAACATTTAAATGAGTAACAGGGAAAAGAAGAAAGATCAGGAAACAGAAGAAAGATCTTTCTTGAAAATACAGCCGCGTTTATATCTGCTGAAATCTATACTTTACGAAAAAGGTTAACACGACAAAATATTTACAGCAATAAACTAAATACTGAGGAAGTAACAAATAGACCTCAATAACCTGAATGATGAATACAATGTGGTGATGAAGAGATAAAGAACAGAAAATAGGAACAGAAAAATAAACTCTACGGAAAATGAAGATGGCGGATTTAATAAAGTAACTCAATAAAAGCATGGATTAATAATATTCCTACATCAGTGTAAGGAGTGATATACATAGTTTCGGTATCGTCGGTTTGTCTGCTACAAACTTTCGCCAAGCGATCCCCGCAATTCGTTTCTCGTCTATTCATCGCATTGATTTCATATCCGCCGAGAACTCTTGAAGATGGGGCCACGATAGATGCGTGGAACGAGTCAACAATAATAAATTCATGAGTAGATAATACTAACTGTACTACTAACTAAAACTATGAAAATGGTTTTGAA
The DNA here is from genome assembly GCA_947568875.1 of Fissipunctia ypsillon. Classification (NCBI taxonomy): domain Eukaryota; kingdom Metazoa; phylum Arthropoda; class Insecta; order Lepidoptera; family Noctuidae; genus Fissipunctia; species Fissipunctia ypsillon. The sequence goes on from OX387658.1 coordinate 17,885,458, forward strand.
AGGTTTCCAAACCATCTTCATAGTTTTAGTTAGTAATACAGGTAAAATGTATCAAAAATTATCTGTAAGCAAACAAAACTGCTTGAATTCTGCATGAGCTTCCATGCCAGTTTTAAAATTTCTCAATGTAACACTTGCTGTGCAACTACGAGTATGAATTAAAGCACCTGTGAGACGCTGAATTCAAAAGTAATGATTTTATAGTGCAAAAATAATTAATGAATTTACCAACACGCTGATACGGGAGCTTATTCCCAAATCACTATTTCAAATGCCAAAAATCTGCAAGCACTCTCAATATGAATCCTTAACGCTGATGTCATAGCCTCGTTCTAAGGGGAGTCGGGAGTGAGGGTACTAACTCAATTATGGGCATCCGACGCCTGAGAACCAATTCAACTGCTTTTTTCTCCCTTTGAAGTATCAAACAAATCTCATATTTATGGGGATATGAATTAATGGTGGGTTGGTCACTCATTTCAAATTTGTAAAAGGTGGGAAGATTTTTTTGATGGAGTGATAGGAAATAAATCTTTTACACACTGTGACTTTTTGATTTTGTTTGTGGCAATAAATAAATTCGGATATTAGTGTCAATCAATCTTTTTTAACAGACAAGGCCCACATTTTTTTCGATGAGTCGAAGATTATCTCAAAACCCGGTTGCTGTTTGGTTTGTTTTGGTGAAGATTCTTATGCAGTATTTTTGCTGTTTCTTTTCGCGTACAAGAGCCCACAAAAGCAAAAATGTGCTAGTCCTTACAGGTTTGCTCTTGACTCTAGTCTAGGTCAGAGATGACAGAGACAAAGTCGACGATGGAGCGAGCTTACCCAGAAGCCTGTTCACTCTCACTTTGTAGAGATCGGGGTTGTATGCGTTCGGAAACACAGACGCAGGCAGAGAGTTCCACTCCTTTTCTGTGCCCATCACAAAAGACATTTGGAAACGCTTAGTGCGAATTGGTGGGATAGCAACATTTACACAAAACCCAACTCTCCTTCCTTACCCAGCAACACAGCTCACATTACCATAAAAGAAAACAACGTTATTTAATAACAGTTTTCACAAACTAAGTATATCCTAAACAGCAATTATTCGTGAAAGCGTGCGGCTAATTCAAGTAGATGGCGCATACAACGGGGTGGAATAATATTGCAACTCGGTTCCACTAATACATTAGCGCGGGAGCAAGTTGCAATATTATTCTAATCGTGCAACAGGCGCTAGATGTGGATGCTATCATTTGGCAAACGATCGCCACAGATGAACTAAATATTTGGTTTTCCGGTCTGTCTGTTTGCTCGGACTTTAATCCAGGGTATTTGCGAACATGCGTATGTGTGATATCGGATCTGTGAGCTTTGAAGGGATAAGTAGACTGATAGTAGTGGGTATCACGTTTGGCATCATATATTTTTGTTTTTATATATCGTATTATGTAGGTTTACTTGAAGGATGACAGCATACACCAGATAGATAGATAGATGGCTGAAATTATTTCTTGATAAATAAACCAGATGTGTCGGTGAAAATTTGTAAAAGATTTTCTTCCACTCCCACGTTTGCGAGAATATTCATAAATCAAAGTGAGAGAGCAGTGGTGGCCCAGTGGTAACGGCCCCGACTTATCAGTTGTAGGTCGTGGGTTCGAACCCAGGCGGTTTACTTTGTGTAAAAGATTTTATCACCACTGCTCTCAAAACGGTGAAGGTAAACATCGTAAGGAAACCGGCATGTCCTAGAACCAAAAATTCGAAGACATGTGACATCTACCAACCCGCACTGGGCCCGCGTGGTGGATTATAGCCATCTCAAAGAGAGGAGGCCTGTGTCCCAGCAGTGGGAACATTATAGGCTGTTATGCTTCAATGTGCTAAAAATACTCATCAAGATGTATTTATTGGCTAAACAAAAAAGCTGTAAGTAAAGAGGCGTAAAAAAAAAAAAATTTCTACCGATCTACATTTTTCTCAAGAATTAAACCTCATTAATTCCTATAATATTATAGGTAAGTATACAATTTTCCATTCCACCTTTACCTATTGGCTTCCGAAAATAACATTTTTGTTGCCCGATTCATAAAACTCTGACAAACAGGCACTCTCGATCATTTCCTTAGAGACGTTAAAAACTCATTAAAAATATAACAAAAATATGGTTCTCCCAAAAATGTTTGCACACAGTGGGCCAGATTAAATTCATAACTTTACTCATATAGCGAATTGGCCCACGTTTTATCTCGCTGGGTGAGGAATATCGATATATTAAAAGTAACAAAGACTGATTCTCAGACTGGAACTGACTGACTGACTGGAGACTGGAATTTCTCAGTAGCAACCCGGAGTCTAGATTATTGTGCCCAGTTGATGGCAATAGGCACGCCCCCTATTACATGAGACTTAAACAGAACTGGCGAAATGGGGGTGTACGATAGGTACACCTCTGCCTAACCCTTCAGGGATTACAGGCGTGAGTGATGTTATGTGTTATTATGAAGCCTAAATACAGACGAGTGTAATATTTCAAACATAAACGACAATTAGCTTATTTCAAAATCATCTCAGAGCATGGCTTACCGAAAATTGTTTTTATACTATTAAGAAACTTATGAATTCTAGGACAAATGGGAAAGTTGCATGACATGAAAGTTAAATAATACATTTTTATTTTAAGCTATTGACATTTGTAATTTGATATGTAAACAATTCTTGATTTAGTACTCCTTTTATTTTTTGACATGGGAATTTAATTATTTTGATTAAATTAGAATTATTACTTCGTTTATTTACTTTCTTTCGTATCGATTTACATTTTTAAATATTTCTAATAAAAAGATATAAAAAAATATATTTGAAAATATAAAAAAAATAGAGGTCCGCCGGTATCGGGAGCAGGGTTCAAGCTACCGGTGGTTAGGGCTGTAGAGACAGGAACCTCCTCAGAATACGAGCCGTACCGAGGAGTACTGCCTTCTGAATCAGACTCTTGATTCAACTGCCTAACGACAGCCAAATTAGAATCATTATTATTGTCACAAAATTTGCCTGCCGAATTTAGTAGGCGGATTAAGACGAACTATTGTGTATGTGTAATAAAATCTGTAAAATACCATATTTCAGGCAAATAAATGAATCTATCTATCTATCTAATTACCTCATGACAGAAATATTGCTTTGCACAAGTCTAAAACCATTTCACGGGCTGACCTATTCCAATATGTTTCTTTTACTCCTGCATCACTTCAGCATTAAAGTTACAACTTTATCCTACAAACCGACTACAATACTGTAACTACCAATTAAAACTCGAACAACTATTCAAACTAGCCGAAATATATACATATAACCGTGAAACATATACCTACAGCTAATTATGAAGAACCAGAATTTGACGATGCCAACGTCAAACAGTCGCTTTATATTGAAGACCGCACACATTAGTTTTGAGATGCGATGACGTCACATACAAGCAGACCGTACAGAACTTCTGGCAACGAAATAGTTTATAAAGTAGAAATTCGATAACGTTGAAATTCAACTCTGCAAATACTAGCGAAGTTGTCGTTTTAACGTGTTGCTGCTCTTACCTGCGAGACATACTGTCGTAAAGTGTGTCTGACTAACTCTATTCCAGTTTGTAAATTTTGTGTTTAGATCAAAATACGGTACCATGAAACGGGGTTAATAGGGATGCAGGGGTTAATCGGGACAAGACATTAAAATGTATTTTAACGTTTAAATAATATAGTTTGTTGCCAGCAAGGACACTTGAATCGTTAATATAATACAGTAAACACATTAGAGACTTTTTTGGCAACAAACTACACTTCTGGACACATCTATTGGCCCACCTTGTATTTTCAGTTTCGTTTGGTCCTAGCAAAAATTTTATATTAGGTCGAGCAAAAAGTTTTTATGCAGTTTTGAACCTGGCACATTCACAATTTCATTCAATAGTCTTTTTTTGAATTTCGAACACAGAATTTAAAGAAACAAAAGACAATTTGGAGCCTGTTTGTTGATATCAAACAATCGAATACTAAGACAACTTGGTTTTATTGGTTTACTTGGATTTAATTCTTGAAAAAGTGATTGATATCTTTGGTTTTGCAACAAACATTACTTATTCTTAACATTAAGGTAAGGTTCTATCAATAATCTATGGATACTTCACCTGAAGTCGCCGCCCAAGCTGTGGCACTTATTCAGGCCGGACACAGCCAAAGAAACGTGAGTGCTCAACTTAATTTAAGTCGATCTGCGGTCCGAAATGTTTATCGGAGGTACCTAGAGACTGGCGGCTTTGTTCGTCGCCAAGGAAGGCCACGATCTCGGGTCACAACTGAAAGGCAGGATCGATTCATCGTGACGACCAGCTTGAGAAATCGTCACCTTACCTCCATTGAGATACAAAACCAACTTCGCGACTTCCACGGAGTATCTGTGAGCGCTCGAACTGTTCGGAGAAGGTTAAAAGAACGCGATATGGTACCACACAAGCCAGCTAATGGGCCCAAACTAACGCGAGCCCACCGAACAGCGCGCCTTCATTTCGCACGCAGTCATTTAAATTGGACACAGCAAGATTGGAGCCGTGTACTCTTTTCTGATGAGTCTAAAATTGTGTTACATGGCAATGATGGAAGGAAGAAGGTCTACCGACGTAAGGGAGAGCGTTTCGCACAATGCTGCTTTGAAGAGAGGGTTGCTTATGGCGGTGGCTCATGGACTGTCTGGGGCGGTATATCCGCGAGCGGCAAAACTCAACTTGAGGTTGTTACAGGACCACGGCTGCCAACATTAAATGCTGAAAGGTACATTCGTGAGTGCTTAGAACCTCACGTGATACCATACGCGGACTATGTGGGCCCAAATTTCCTTTTTATGCATGATAATGCAAGAGCCCATGCGGCCGGCATCGTCAGGGAATATCTTCGGGATGTGAACATCACAGTTATGGACTGGCCAGCCAGAAGCCCAGACATGAACCCCATTGAGCACATGTGGGACGAGCTAAAAAGACGTGTTAGGGCTCGTCAGCCAGTTGCCCAGACGATGCAGGAGTTGAAAACTGCCATAGAAGAGGAATGGGAGATGATCCCTCAAAATTTCATAGAGCGGTTGATAAACTCTATGCCTAATCGTATGAGAGCTGTGGTAGATGTCCATGGAGGCAACACGCGTTATTAAATTAAACCTTTATTTGATAAAACATGTTTTTTATTCAAAAATCAATTGCCTTTAACAAGGTGCATATCCGACTTGTTAGGCGTAGCTCCATGTCGTATCGTATTCTGAATTCAAATTTAAAACAATACGATCGAAAAAGATGGTAAAATGCATCAGGTTTAAAACTGCATCAACAGTTTTTGTTCAATCTAGCAATCATATTTCGGTAGGGGCCATCGAAACCTAAACTCTAAGGTGGGCCAATAGATGTGTCCAGAAGTGTATATTATTTCAATGTTAAAATTCCCTTTAAAGTTTCGCCCCGATTATTTTTGGTACACAAATTGTATCGTCAAGGATGAGGATAGATAAAATACTAACAACGCTACGTGTTTCAATACCAGCCACATTTTTATAAGTATATGTACTAGCTGTGCCCCGCGACTTCGTTCGCATGGATGTCGTAGGATACACAATATACTAAAATAACAGCCACATTTTAATAAAACTCCCTCGTCCCCCGACCCGTTACCAACTGTCGCGTTGAATCGCCCGCCCGCGCTATTACTTCGTTTCCGATTAGTATTCTTTTTGCTTGGCTCCTAAGGGTCGTAGCGTGATGTTAAATAGCCTATAACCATCCTCCAGAATTGGGCTACCAAATCCAAAAAGAATTTTTCAAATCCGACTTTTTGTTCATAATTTCTTGGGTTTTAATTTTTTTGCGCGGAACCCTAATTATTTTTCTAAAATAAAAGTAGCCTAAGTTACCCACCGTAACATCAGCTATCTGGCAGTGAAAGTCCCGTCAAAATCAGTCCAGTCGTTTCGGAGATTAGCCGGAACAAACAGACAGACAAAAATGTTAAAAATTGCTTTTTTTGTTATATGTACCGTTTATACTTTCTTATGCAGTTAGTAAAACGTTGTTATTTTGACATTACAAACAGACAATGAAAGGGAATTCAACCTCCTTCCTTGTAAGGGGACAGTTATAGCTTGTAACTTTAGTCGCATAAACTCCTCGTGTAAAATAACATAACATCACGCCTGCAATCCCCGAAGGGTTCGGCAGAGGTGTATTGTCATCAAATGTGAAAACACAAGTTTTTAATATGCATTAAAAGTATATGTATACGGTACTTATAACAAAACAATTTTTTAAAATTTTGTCTGCTTGTCTGTTTGTTTGTTCCAGCTAATCTCCGAAACGGCTGGACCGTTTTTGACGGGACTTTCACTGGCAGATAGCTGATGTTATAATGAGTAACTAAGGTTACTTTCATTGTAGTAAAATATCTAGGGTCCCGCGCAAAAAGAATAAAACCCATGAAATTGTGAACAAATAGCGCGAGCGTGCGATGCAACGCGGCGGGTCGGGGGACGAGGGAGTTTTATTAACATGTGGCTGTTATTTTAGTATACGGGGTGTCCTGTTTCGGACTAGGGAAAATTAAGGGTGAGGTACAGACCATCAAACTGAACAACTTTTTCACAGGGACCAACATCGTAATCGCAAAAATTATCAGTCGTCCCATACATTTGGTCGAGTAGGTATTGAAGTTTTGTATGGGACGACGGATTTTTTTTCACGATTACGATTTTGGTCCCCGGGAAAAAGTTGTTCAGATTGATGGTCTGTACCTCCCCTTTAATTTTCACTAGTCCGAAACCAGACACCCTGTATTTATGTATCTTACGACTTCCACGCAAACGAATTCACGGGGCATAGCTAGTAATAAATAAGATGCAACCCAACTTCTTTCAAGACAAGAAAAACGCCATGAACCGGACGACAACAAACAAGGGTGCTGGACTCGCCAAACAGCCCGCCCGTAGGTACAAAACTACGGGGAATTTTCACCAAGTGAACTTAAAAGCCAACACGAGACGTGTGTAGGGACAAAGTTTGTGTGAAAATATTTATAGTAACTGAATTTGACCCAGCGGGGCTAAACTTAACTGCAAACAAGCTGTAAGAGGGATAACAGTCGTTTTCACCGACGGTTATCGCATTATCCATGTTTTCAGGCGGATTATGGCTTTCTCCAATATCGTATTAAGGAAAAATTACTACGAAAATATGTATTTGAGGGTTATCACAACAATTTTTATTTGCTTAAGTACCAATACCCAATCCTTAAGAGGTTGTCGTTACTTTATTCACGGGAATAGTAGAAGTGTATCAGAAATCGATTTTTACTTATGTTTTGAGGCTCGACAATGAGGGACAATTTTTTCGTCGAGTTGGTTCTCTTGGAGTCTAGGCTAAATTAATCAAAGAGTTCTCTAATTCGACTTCTTTGTTTTGGACAAAGCCCTTAAAAACGGATGGTAATGAAATCTAAACAAAACAATTGCATTCCATGATACAGTCATCAAAACTGATTTAAATTCAACCACCAACTCAAAAAACCCAATAACATCGAGCCACATGCCAAAAATTGTTTAACCAAAACATTTAGATCGGTCAAATTAGTTTCCAAAGTAAACCGCAACACGAACGGCCGGTTTGCACAGTTTCTAGCAATCTACCATCGGTTAGTAGTGCCAAGACACATAAACGTGTATTTGGCAGGGTAAGTGACCCGGATGGGGTCGCCTCCTTAATCTAAGGTTAACCTCGAAATTAGCTAAACGATACCTTGGGGCATTACCGCTTGATACTGGTTTTTTTGGAGTGACTGTTTATTTTGAAGGGAATCGTTGGGTTTATTTTGTAAGTGTGGAGGAAATGCGAGAAAAGATTGTGCAGAGATTTGGGAAAGAGCGTTCGGTTATTTGCAGCTTTTTTTTCACAGCCCTGTTGACTTCCAGAAACTATTTGACGTACTTATTGTTAAAAAGTAATTTTGGTAGGTACTGGCCAATTGTAGTTATTACCTAACAAAGTATCCGTTTCTTGAATATAAGACTCCTCATCCAATATATGGAAAGGATGGCTTATTCGTCTAAACTCTACACAATTTCGGAAACGATCTCTTACTTTTAAGTTCGATTGGAACATACCCAGAAATTAGGATACACATCTTTGGACACCACCCAAACAGTTGCTCTGTTTAATTTATATAATGTAGTTCACAGGTCTCGTACCAGAAATCAATTTTAAGCGTGTTCATTGAATTTCACAAGTTCCTACAAACAGTTCTACTTCTGAAGGCAAATTAGAGTCGTCAGTAGGTACGATAAATGAGATTCTATAGAAGTTCCTAAGCGCCTTAATTCTAAGGAATCTACTTTAGATCTATGTTAAGATATTAACTCTCAAGTCGATTAAATCCAGTTTTTCCTTAAACAATATAATGTAAAGTAGAAACATAAACGCTTTCGCGTCACAAAAAAACCTTTAAACTTCAAATTTTCCTTAGAAAAGAGAAAGCTAACAGGATGTCGTGAAAGCAATTATGGTAAACTTTTCACAAAGGTGCAATGCAGTCATAAAAGCATTGTGCTCCTTAGAATTCAGGGCAAAAAACCCGTCATTACCAACAAAAACAACTTGTGCTAAGCGAGAGACGTTGGGGCGACTCTGCGAATTCGATTTACATATGAAAACGTTCGCGAGCGGCCCGCTAGAGGGCGTTCTCTTAAAAATATCACACCCTGTAACACGATCTTATTTAAAAGTCACACCCGGTGCGATTTTATAAAGGAATAAAATCTACGTGTGAAACTTTTAACGCCCGCCTCCTTTTGGGCGTTGAAAAACTGTAATGTATGCTTTAATACTCTCTTTTGTCTCCGAATACGTGGATTATGTCTGTATTTTGAAATATATTCTTTTTTAAGACCGTGTCTAGTCTGTTTCATTAAGATTTATGAAGTTGGCTAGACAAGTTTGTTCGCTTTTTATTTATATTTTTATGCACGGCTTGCTTTTAACTCTGTTGCGATCTGATAAAAGTTAAATCATGTTGTTATTACGACTCGCTTAACATAAGTCTGGCAAAATAAATTAAAAACTGTTTTAAATAATAATCCTTTTAATTTAGTAAATGATGTTGAATAAGACGAAGATTTATATCACCGCACTGATTACGAAAAAATTATATATTCTAAGTACTCTCTATCTATAGGTGGGAGTACTATGTGTGGGTAAGTACACCTCTGCCCAACCCTTCGGGGAATCAGGGCGTGTTGTCGTGATAAGTTTACTCTCTCCAACTTCGTTCTATTTCTACATTCCATTCTAGCCTTTAATTTCTATCAATTTAACCGAACTTTACAAAAACCCAGTAGCACAAAATATTTAGTCCCCTCAGTTTATTTTTAATCTTCAATAAACAGCCCTCTATCAGGCGCGTCGGATATCTTTTCACCTCGACATTAAGGCGATGAGCAGGTGCTTAAGTTGTCATTTCGCGCGTCACGGAACGTTCCGTGTAATCCACATAATGCTTGTGCTCTTACTTAGGGTTCTCGATAAGGGAAATAAATAATTCTTGTCGTTTTGTACTGCAAGTAAGTAGATGGAAAAAATTGGTGAGTAATGATGAAACTAATAAGTATCACATCTGAGTAGAACTTATTGGTCTAATCCATCCATTTATAGGCAGAAGTGTTTTTGGCGTGGGGCATTCCGCAAGGGGAAATGCAGCTGGATCTGCCAAAGCCGTGGTAAACTGAAGAAACTTAGTTCAAAACGTATTTTTGGGAATTTTAGTGTCAATATCTGATGATCGAAATACCAATTCTCTAATAGAGATTGTTATCATCAGTCTCATACTCGAAGAGACATCACTTTTAACACCAGGAAAATCAACCATCTTTTAAACAAGGAGTAGGAGCTATAAAGTACTATAGTATAGTTAGAATAAGGCAGACGAAAATGGGAAATTGCTCCCAGTACTTAACGCTAAAAAAAAGCGGGACAGAAGATTTTAACATCGTGTTTTATGATGCTTGTCCAGTCATATAAGTATTTAGATTGCATTTTGTGCAGCTGTGAAAGTAAACGGTAGTTCATTTTGTGGGATCATAATGTTGGAAAGCTTTATCTTCTAAGACATTAAAAGCTTTTTAGATCATGTAGATATTTTTCTAGTCTTTACACAGTGCATTTAAGTAAGTGGAAGTTGTGTAGGTAAAGAAAACCTCGTTAAAAACTATTTCACAAGCACAATGAAATAATTAACAATGTTTCAAAGTAACTAAATGAAAAACTAAAGTGTCCTGACGGTCAAAATGTCACAGTTTTTTCGGTCTAGTGCTTATTCGCTAAGTGTGCACAGTATGACACGCGATAAGGAATTGCGTTCCAAAACTTTTTGCAAGACTTTAAATTAAAAACAAATTAAACGTAAATAAAATACAAAAAGTTCAACTACCCATCTCGATTTTTCCACTACCTTTTTAAATTACCAACTAATACTTTTTACTTTTTTTTCTATCCCCGTCCTAGGAAGACACGATAGCAAATAGAGTGCAGCCCGATCACAAAATTACACGTCAATCCGAAACGCGGCCGCGCGAACCGTCGGCCTCGTCGCTCCGGGCCGGTTACAACCGGATCGAGCCGGATCGAGGTAGATAAAACGTATTGTTTAATACAACCGGAGTAAAATTGTATTTATATGGGAATGGTACGGCTGTTTCATTAACATTTTAGGTATAACATGTATTTTCTTGGATTTTTTAAGTGGTTGCGGCAATCATAAAAGGTCTGGCAATGAATGTACATATTTCGGTAGAAATGATTTTTGTTTTAAAACCAGCACCTTATTGCGTAACACACTTTCAATCGCAATTCGAGTTTTGAAGGATATTACTAATCCATTGCTTCATAGATTTGACAAATTCGTCTGCTCAACAACGTAAATAACGCAACGAACTTAGTGAACTATCAAAATGAAACTCATTGCGATCAATTGTCATTTTATGTGTTTTACGCAGTTACCCCGCTCTGGCGCATAATTATTAGGTAATCTATATACACAAAGTGTAACATAAATAACGCACAACCTCTTAAGGGGTCATTGTACTCATCATTATGAACAACTTTTACTATGGGACCAAACCTGAAATCGCGAAAAAAAAACAGCTGTTCCATACATTTTGACGAGTTAATAAAAATTGGCCATTCCCCTTATCTCCGAAATTGCTGAGCCAAAAACTTGGAAAAATCACCGAGAATAGTTCTATACTTATAATGTGCGTGGTCCGACATGTAAGATTACACACGTCCGACTTCACCGTATGATTCGGTTCATACTCAAACTCAACCCAAACTCAAGCATTTATTTCAATTAAATCAATTACAGGCACTTTTGAATTGTCAACGGGTCGGTCAGTCAGAAAGATGAAGCTAGTTGCCCAATCCAAAGCGTAGTAGGTTCCTATCGAGAAGATCGGGCAAGAAACTCCATGTCTTGTTACTTTCCGCTACCGGTGCATAAAATGTCGCATGCAATGGCACGAGATAAAGATGCAAATGTCTATTGGCCTTCAGAGAAAGGTACTTTTCTTCACAAATAGCAGTTACTTTACTTTTTAAACTTCGAAGGAGTTCGTTACAGTCCATAGACGATTGTTTAAATACTGTTTTGTTAGTTCTTACGATGAACGGAATTGTAAAGATTTTACGGGTGCAATAAAATGAAAGTTAATTCGCTTTAATCAAGATGTTTTGATGGTTTTTAAATGAATATTAAATTCTATAATAATATTATCAGACTAATAAAATGCTTCTTTATAAAAGGAGAGAAAGCTAAATATATATTTTTTAACTTAAAACTATTTTGTTCCACTACTGGGCAAAGGTCTTCCCCATACTTTTCCAGGTTTCCTTATGTCGTGCCTTCTCCTGCCAATCGGTCAAGAATGAGTCCATGTCGTCACGCCAGCGTTTCTTAGGCCTGCCTCGGTGGCGACGCCCGTCTTCTAACTAAAAATTTGACTAAAATATAACACTTATACTTAGACATTTTTATTTGAGCTACATTTAGGCAATGTTGATGCATCATGTAGTGCTAAGCGGTCTAACCTCTGCCCAAAGCTTCATTTTCCCCATATGGTTCCCAAATTGCATTACAGACGAGTCAGTATTACGAATTTAGATGCTGTATTGATCTGAAACAAAAATATCGCAGGCGTGTAGTCCAATTAGGGCTGACACTGATCCCGTCTGCAGCAGCGCTCGAATGCGCTCAAAATAACTGTGGCGCATCGATCGAGATCAACCCTAGCGCGGGAACTTTTGAATACCGAACCATAACCTATTTAGATTTTAGTTTATGGCTTTCGCACTTTGCTGTTCAATTTTTAAAAGCTTTTGTTTTTTGTAACTTCTGTTTTTAAATCGAAACGTTTTTTTTTAATCTCTGTGCGTAAGAATTCGTTGGTCTGGTTCGAAAACGGAGATATTTTTCCATAGATATCGTAAACGTGGTTTAAAAGTAGATGTAGTGACAAAAATTTTAAAGAGTATGCTTAGATGGTTTGGTCATGTTGACAGGATGAATGAAAAGCGACTAACAAGGCACATGTGAGTGGAAATGCCCGGAAGAGACGCTCTAGGAAGACATATAGTGACCTTATTGGTGATGTTCTTTAGAAAGGTCAGGTGCGTAGTACTCGCAACCGGCGTGCGTGTATGACCAGATTTATGAACGTAAACGAGGCAAAAGGACTATGTAAGGATCGTAGCAGGTAGCGTTCTGTAGTTTCTGCTTACCCCCATGGGAAGAAGCCGTGAGTTTAAGTATTTATGTGTTTAATCCATGGTTTCTTTTGCGGGATCGGTTGCCATGCAAATTACGGAATTAACATGTATAAGAAATGCCTACCAAGCTTTTATAGTATTAAAAAGAAGAAAGAGAAAATAAAGAAAAAATGTTTATTCTGCACAAACAAACGCACATTACACACAAAAATAATGACATAAAATACACACATTCAAAGTATCCAAAAGCTTCATATTCAATTCGTATAAAGTGGTTTTTTTTTCCTGTGTACGTGTTGCGACACTGGCAAGTGACATCAAACAAACAATCAAAACAAAAACTAAAAAAGGAATTGCGGAGTGGAAAGATAACTACTTTTGTAACAAACAAAAACACTATCGAGAACGCCGTACGTCGCATCTGTGCAAGAATAGGTCGTTGCTCAGCAAAATGCTGTGACTTCGGACGAACCTATCATCAACAGTGCTGATTTTCAGCAACCACCTCGCGGATGACGTAATGACGTCCCCATGTGTGACCTAATAAGTCGGGTAAGTAAAATTTCCCACAGAAATACGTGTGATTCTAGCTGAACATAGTATGTACTTATAAATAAAATAAAAAGCATAAGTCGGTATCGTAACGTTTAAAAATAAAAATACTTATTATACGCAGATAAACAAAGAAGATAAAAAAATATATAAAATAATTCCCTACTCTAGACGTTGCGTCGTATGTTAGCTATTTATACTATTTTAGTAAGTAATTATAATTTCTATACTTATACTAACAATACTTCCTAATGAGATGATCAAGACTTCAATTAATCCACCATACATTTCATTTAACACAAACCATGGGAATATTTGCGATGGCAGCCATTTGCAAACGGTACCTATGCATAAAGGCATGTCGTTGGCAAACGACGACCATGCTCTCCGTAGTAATAGTGTTCTGTGACCATGCTTTTCCGTTCAAAAGGGTAAATTTGGCTCAGCTTTAATAGTGTTATTATGGATTGATTACTTTTATTTTAGCTGGCCGATTGGGTCATGGATCTTTCGATGTCCGAAGGAGCAAGATCCACCGACATCAAAAGAATGCACCTAAACTGGTTTTGCAATTAACGGTTAAATACTCGTAAAAATGTGAAAAGGAACCTACTACGATATTTTTCTTAGCTCAGTTACTCATCGTCGATGGCTGCCGAAAATTCAGTGTATCTTCAGGCTGTATGCAGAGCTACCAGAGACAATTGTTGTTATAAATGTAAAAAGACAACCGACCGTTTTTTTTTTAAATATAATTCCGTCGCGTTTCTTTTGTTTTCACAGAGTTATTTTAACAACCAACATCTTCTTAGGCCAGTAATTACAAACTCTTCACACGACCAGCCCATTCCGTGGTCAGTGCAACTCTGAGCGTGGCCGTAATTGAAATATTCCGGCCTCGTCGCCACTGACGCGACGGATACCACACACCACATTGTTGTCAGCAAATTAACGCATATTGTGTGCACCGCGCTTTATATACTTTTACGCATGAATTTACAGAAATTCGTTATGTATTAACGCTTTCGCGGGCGCTTGTCGTATAGAGACGTCATTACAATAAAACTTCTATTGCGTCTCGTTTAGCTTCCGCGAACCGATAAATAATGTTTATAATGGTTAATAGCTGCTAAAGAATTATAATAAAGATAATAGGAGAAAGGATTGAATGTTTTCTATTTGAGTGGAACAGATTTAAAGTTATCAATTTAATTACGGCCCCTTGGCTTTGAATTATGGCACTCAGTCAAAAACATTGCAATCAATTTCAAATTGAATGAAATAGAAAAAGTGCTCTTTTCAAAACCGATGAATGAGAAAAAAGCAATCAACCACTTAAAGGATTTTCAATGTTAAGGTCTAATTAGCAGGAAAATGTTTCCTCAACCATGATGAAGTCTAGGCCACATCCGTACAAAGCAATGACGTCATAATTTCTCAAGCGCAGTCTTCATTGCAAACCAATGTGCGTGCCTGTCAGGATACACAACGAGCTCGTTTAATTGTTGCGTTCTGTTTATAGGTAGGTCCTGTAGATGCACGGCTTATGGAACTATGTGCACTACGTTTTATAGTATATCGAAGATGGGCGGTGAAATATGAAATTTAGGACATAATGCATCACTGCGGTGGTGCTGCGACACGAAGTGTAAAAAACAAGTGTTCGGATAGAATCATTGGATTTTACGCAGACTGTTGCGACTCGATGACTTATTGCATTGATGAATGAGAGCAGTGGTGCTATTTTGTAAAGATCCCACCGTGAAAATTTAGGTGAAGTGAGCGTGATGTGAACTGTCAACCTTACTCTACTAGGAATCGAGCTCACTTCAAACTCACTTCACCTAAGTGCTACTGTTGCGACTCGATGACTTATTGCATTGATGAATGAGAGCAGTGGTGCTATTTTGTAAAGATCCCACCGTGAAAATTTAGGTGAAGTGAGCGTGATGTGAACTGTCAACCTTACTCTACTAGGAATCGAGCTCACTTCAAACTCACTTCACCTAAGTGCTCACGGTGTGATGTTTACAGAATAGATCGGCTGTACGGTCAATTTACAAGTAAGCTATAATCAATGGTGTATTTCGATTTAAATCTTTTAGATTTGATTTGAGATTAATGTGAAATGTGTTAAAATGTGAACTGAAAACTGGGCAACGGCTTAAGCGGAAGTTTAAATATTATGTGTGTAATGTTACACACACTACTGTACCTACTTACTTAGTTGTAAAATAACGAAAAATAAAAATGAATGAGATGCCAAAATAGGCATTCATATGTGGAGACTGCGATCTAAATTCATATTTCAAATACCTGCCTTTCCTTTATTCAATTAGAACTATGGCCGCCCAAAAATAGTCCTATAATCAGTTCTTAATCAGGAAAAAGATGAAAGAGCAACGCTTTACAACCTCGGCTGAAAAGCCACGAAAATAGTCTGGCCGCATCGACCAGATTTTGCTATTCTGGGCAACCCAAGTTTTGCAACGGAGTCACTGTTTTAGTTCCTGCATATTGTATAAACTTGTTATCTGTACTGTATTGGAGCTCGGTTCAGAGCTAACGTTAATGTTTCGGGAGGTTTCACTTGGGTACCTATATAGGTAGGTAAACCATATGGTTTTAATGTTAAAATATGGTTGAAAGTGAGTGAACTGTGAGATGTGGTATTAATATTTGGAAGACTTTAGAAACAATTTTAAAAATAATACACCAATATTGTTTGTTGCCAGGGCGGCTTATGTATATAGCGTGACTGGTAATTAGTGACCGATACTTAAACACGTGATTGTACTCATGATAACAAACAACTTTTACTATGGGACCAAACCTGAAATCGTGAAAAAAAAATCAGCTGGTCCCTACATTTTGACGAATTATGCGAGCATAAATGTAGGGACCAGCTGATTTTTTTTCACGATTTCAGGTTTGGTCCCATAGTAAAAGTTGTTTGTTATCATGAGTACAATCATGTGTTTAAGTATCGGTCACTAATTACCAGTCACCCTATATAAGGTCTATCTGTTCATACACGAAATCTCTTAAGGGATCATTGTACTCATCATTATGAACAACTTTTACTATGTGACCAAACCTGAAATCGCGAAAAAAATTAGCTGTTCCCTACATTTATGTTCGTATAACTCCCCAAAATGTAGGGAACAGCAGATTTTTTTTTCACGATTTCAGGTTTGGTTACATAGTAAAAGTTGTTCATAATAATGAGTACAATGACCTCTTAAGAGATTTCGTGTACGAATATATAGACCTTATATATATATATATATAAGTTCAAATTACTCATTACTAATAACATAATAAAATTAAGTCTTAAAAGAGCAGGATTCACTTTTTTTCAAATTATCGTTTTTTTAGAGTACCTACTCTAAAAAATGTTTGGTACCAACCACCTGGTTGGTACCAAACATTGCCGATTAGAGTGCAAGCCAACCAACATAGTTAGAAAAGGCTTGGTGGATACTTAAGAGGGCTATCGCATTTTGTCCCCTCTCTCGCTCACGGGACCAAATTTTTTAAGAATGTTAAATGAAAAGATGCTCTTTTGAAAAAAATAATCAATTGGCGAACTAATAAATAATTTTAATTTAATAGGTAATAATTATTAAAAACACATTTCTATTGTGGCATTTATTTAATTCATCTCAAAAACAGATTATAATACTTATTTAGCTGAGTTTATTAGATAATACAATAGAAATGTGTTTTTAATAATTATCTATTAAATGAATATAATTTAATAGTTCGCCAATTGATTACATTTTACAAAAAAGCATCTTTTCATTTAACATTCTTAAAAGTTAGGTCCCGTGTGAGCGAGAGAGGTGACAAAATGCGACAACCCTCTTAATTATCATTATAATACGACAAGAAATACTAAATCCCCACAATAACCAGTAAATGTAAACCTAATAATAGCCCGCTAATAATAAACCAATGTAATTAATATTTTATTAATGAAGCCACAAACAATGTAAACGTCGAAACAGTATCGGATGTCGGACAATGTTGCAGTATAACAATTGTCCTCTCAAAAACAGATCGTGTTTAAAAGCAGGTGTATTCTGTAATACGATGTCGTAGTATAACACTCTTATTATTTATTGTGTCAATTTTTAATTGGAAACTGTAATTAGGTTTATAATTAACTAGAACTTCCCGCGCGACTTCGTCCGCGTGGATTTCGTACTTTAGTACCCCGTTAGGAATAGATTAAAAAAAAAACCCGATACACATTATTCTTTATTTTTGGTCTTAAGTATAAATACTGCGTTTCGAGTTAATCGAACCGCGCGTTAAAATTCTTCCGTACCAACTTTGACACCCCCCAATCCCCCTTTAGGGGTTAATAACTATAAAACTATTTATTTTAAAATTATAAACTAATATATTTGAAATCATCCTAGCAATCCCATAAACAAAACAAATAAAAAGATTTACTTAACCCATAATTTCAAGTAACTACAGCCTATTACAGAGTCATCGGCCGCTGGTAGTGCAATTACTTGAAATTTTAGGGGTTGTAAAAATCTTAATGTTTTTTTTTGGTTTAGTGTCATTACATATCGATACCCATCACGTCTGCGAAGTTTCGCTAGCTAATTTAATTTGACCCTGTATTAGGTGGTTTACTTTCAGTTCTGTACATTGTACCTACCTCAAACTTTAACATGCATTTTTCCAGTGTTACTTCAATTGTATACCTATAGAGTATCTTTGACAAACGTGAGAACGCATTTGTACTGAATACGAAATTTCGTTGCAGAGTTTGTGACTCTTATTCGACAACACATCTTATTTGGTATTTCAAGATACTGCATAGGTACTGGGAGCACCATTTTGTAAACAATTTTTATGATCCCTGCAGAGCTGCGAGTTAGAGTTAGCTCATATGCCACATCGATTTTGATAACCCAGAGGACAAAAACCAGTTTTCATTCTTTGAAAAATCAATACATTCATGAAATCGTGACGTAGATTTCAAGTAAATCGTTGATCAATGCAAAATCGGGGCTAAATTATGTAATTCTTTAATCTCTTTTATACCATCCTATTACTGTTCCACTGCAGGGCAAACACTCTTCTCGTACAGAGAAGGCACAAGCATTGATCGCGAGTTGTTCCCTACATTTATGTTCGCATAACTGGTCAAAATGTAGGGAACAGCAATTTTTTTTTCGCGATTTCGGGTTTAGTCCCATAGTAAAAGTTGTTCATTATGATTAGTACAACACTACCTTGGCAGCTCCCTAGCCAATAAAAAAGCAGCGTGTATTAACTAAGTTTAATCACAGGTTTCTTCACGATGTTTTTTCTTCACCGATGTCTCTTTTAATCTCTATTAACTCCACAAAATTATTTAAATTATTATAATATGAATACAAAAATATTTAAAACAAAACGCACTACTCTGATTCATAATTCCCAAATGGCCTTCAAAATGTTCACATTAATAATAGTCATTAATAATAAGAGGTGCCGTTTTTCATTACGATTGAACTAAAAGGTTTCAACTCGCCACTCAATTAGGTTTATTACAACAATAATTCACTGTAAACGTCCACAATCAGTTAATTAGTTATGACTATAAATTCACGAAATAACATGCTAAGTATTTTGCTTTGTTTCAAATATTTCAATACATTAACCAAGGTTTTCAAATGCCCTTTGTCACAGGAGAATTAAATTATTCCAGTATATTCTAGTACATAACTCACGTAGTATTTCGCTCTAAGTCTGGACATTAAACCTGTTTTAATTATTCTGTAGTGCTGAAGCCAACTGTAACAATTCTCATTTTGTCTCGACGAGGTTTTTTCAGCAAACAATGAACAGGCCCAGAGACCGTGTAAGCTGTCTTTGTTGAACCTTGTATTTATTATAGTAAACTGGTTTCTATAAAATATTTTTTAAATCTTTTTCACAATAAATATGTTTTTGCTTAAAAGTACCAAAAACCAACATTCATTAAATTGTGACGGCATATCTACATCGCCACATGCTAACGCATCACACTGACGTCACGCAAAATCCTGCATCGCGCAATCAGAGTTTACCGCGCGACTAGCATATATACAACGTCCCAACATCAATCTTGGGGCAGTAGCCCACCAGACACAACACCCGTCTGGTCGGAGGATCCTTCGTTTTCTATGGAGGATATGTGAACTTTACACCTTGTTCCTCATGCCTCTATAAAATAAATCCGCTCAGTAGGCAGCCCCAATTTAAAATACATAAATATAAAAAGTTACTCATATTTCTCCCATTTACTCCGCCGTGGGCAAAACAATGCATTGTATAAAGGCAAACTTTCTCGCCCCATCTCACATTATTGACTAAATGATCCGAAAACCAACTCCGAAAACTCACGTAACTTTGTACACGGCTTTCGATATGGATGCTTATAAACTGGATATGACCAAAAATAAAAATATGTCTGTTAAAATACTTCAAAAACAAATCTATTAAGAATACCTAGGAGGAAACACCATACTTACCTACAAAAACAAAATTTAATTACTTATTTGCCAAAGCAGAACAGTTCGTTAATGTTTCGCCATTTGTTCCATCAGTAGCTGAGCACAAAACATTTTCAGAATAAGTATTCATCAACCGCCCTTATTGCGTTATCTAATACCTAATACTGCACCTTTCAAAATATTACAAAGTGCATTATTAGCTACGGAACATGTGTGGAGTTTCAAAAAACTAATAATTCCTAAGTGTTGAAGAGTGTTATGTTACTTTACACCGTTTCCCTTAGTACAATTTTACGACTCGCGCGGTAAAAGGCAACTACAATGTGCTTTGCATTTATTCATCATGTTTTACATTTATTCTCAGAATGGCGTGGAATGAAAAAACTTTAAACATTTTGTAATTAAGCTATTATTAAATCTACAATTGTAATTAGTTGTAATAATTTTCTACTAGCGTAATTACTATGAATCATGACTATATTTTTTACCTTACTCCCGTTGTGCGCACTTTCTTGGGTAATGTTATGAATGGTAGATGAAGATACCATTTTTATTCTGTTTTTTTTTTGTCCCTGAAAGCACATTGTGTCAGTAGGACAAACATAATGCACGCCAGACACACCGCAATTCAAAAATCGAATTTTACTGTCCAAAACATGCCTCAACAACGTCATAAGCCATGCTCAGACCGTAGCCCAAACCGCGCTTCACATCGACACCACATCCAGTCACCTCTACCTCGATTTCCGTAGAAGTTGGTAATTTTTCAGCGCGGGGCCGGGCGTTGGCATCTAATTTATGGGGCTACGGCCACGGGGAAGGAAGCTAAATTACCATACGACGTCCGCCAACAAAGAAACCTCTGGAAGTGCTTCCTAGCCGATACCAGTAACGCATACTACTTGCATTCCTCGAGAGGTGATGGTTTAGCTTCAGCTTGGCCGCTGGTCTTTCATTTTAGAAAGTCAGCAGAAAAGAACTAAAATTCAAGCGTTCAGTTCAGTTTTCTGGTATTTGATTAGGGCTCCCACACAAAACTGCGATGTGAGGTCGTGCTTAATCGTTCATCTTTCTTTTTTGTGTGGTTAGTGACTAACCTGAAGCCCAATTCCCGTAACTAAAAACGTTCAAAATCTTTCATCTCAGCGAGAATCAAATGTCAGAAATGTAGGGAAAATATAGGTATTTTTAACATATATTATCGAGACTGAGATCAGACTGCGAATGTTCTTAAAATTACAAGAATTGCCCCCTTGGTGTCAGAGGTTTTATGCCGCCCATGAGCCTCTAACTTGGCTTCACATGCCGTCGAGAAATATCTCTCAGGCATGGCCGGTTTTTTTTGTGGATTTCCCAAAATCCACAAAAAAAAAAAAAGGCATGCCGGTTTCCTCACGATGTTTTCCTTGACCGTTTTCTAAGCAAGTGATAATTATACAATACGTACACATTTTAATTATTTGTAGCTCGAACATTCTAAACGTCCAAAGACCTATATACAAAAACTTTGCAGGGCAAAATGAAGATTATGATTTATAAATCAAACAACGTGCTAAAGGTCAACATCACACAAACAAGGACTCATTATGAGGGCTCTCGTCTGAAGCTCTCTTACCACAACAGAACTGGATTAATATACAGGGTGTGGCGTAAATAATGGATAATCCTGTATCTGGGAATGGAGGACCCCAAGCCCTATAATATAAAAAATTCTCAAACCCGAGAGTAATTTATTTTTCATTGCCACCTTTAGTCACTTCCTCGGCCACCGTATTCACAAATGAAGGAATTTTCACTATCTGATTTCTGCAAATAAATTACTCTCGGGTTTGAGAATTTTTTATATTATAGGGCTTGGGGTCCTCCATTCCCAGATACAGGATTATCCATTATTTACGCCACACCCTGTAGATGAGGTATTTAATTTTAAAGTAAAATACGATTGTTTCTAAGGTTTAATTAAGGGCGAGAAGTCTTATGTTGGATATGCGTCTCCTTTATAGACTAAAACTACGTTGAAAGAAAACAGAAAATCTGTCCTAAATTGTGTACAGGTAGATAAAGCTGATGGCACGGTTTGAAAGTGTTCAGAGCAAAAATATTTTAAAACAGACCCAATAAATCCTAAGACTGCAAAATAAGCAGAAGAAAAGCCACTAAACAGCTTACTAAATGAAAAATAACGTACCGCAAAATAAACTTAGCCAGCACAATATATTCCTAGAACAGTTTAGTTAAAATCCCCTGATGTAACCTGCATTTTTCATCCGGCCGCGTTAAACTTAGCAAAGTTATGAAAAAACTGGTCGACTAGTAGATTTTATAAACACTGAATAAAAAGGTATACCAGTGCTTACGTCTTTTCAACTATGAAATATTGCACGTACGAGTATAAAGCTCTTAGCGGAAGCTCCCCCAACTTTGTTCGTGAACTTCGCAAGTGAATACTGTGCGTTGGCACTTAACGGAGAATTTTTTCGTATAATAAACATCTTCAAAGTTTTCTACAATCGTTTATAGAATCTGGATAGCATATTTTTTCCTTATGAGTATGTTCTGTTCTCCCATAAATAAAACTAGCTTCATCTTTCTGACTGGCCGACCCTTTTTTTTTTTTTTTTTGGAGGGCGTGTCAGTCTTTTACTGACTAAAACCCACCCGTGTTCCTTCTGTTGCCTGTGCCGGGGCCACGGTAACTCTTTCGAGCATCCCGCAACCCTAGCTGGCATCGGCCCTAGCGGACCCCGTCAATAGTGCTGACATCTCTTTGAGGCGCGCGTGGAACACGACGCGCCGTCGACTCGGGCTTGGTCCTTACCGGACGGCGAGCTACCCATTGCTCGCCGTCCGCAAGCCCGCGCCTACGGTGGCCGGGAATCGGCTGCCGATTCCCGACGCCCAGGGCGTCTCCTGCGGCGACTAGGGGCGTGAGGGTGCAAACCTTGCCTCTCCCTCACGCGTCCCGCCTCCTCCTTCACGAGCATTACTGCTTCGCAGAAGGAGGTAATGGCTTCCCATGCACTCTCGCTCCGTACCATAGCCTGGACCAGGGCCGGACGCGAGAGATCGCCGCCGCCGATCGCTTCCGCGAGGACACGGCGGTGCTCCGCCCAAGCCGGGCAGACCTCCACCGTATGCTCCACCGTGTCCTCCGGGCGATCCACACAGTGGTGACACCCAGGCGTTTCCTCCCGCCTTATCCGGAACAGGTACCTCCCGAAGCACCCGTGTCCGGTGAGGACCTGCGTCAGGCGGAAGGTGAGGACGCCGTGGCGCCTCTCCAGGCACTCCTCAAAGAGGGGACTTATCGCCGCAATTGTGGCGTGCCCAGCGCTGGGTTGCGACAATCGCACTCTCCATGCCGCCATGAGATCCTGCCGGAGCTCTGTCCGCCGTGCCACGATTTCTCGCGGCAACAGAGTTACGCCCCGGCGTCCTGCCTCCTCGCGCCACTCCCACATGTGCGCGAGGACTTTTGCCTCCAGATCCCATGGCGGTAATCCGGCAAGGAGGTTCGCCGCCTCCCCGGATACCGTGCGGTATCCCCGGGCTAACCGGATGGCCATGACCCTCTGGGACGCGTTCAATCGACGTACCGGTCGTCGCCTCACGGAACGCGCCCACACCGGGGCTCCGTAAAGGGCCATGGACCGCACGACCCCCGCGTAGAGCCTCCGGCAGGAGGCATTTGGACCCCCCAGATTGGGCAGAAGCCGCCCCAAGGCAGCCCCGGCCCGCTCCAGTCTGGGAGCCAAACGTCGGAAATGCTCCACGAAATTCCACCGGCTGTCGAGGACGAGTCCCAGGTACTTCATCGTCGACTCGACACCGATGAGAACCCCTCCTACCGTTATTTGGGAACCCGATGGTGGCGCGTTCCGAGGACCATGAAAACACATGGCCTCGGACTTGTGTAAGGCCACCTCGAGTCCCAATTGCCGGATCCTCTCCACGATTGTCGCAACCCCGCGTGCCGCTAATTCGGCCGCCGCCTGGTGCGACCTCCCCTGCGCCAGGACCAGCGTGTCGTCAGCGTAGCAAACTACGCTGACGCCACCAGGGAGGTCGGCGCGCAGCACCCAGTCGTACCCGATGTCCCACAGATGCGGTCCCAGAACCGATCCCTGCGGGACACCGCACGACATCTCTCGCCGGTTCCACTCTCCCCGGTGACCGGGGTAGATGACGGCCCTGTCCGTCAGATAGGCCTCGACCACGCGACAGAGGTAGGTCGGCACTCGGTGATACCGGAGTGCCTCCCTGATGCAACTCCAGGGCAGGGTGTTGAAGGCATTGGCGATGTCTAGAGACACCGCCAAGACGACCCCACCCCGGGCCACAGCATCCCCCGTCGTGAGGGCTCGAACGCGCATGATGGCGTCCACCGTAGAGCGCCCCTTGCGGAAACCAAACTGGCTGTCCGCCAAATCCGGCCCCACCCTCACCAGCCGCCCGACGAGGCGGTCTGCAATGACTCTTTCAAAGATCTTGCCCACCTCGTCGAGCAGCACGATGGGCCGGTAAGCGGACGGAGAGTCCGCAGGGCGCCCCGGCTTCTTAATGAGGACCAGTTTCCCCGTCTTCCATTGAAGTGGGAACCGGCCCCTCTCCAAGCATGCGCTTAGGAGCCCCCTTAGTCGAGGCCCGAGATCCTCCAAGGCCAGGACCCAGGCTTTTCCAGGTACGCCGTTGGGTCCTGGGGCGGTATTCCTGGCATTCAGCCTACGCACCGCCACTCTCAGCTCTACCTCGGTCACCTCAGCAGCATCGTCGTCATCGTCGGCTGTGTGGTCCGCATCGGACACCGCAGGAGACGGAGCCATGGGCGGGGGAGTATGTTCCCCTCGCAAAGGGAACAGAGCGCTCACCACGTCCTCCACGAGCTACTGGCCGACCCCTTGACAATTCAAAAGAGCCTGTAATCGGTTTATTTGTAATAAATGCTTTGAGTTTGAATATAATTTAATCATAATAATTATGAAGAAAGAAAAGAAAGAAAGAAAGAAAGAAAGAAAGAAAGAATTATTCTTTATACTCTAAAGCTACTAAAGCATTTGGGATTTACAAGCCGTTGTTTGCTAGAGCTAATGATATTTGGCTTCGAAAATCTACCGCAATCTATCTTTTTCTAGCATCTTAATAGCAGATACAAATCTCTCTCCTTCGCAGTATCTTTTACACTACACAAGATTCACGTCAACCATATTAGTTTTCTCAACGCTGACCAAACAATTTTAAGGTCCAGGGTCACATTCTGCAAACTTTCATTGCATTAAAGGGATCGGTTAAGGTTTACAAACATATTCAAATTCCATGCATATGCAAAATATTTCGGCCGTAACTTTATGGCTGTGATCGTAAATTAATAGGAATTATATCGGAGGGACCCTTCCCTCTTTGACTCTCAACTAAAAGTTTTCATTGGAAAATTATTTACACAAGGCATTTTGGGGACTATCATTTCACCTGTCCTTAGAGACCTCTATTTTATTGGAATGAATTTTTATATAATGTAGATTGTGTATACGGCGTCCATTTGGTTCATAGTTTCATCTTATTGCTTTAAAACATCAGCTGTTTTCTTAAAAGGATCGTCTTTTTTCTGCAGCTATTTGCTACTCGTCTTCATGCTGGACATAATACCCTTTACATCTATCAAACCCCGGAAATGTCACATATTTTTGCTCTTTAACTTCGATTGGATACAGTCAACAGAACTCGCTATATTTATTTCAAGTACTTATTATATTTACGAGTAGGTATATAAATTAGTCGTAATCCACAAACAGCTTAAGAGTATTAATTAATAAAGGAAATAATTAATAACATCATTTTGTTTCCAATTATTGCAATTACCCCTTCCTTTAAGCTTAAACATTTATAATATTCTCGTTGCTTTTACCTCAAAGATGGATAATCGATCGATAATGTTACGAGTTACCCATACCACAACAGCACAATTGAAAATAACGAAACGTATGGCTTCTTCCCAAAGGCGGTTAACTGAAGCATATTCTTGGATGTTCAATCACTGAGGTATATGGAATGATGATGTCAAAAACCCACATGACGAAGGAATTATTATTTTTAGAAATAGGGTATGGTATGAGGCATAAAACAAAGATAAAGTAGCCAGGACTCCAACATACATATCATCCATCATCCTACAGATGATGATGAAAGTAGGCAGGACTTTTTGAGAGGTTGGATTAATTAATTGACCGTACAAGCTACCTACTTTCAACTCCTCACAAAAACTTTGGAGCATTGGAAACGAAACAAAGCAGTCGCCCAACAACGGTAAGCCGAGGACCTCCTAGTACAAACGACAATATTATTTCAGTTAAAAGTTCCACGGTTATCCGATCCATTTCCTCCGCACTGGGATATTCAAATAAGATATTTTTCACCGCACTTGGCAATTCCGATGAGGCTTTTATGAACCCTATTCATATAGACATAGAGGTGATAAATTATCAGGGATCTGCGAACACTGGGGTGGAAAGCTTAGGTATATTTTTTATCTTTAACGTAGATATATGTATTTTATGTTGGCAACACAGGTGTCGGGTTGCCTGTTACGAAATTCTGTTTTATATCATTTGCGAGATGAGCGTACGTATCGCTTGTTTGCGTACTTGGCGATATTTTTATCATTTTCTTAGAAATGTCGTGACATTTTTTGTTTCGATCAAATGAAGGGAGAAAGGTTAGGGGGAAATGGTGAAGCTTATCTTACACATGACCTCTAATTTATAAGCATGACATGCAAATTTTAGATCTGCTAGACAAATTTCCGATCTTCGTAAGTAGTAAGTAACATGGTATCAACATGGTAATTCTTAAAAACACGGCAGTGCCTGTAATAATAGTGTTACTAAAACAAACGCATTAACCTAATTTGAAACTCTTCCCAGAAAGTATTCTCAGAAAGCACCAGAAATCTCAGACACTCCCGAAAGCATAACTGAAGTACACACAATAGCAAACGTTACAATTTATCGTTTAAACTATTCTGAAATCCCCTCCTCACGGTTCATTGCCAGTCGGTTCACAAAGGCTCCATACTTAAGCTGGGTAAGCCAGAAGATAATGTTTGTACGAAGGCAATAATGGCTGATGTCACTCGGAGCATTTGACTGGGCAAACTCGAAAGTCCCCGCATTCGAGATTTAACTTGAGATGTAACAATACGTCCAGGTGGTATTCCCAGATAAGGAGGCACGCGTTATGAGGTGTATTCAAATTGTGGGTCCAACTACTGGGTTTGCTGATATGGTGAATAACTTATGTGATAATTTTCGGCGAATTTGTTAGCCTGGAGACGTTAAATGAAGATTTGAAGATAACAATTAAATCAAATTAAAAATACTCTAGGTACCTACTACATGTCTCGTGAAACTTTTAGTCTCAAAAACATCAGCACCCACGAAAATTCAATTCCCTGCTCCTGAGCTCACGGGTAAAGAAGTAGCGCCACTGCAGCATTGTGATTATGATAAAACTGAGGAAGGAAAGCCCGCACCGAATTTCACATTCAACAGCGCGCCCGCGCTTTCCAATACGTGACCTCTATATGAATTAATTCTATATACACGAAAACGCGTAGGGTTGTAATCGATATGCACAACGCAACTTATCGATAAACTAGGAAATACCAATTAAACGCAGCCCGTACCGAATTCCAAGGAACAATAAGGGCTGTGTACAGTCGTACTGAACCTTCGGTACACAATGAGCTCCATGTGACTGTGAATTGAGGACCGGCCAAGGCGATGGGTAACTAATTTATTGTGGGCCAATTGAATCTTCATTTGACAACAATTGGGCAGACCCTTCTTTGTTTGGTAAGGACTCTAAGGACCACTCACAGTTGGAATTTAGGGAGTTAAGATTTGTTTCATTATACGAGTTTAATCGATACGTCCTCGATTTAATTTTGGATTATGGTTGTATGACTTTGGTACGTTCGGCAATTCCTTAATGATGTTGATAAGATGAGGAAGTAATAGCAGATAGTTCGGAGCCAAAATAACAGATGATATTTCAAGGTTCAAAGTGTTTATACTTACCAATACGTTTCAATTTGGTAACTGTAAACAAAACTTTATGTTACCGCAGCATCTTCGATATCCAAAAAGTTGTTTCCATCCCATTTTTTATGTAGTATCACAAAACCATTTTAATCCATCAACGCGTTTACAGAATACAAAAAAAAAACAGCACTTTTAATACCGTAAAATTCTTTTAACAAAAATCTTTCCCGTGCAATTTCATAGTAAGAGTCTATAACAAAAAGTGGAACGAGCTCGAATGTCTCTTTTGGGGAACGTTACACACGGGCTGAAGCTGAATATGATTCACATAAAACCGACAGTAAGTTTTAATTAAAACTAAAGATATTTTTCACAAAAATCCGCCTTACAGCTGGATAGTGGTCATTTGAATTGCACATTACCGTTATTATTAAAGTTGGTGATAAATATTGAGCGAAGTTTTTAGTAGTTATTGAAGTTTTCTATGGGAAAGTTGTTATTTTTTCCCGATTACGATGTTGGTCCTATGGAGAAAGTTGTTCAGTTTGATGGTTTGTACACCTTTCTGACTCATGCTGTATAGTAACCGCAACTGATAATATCCTAAAGAATTTAAAGAAATATGCCACCCTATAGAACCTTAAGGGTAATACCCGTCAGATACCTACAGTTTACCACCTCCTTTGTTTCGAATTCACGTTTCGACACTAATACGGCTTTTAAAGTTCATGACATCCCACTTTATTATTACAATTTCCAAGCACATGACCTATTTACTACTGCAAAACGGCGTTTTAATGAAAATCTGTATTGTATTCCTACGTATTCTCGAAAAGTGGAGTCGAGAATGCATGCAATTAATCTGCATTGCATTCAAAAATAAAGGGTTGTCATAAAACAATTTTTTGTTCCCTTCTTTTCAGTCAATGAGTTAGTTTACTTAATTGACTAGTTTACATCCCTTTAAAACTGCTAACAACATTTATAATGACTGTGAGCATTTGGCAATGTCTGTGCAAGTCCCGGCTAGGAAATTATTCTTACATATAATTATACAGGGTGTAAGGGACAGCCCTCCGCAGACTGATGGGGTGAATTCAGTATATCATACTAAGATGACCGGTACATGAAATTATTTTAGGAACGTTATGGGAATACAATAAACATGATTTGTTTTATTAGCTCACACGCAATGTATACACGCGTTTTGCCACGGTAACGGCAAAACGCGCGTAGCGAACGGCAGTGCAGCGAGCCTTCGGCCGCCGAGTATTTCAACATCCATTGCTGATTTTTTTTTATTTTAGCTGTTTTATTTACACAAATGGAGTGCTGTGTACAGATAATGTAATTTTACATTGAAATAAAGGACTAGTAACTGAAAATACGAGAGAAAATTTTTTTAATTTTCCTGAGAATATTTCCGGTGGAATATGATTCAAAATAAGGAGCTGAATGCACCCTATCAGTCTGCGGAGGGCTGTCCCTTACACCCTCTATTTATTTATTTATTTGGTACACCAACAGCAATACATACAATGAATTAATAAGAAACAAGACAAAGTAAAAGTGCTGATATGTATGCCTATTACAGGTATACGCAGCATTCACAATAAAGACAACGACGTAATTATCTAAGAAAACAATTATTTATATGTAAGAATAATTTCCTAGCCGGGACTTGCATAGACATTGCCAAATGCACACAATCATTATAAATGTTGTTAGCAGTTTTAAAGGGATGTAAACTAGTCAATTAAGTCAACTAACTCATTGACTGAAAAGAAGGGAACAAAAAATTGTTTTATGACAACCTAGCTTACTTAAAAATACTTTTTTATTAGATTACTAATTTTTTTTTTCATATTAGGAAAAAAAGCAATGGACTTTCAAAATCTGCATTATCTATTTGGCTTTTACCGGTATATGTGCAAAGTTGTTAAAGATTTTACGTAAAGTCAAGTAGTCTAAAAATCGCAATTTCATCCCGCTTTTATCTACACCTGAAATCATTATAATATAGAATTGATTTATTTACCGCATTAAAATATCTTCCCACCAAAAAAAACAGTGCCTTCCTACTTAATGAGAATAATAACACAAACATATCAAACGTTTGGATCCACATAAATGTCAAAGGCACTCTCTCTTCATGTTTCAACAAAGAGTCCTTTTGAATGTAAAAACACGACTAAGAAGATGTACTATTATATGTTTCTGAGAAATGAGCATAGATCTTTATCCGTGTGGAGCCACTTCAGAGGAAACCTTTGTCACTGCTGTCGGAAGCTGTTGGGGAATGTTGGCAAAATGTTACCATGTTTTGTCTCAAAGTAATCGCATGATATCGCGAGAAATGAATGAAGTATATTGGTCAGTTTCTAAAAAAATCAGGATTTGTTTTCGATTTTTGCGCAGTGGTTTTACAGCTTAGTACTAGAACCGCTCATATTGTGAGCTATCGTAAGCAGTGCTTACTCTCTCCAACACACCCGAAGTTATACCGTACAAATTCCGTACAGTAGAACAGCCCAAAATCTCTCAATAAAATCCGAAGACCCAGAATTTCAATTTCCGTCGGTCCCAATTAGTCCTATTTGCATAACAAGTCGGCTGCTTATCATAATCAAAATCTAGACATCCAACATATTTGCCTCTGAAAAACTGTTAGGAAATAAATTTTATTTCTGCCGTATGAACAAACGCGATCTGTCATACTCAAAAAGGAATTCTACCTAGGCGTCTAGCATTTCTAATAAAAACTCGGGGGCGGACTAAGCTGCGTAATAATACGGGATATTTCATAAGTAATGGTCCAGCGCAGCGCGAACTATTCCTTTATTCTCCTCTTCTCCGTAGGATTTCAGTCTGTGCACGAATTAGAGGGTTTTAATATGACCGTCTGTGTTGACAATCGTGATTTAATATGGTAAGTGCATAATTATTGGAGTTATTGAAGGGGTTTCGTTTGTAGTTTTCGTATCTCTTTTGGGTACCAAGACTCTTTTCAACCTCATTTTCTGTGAGACCCAATTCCTTCACTTTTTCTTCAAGTTGCACTGTCAACTTGTAATTTCATACATTATCATTCAAATCTCTTGATCATAAATGCAAAAATAGGTAGCTAGATTGTTCACTAAGAACATAAATAATAATAATAATTCCTAATCGCCAATGAATTCTCCAAACAAAATAAATATTTCAAATTTAACACCCAGTAGTGGTTCCCACTAAGAACCCATTACGGGCTTATAAAAACGTGGCAGACACTATTAAAGACCCCGTTCTTATCTCAACTAACGCCAGGTAAGCTGGCGAACGTTACTTAAACCTATTTCTACCGAAGTTTACTTGCAAAGAAAGTAGCGAACACCGTTTATGAGTAAGCGGAAGCCTTTGCTAATAAGCCTGGCTGGATGTACGAAGCGTTATGAGGCATGATGAGGAAACATGGCAAAAAACAAAATAAGGATGAATATGCGGTACGAAAAGAACCTATTTTGGTGCAAAAATTAGTGAAGTAGCAAAATTTTCGGCGAAAATGTGATTTTTCGGTAAGATATTTTTTTCGTAAATCTTGCACACGTCTTAGTATAACTTGTTATAACCTAACTTTACCTTTTGTTGCCTCTCAAAAAGCAGATAAACAATGATACTTATTCATTGTTTTTCTTATGAATAAATTATTCTATTCTATTCTAATTATTCTAAAGGCACATCGATACTAAAACATTTTGTACTACTACTGCCCTGATATCATAGTTCAGTAACATTAGAAATCTGTTGCCAACACAAAAGTATCTTCCGTGTCCAAAGCGTCTCAAATCCCTGAATAAAATAAAACGAAATAAACCAAGCGGTAACTTCAGAAAGCCATATCCATTATCAAAGAAACTTAGTGATTCTAGCGAGCGGAACTATCGACCGCTGCGTTACTCTACAACCAACGGTTCATAGCTTACGACTCTTAGCGTTACATCTAAATTGTGTTCATTTTGTACTGCTAAAACCTGCGGCCATTAACTCCTATAAAATTCATGTTGGCGTTTACAACTTATAGCCCAAAATCGCCAGTTTTAAAATGGGGAACTTGCTGTTGTGGTTTGAAAGGGTCTTGCATAAAGAAGCAAGGGAAGAGGAGACGAGTTAGTACTTTATATGGATTTATAACACACGCATTCAATGGGAGACGAATGTTAATATAGAGAAGGTATTAATTTCTATGGTAATGAACGTAGGTGCATGGAAGTTGTCATGCTCTGCTAAAAGCAATTTGATGCTAAAACTATATTACGTTTATTAAATGAATTGAAGAATACTCATATTAATTCCACTGTCATAATTATAGGTAACAATGTTGAACGTATGACACGTCATTTGTTTTACAGGATTGAGGAAAATTCCGTCCGCGGCAATATAAAGTAAAATTCCGTCACAAATTGGTTTATGGAATAAAATATTGAAGCCAGGGTTCAATAGCCTTAATAAACTATTCATTAACAGCCTTAATAAATTCATATAGTATACCTACTAGGTTCTTGACAACGTGACTTGACAATATTATATTTTCCTTGAGGTGTATTAAAAGGAAATGAAAATAATGTCAAGTATTGTACTCCTTACCACTGGCGCTTTCACGTTAATAGGTAGCTAGAATTTGAGGACATTCCAATAACGTACAATTTATTACATTCTTCAGTATGTACTAATGTGTTTATGTGAAAATATGGAAGTATATTATGTTCCACAAATATTAGGAATCTATGTTGTATACGACCATCAACTGACAACGATACTACAGGTAATCATTATGACAAATCAGAGCTCAAGTAAGAAAATACATAGATTTCTCGAAACCTGGACACAAAAAGGAACGTTTTTTGCCACATAAACAATAATTAAATAACAAATAGAGGAAACCTCAGAAACACAAACGTAAGAACTGTTCTCACGTCCTTCCTAAGTTAGTGTTGAGTGCACGAGCCCAGGAACGAATTAACTTAATGTGTTCGCCGAGAATTGAGTAAAAATTAACAGGGTATATACCTCTCTCACTCTAAGACTAAAGAAAGAAAAAGATGGATGTACAGCCGAAACTGTGACAGAGAAGTTGCAACGTAAGACGCATATATTTAGTGATTTGCAAGGCTCGCGTGGTTCCGGGGACTCGGGAGTAATCGATTGCCATGTTTATGAGTGCTTTAAATTTTAAACCGTACGTCTCAGGGTTGTATTACATGTCTAGACGTTCCGACTACCTGACTTGCACCGTAAAACATGGATTGCCAAAATGCATGACTTCACAAAACGTTGTAAAAATGAAACTGAATCTAGAATTTTGGGAGAATATAAACTAGGATGTATCATCGGCTGTTGGGTTTTAAATACCTGTCTAGTTTTCATCAGGATTATTTTAGAATTTAGTAACCGAAATTAAAACTTATACATTATTTAGACTACATAGGTAAATATTTCATAGTCAAATTCTCTGGTGGAATATTTCCACATTACTTACATTTTCAGTTAAAACATTTTATTCATAAATAGAAAATGTTCCCTCAATAACATAATCATCAATAACAGTCTTTCTTAAAAAAATATAGCAGAGCATCGAGATCACATTCCCAGTGCGCCAGTATCAATATCTAAATTACTAATCAATATATATAAGCTGTCAGGACTACCGGTACAAAACGGAAAATATATATACCGAGCAAAAATAGGCACCAGCTAATGTATATTTAGGAGAGATAAATAAAGTCGTAAAAGTCACATGAGAACTCGAGAAGCTATACTGTGTCAAATATCAATTTAAGATATTGCCAATAGAGTGCCATTGAACAGACACGCATACAAATTATTACCTACTGGAATATTCCGAAATGTTCCCATCTTTTGCGAGTGAATTTGGGCAAAGCTCGATATTCACTTGTTTTAACACTCGGCGAAATACTTCATTTTGCATTTTAATAGAATATATTAAGGATGGGGTCGCTGACGATGGTTTTAAATTAAAATTCGGATAAATCAAACATTTTCTGCCAAAAGCAGTCATGTTTAATACTGACTCAGTGTTAGACGTCATTTTTGATTACTTCACACGTTTATTCGTGTATTTTCTATAATTCCAGTGATATCAATATATCTTTTTCCACCTCAGTTGTTTATATAGGTTGTAGTGTTTATACAATCGGCAAGGACCTATTTTAATTAAATCCAATGCATTCGATTGCATTATTCTGATTCAAGCTTTTTTGGATTGTCAGCTTCAGTAACTTACTTACTTAGGTATTTGATCATTTATTGGAATACCTTTCTTTGTTCTTTCTATTATTTGTTTTTGCTTAGGAAACTACCTCGATATGTGGAAATCATCCGAAGTAGCGTTTTACTATAATACGCTTGGATGTCTAAGACAAAAGTTCGTAACACAATTACGTAGCACTCCATTACCGAAAAGTCCCTAATGCTGTTCTTAACTTGGCAATACATTACGGTCATGTCCTCGCTATAGATCGGCGCGCAGGTGTTCGATAGATGCTGCATTTAACGTAAACAGGTCTGCCAGCAGACACACGTGAGCCAGAAGCTAAACTACTACATGAAGATCACGAGTCTAGGCGAAACAGGAAAATTAATCTTGGTAAATCTTGCGGAAAAACTCCAAGATGGAATTAAATTTGCACTAGCTTAATTAAGAGCTGTTGTACCACAACTCAGCTTTCATTCATTCATTTCACTAGAAGATGAACTTAGACGTGGAGTACTTATTAATGCTAGAACTAAAATTGAAGATATGGTTTTGAAAACAAATCTAATTAGAATCCCAAACAAAACCAGCTTATTTACTGACACTAAAAACACAATTTACAATCAACAAAAATTTAAACACGTTAAAAAATCCTAATTAGCCGAAACAAATTCTTTTAATAAACCCTGAATCATCGTAATAAAGGGCGAGAAAAGGGAAACAATTACAAGGGGACAAAGCGGTATTATTTACCCAATAAAGTGTAAGGGAACGCAAAGATCGTATCTATAGGGATCTCCATAGAATGAGGTGTTTTATTGGGCGACGATCGGCCCAAGTTTGGGTGACGCTACCAAATGGACGGGAATGAGGGCAGGTGGGAATAAATTGTATAATAAATTTAAAAAGAATTATAACGTTATTTATGTTGATCTTGATGTTTGAGAGGTGTTATTTCGTTTGTTATACGGAAATTTGGTGTTTTGGATTTTGCTTTTTTTGGCATTGAGTTGTTTACGGACGAATTTGAATAAAAGGACACAATAAAAAAGGATCAATTTTGAACAGGGCCATTTTTTCCATCACGTTTAACAGTAAACGGATTATCATTTAAAGGGATCTTAGCTTTAACAGCTCCTAAATCTACAGGTTTCTACCTAATCCAAACTATCTCCGAGTTTGTACTAACAGATTAAATGCACATCAATTAGCCCATATTTCGGGGAGGCCTACAAAGCCGGCTGTTTATTCTGATATCAACTCGATTATCCCGGAGCGCCAGTGACAAGGGAAGGCGAGGAACAGTGAGGTGTTCTATTGTTTGCTCTGATAATTCTGTCGCTAATCTATTAGACACCTTAATTGAAATCGATTTGGCGTTTTTCCTTGACCTTTCGTCGACGGGAAGAGAAGTTAGCTGAATTCTTGAGGAAACTATGTGTTTTTAGGGTTCCGTACGTCGGAATGAAAAACGGAACCCTTATAGGATCACTCGTGTGTCTGTCTGTCTGTATGTCCGTCTGTGACAGCCGATTTGCCCCGAATCTACTAGACCGATTATGTTGAAATTTGGTACACATATGAATTTCTGTGACCCAAACACGAACGTGTAACATAAATAAATGAATTTAGAATATGGAGTTAATTTTTGGGGAAAAAATAAAAAATAAAAAGTTTTGTAAACTGTACCGTGTGACAATAAAAAAAAGAGCTTGGATAAGAGGATTTCAAATATTTTTTTTTATAATTTTAAAATAAATAGTTTTAAAGTTATTAAAGAAAATTGATGAAAATTTACATTCCCCCTTATCTCCGAAACTGCTGAGCAACTGTTGAAAAAAATACAGCGAATATTTCTGTATTTATAGATTACAGAAAAATGTATAACAAGTCTATGGTCTTAAAATAACACGGTGAATCACTCAATATTGTGCGTACAAACTTATATTTGCAGTTGGAATGTATGGGGGAACATGTTTTACAACTACAATGTTAAGTTTGTTTTTGGGATAAATTCATCCCAAATACGGCACCCTTCATTGTGCGTGGTCCGACACGCACTTGGTTGTTTTTTGTTAATTGAAACTGAAATAGTTCCGTTTATATGGTTAACAAGGGACTTAATTTTATTTAACTGGAATTTTCTCTAATTTCTTATTAAATAGCGTTATTTGTGGAAACGCATGTAACGCATGTATATTTCAATACATATAAATGTATTTAAATTCATGACATTAAATCTATATCTTCTCATACGTACAGAGGTAGATTTAGTTGTCATCTATTCCACGACCCGACGGCTCATATCTATGCCTAGCCATTTATGGATATAACCAAAGTGCTATTTCATGCAAGCCGTCAAACTGTTACTAAAAGCAACCTATATATATATTGCATTTTGGCTGTTGTAACCCTGGCTTAGTGATGGCAAAGCTCTCGAGCATCTACGTGTTTGTAGTCCCATCGTGACGTCATTAATTAAATGCTTGTAAAGAGAATATTAGTCGGTTTGAACTTAGCTCGATTTATGTCGCACTGGCTGTGTTTAAAGCGGCTAGGCCAATACAAAGCAGTGATAATGATTACACAATGTAAATGTAACTTAACGTAGATCGATAACTTTACCAAAACTCAAGAATACAAACTTTATAACAGCTACGCAACATTATTTTACACCAGACAATACAAAAAGACATTTCATTTTTCTTGAACAAGTGTGTTTTAAAAGGAAACTTACAAACAAACAACACTATATAAATAACAAGGCTCAAAGCATCGGTTTTACAGCAACACCCATCAACAAAGAACATAATATAATGTGTTTGCCTAGGAGTTGCCCAGAAAGTTTAAGTCAGCCGGAGCTACAAATCATCATAAGTTGCAATTACGGCGCGTTGCGGCTGAGTCATAAATACTCCCTCGGTTATTAGTTGCATAGTTGGAAAGAGTGCGGTATAGGTCCATAGGTTATCTCTATGGGTTTTCTGTGGAACTAGCATAGGTGGAAACATGCATGTATCGTTATTAACTCGTTTTACGGCTTTGTGGGTGAACATTTTATGTTTTTTTTTATTTATTTTCGTGTAATTTAATGTGACGGGAACTATATTAACCTCGTTTTATTATTGCAATTGTTTAGTACATATATCAGTTAAATTAAAACGTGTGCACTATTTATGCGACTCTGTGATTTATCAAACGCAGAGCGCACTTAATAACGTCTGTCCGCGTCAACAATTCGACCGCTAATGACACAATGATTACCCCCACTACTCCGCGCCACACGCAAATTGCCCACAACAAATACATCACATAAAACCTTATTGACTTCTCTATCTGACGCAGTTACAGGAAAACAAACTTTCTTAACGGTAACACGTAGTTACAGCTAAGTACCACCTGTTTTATCCCCTTCATAATAGTTTCCTTGAGGCGTGTGACAACAAGAAACATTAGCTGAACTACGAGAAAGGAAAATAAATTCAGATAATCTAATAGAGCGAGGAAACGTAAGAGGTGGGTAAATATGCGGGAAATTAACGAATACTGGTGAGTCTCTTCTTACTAGTAAGAATTTCGGCGGCATTCTGCGATTTTAGGAGGATTACATGATGTGCTCTTTGTTTTCTATGTCAGTTTGCGTTCATAAGCAGAAAATATATTATAAATATAGACATTAGCCCTGATAATATTACCATAGATAAGTAACAACGGTAAACGATGCACATTAAATTGCGACCGTTTAGAAGACTTTGAACACAGTCAAATCACTGAAAGCCCTTTACGCCCACTACAAACATAATCGTCAAGGATAATTGGCGCTTTCGTACCACAACGACACTCGACTCTGAATTTAAGAACTTATTAAATGCAAAGAGCGTACGGCAATGAAATAAAATTTACTTCACCAACTCTCCTACATTCATCAAAATAGCACTTGTCTCGGTACTAGCGAGCAAAGCAGAAAACTCATACTTAATACGTAAGAAAAAAGTGACAATCGTACAACGTTGGAAGGAAACCGTGAATTAAGAGCGTTGTCACATTTTGCACCTCTCTCGCTCACACAGAACCAAATTTTTAAGAATGTTAAATGAAAAAATGCTTTTATGAAAAATGTAATCAATGGGCGGTCTACAAAATAATATTAATTTAATAGGTAGTTATCAAAAAACACATTTCTATTGTGTTATCTAATAAACATATGTAATTAAGTATTATGATCTGTTTTTGAGATAATATAAATAAATGCCGCAATAAAAATGTGTTTTTAATAATTACCTATTAAATTAATATTATTTTGTAGACCGCCTATTGAATACATTTTTCAAAAATGCATTTTTTCATTTAACATTCTTAAAAATTTGGTTCTGTGTGAGCGAGAGAGGTGCAAAATGTGACAACGCTCTTAACGTCGTGAGGTCGCTAGTACCGCGTCTGACGTCAAATAACGTCCGTGTTGGAGCTCGTTTTTCTAATCGCGCATTACAAACATGCCCGATTTGCATAATGGGGTTAAATATACGTACCTTGCACAAAAATATACATTACAACTGGTAGGCAGTTAAGAACGGCGATTTGAATAGTCGTCGCGGAAGGGTGGCTTGGCATGGGATACGCTCACATTACTTTGTCATAGAAAATTATGTGATTTTCCACAATTTCCAGCAGTTATTATGTTTAACTTAGGTTAGGTTAGAGTAGGTTCCTATCGTGTCGCGTAGGCAAAGTATTTGTCTAAGATTTAACGTGTTGCACCAAATACCAACATAGCGCATCCAGCATACCTACAGATGACGTAAGCGTAACATTGATTACTTAAGTTAATAAGTAATTTTATTTCAATGATCAGCAATAATAATTGTAAATGGTAGACAGTTCCATCGACATCAACGATGGGCATGAAATTCGGCTCACGCAGTTTATCAAAAAATAACATGTAGAAAAATCTACCAAACCATAACACCAGCCGGCCTATTCTGTAGATCGGCAGAACCTTATCACCTATATCAACAGAAATCTGTGTTTATGACAGTCTACGTTTATGTAACCGTGAATTAAGGACGAGCCGACTTCCGTATACGACATCAAATTGCGGCCGTGGAAGTCGGCCGTCCAGCACAGAAGGCACAGCGTTTCTTACTACCCTCTAATATACTTCAAGGCAAACTTCGTCTTGGAATGACCGAATTTAGTTAGTTCCCTTTGTTGCAAGTTTTGTAATGTATGCATTTCCCAGCGAAATATACTCGTTTTGTTACGAATATGTTTTATGTATTTTGCCTAGAACTTCGAAATTCGAGGGAGCTAAGCCATTGTTCATGATGGTTTTAAAATTCTTGACGTCTTTTGTGTATTCATCTTTTCGTTGTGTGCAGAATCTAGTATTCTGCTCTTATAACCATCTAAAACTTATACTGACTGTGAATGTCTCTCGCTATTCATCGACATCCACTGTTCTCAAATTAATGTTTCGTATGATCATCATAGAATTCACAAAAACCCGAGGAATTACTCCAAAACGATCTAACAGCTCTTTGAACACCACGTTCACTCGACAATCAAGCACAACAGCGAGGAATCAACTTGGTTCCGTAAACTGTTCGTTATAGAGGGTGGTGCACGAACGAAGCGTTTTTCATACGATACGACAGGTGTTTATCTGATGTGCTGCATCTGTGCAGTTTGTTCGTTTAGTTTATAACAAATTTAAATAAATGTGTAGATGGTTTATTGACTCCTGAGACAATATTTTTTAAGAAATATAACCTCGTGATGAGCTCATGACCAAAAGCTTCGTTCGGATTTAAAACTAGACAGTCAAAACCAAAATAAATAGGTACGTGAGTAAAATGGTCAAAAACATGAATATGTCTCAGGAAACTTATGTTAGGCTTGCACTTGAATTCTCTGTAGACGTTTCGAAACAAATTATATATGAAGACAAATTCAAGTTCCTAAACAATCGAATTTCCTAACTCAGTCCTACTCCATTTATAGACATTGCAACGACAATGTAATAATAACAACGGTCAATATAAATGCAGACAAACAAGCCATTCGCTTCGCAACGCTTACTCAGTCCCAGATTGTCAGTCTAAATCTAACTCTATTAGATTACTACGACAAATAGACCAAGTTGTAGGTATCAACGACATAGCAAATTCAACAGGACCGTTATAAAATTCAAACACTATTGCAACTATTTCACGTATCAAGTAAAAAAGTGATACACAGGAGTAACATACGCGACAATTTCTATGTCAGTCTGTCCGGTTGGTCCGACGCCGGCAACGAGACGTGACCGGTTCGGAATTAACTCGGACTACACGCAGTCACAACCGCACCAGATCTCGGTGCTATGAAGTGAGGCAAGCACAACTTTGTTACAACGACATAAGGATGCTTGAGACTGCATAGAGTATGTTTGTACGGTGTTGAGAGTCTAATATTTTGGTGCAGTTATGGGGAGGTAAAACAGACTTTATATCCTTGGTACAAAGGTGATCTAAAACGCAGATAGAGGTGTCTTCGTGCGCAACTAAAGCGTTGTCAAGAGGCATGAAAGCAGACAGAGGCGTCCGCGTCTTCAGGCCACAGTCGCCGTCCGGACACCAATTTGTCTCTTTAGATTTATGTTTTCCATTATTGCAGTCACGCGAATAAGGAACTATTGTTATTTGTTACATTTATGTAGAAATTCATGAGAATAATCCTTGTACGTATATTTCTATTTCTTATATTGTGAGATGGCTGATATTAAACATCTGTGATAAATAATGGTTGTTGTCAATAAGGTGGTCGTGATCTTGCGAACAGAAATATACGGTCGTAGGAGAGTAGTTCTGACATGAAAGTAGGTTAGTACTTATAAGTAAGTATGAAGTTTTTTCGACATTTCGTTGTAAAGAAGCCTATTGTACCATATAAATAGCGCAGCTTCATTTGTTATAACAAAAGAGGATCGACCAACAAAAATCCGCTATAATATTATCCTGTTCAAACTTCACTAATTCTGGAGTTTACAGAAATTATCACAATAAGATACAGCGCTCCTAGGTAACAAGTAGTTGAGCTCGCTCGATACAGGGTTATTTTTAATTGGCTACCTTAACTTCGCAGACGCGATGGGTATCGATATCTTAACACGATAAAATACAAAATAAGAAGTTTTGAAGTTTTTTTTTTTGGGAGGTCAACGACCGCTGTTAGTGTTGTTCCTTGAAGTATGAGTTGAGAACAACTGTTTTTTTTTTTTTTGAAGTTTTATCGTGTTAAGATATCGATAGCCGCCACCTTTGTGAAAATTACACAAAAAAAAAAACGATTTTTTTCAAACTGATCTTTCAAGTGACTACAATAATTGCGGTCGATGACCCCACAAAAAAACTCATCAAATTAATTATTTTTTTGTTTTATGATATTTAGATATCGATACCCATCGCATTTGCGGATATTAGTTAGCCAATTTGAAATAACCCTGTATATTTGGACGACAACTAGTGGGGCGACTTGACACCGGTCTGAAATTACTCCGTTACCCTCCCAGCTGATAAATAGTAGCTTACAGCCGTTCTGAGTGAGCTAATCTTTATTTATTGTTGATAAAACTGGTCTACGTGTTTTTTAAGGTCTTAAGAAATGGATACTTACCTGAGAACTGTTAATTAGGTGTTTGAGATATTGTGGCGCAGCCTGGGAGAGGCATATGTCCAGTGGACTGCGATAGGCTGAGTTGATTTGATTTGAGGGTTTACTGACTATAAGCAAGATGCTTAACCAATAACTTCTCCTTATACATCTCTAAGATTATCAACGGGAAAAGAGATTTTTAGAGACATGGAAACAAAGTAACTTATAACGCCATTTGCGGTTCAAAGAAACTTTAAGCCGTGATAACGATCAGGTGTCCAACTGATGATAACATCTCCAGCATTGCGACTTAACGGTCCGAGATACACAACAGAAAAAAACGGAAAGACCTTTCCTCGGTAATGGCGCGTAAAATAGCCTATTCAAAAAGTTACCAACTAAAACATTCACTCAGTATATATTCTCAAAACATTTCATATGCTACAATCTCCTCTAAGTATTATAAAGACGCGATCATTTAGAGCCGATATCGATTCCATACGAAATCCGAGCAAATCTCACGGAACGTGATCGAAGCTAGGGAACCGGGACGTCAATCTATGTAGGTAGGTACGTGCTGCGAGCCACGCTTACACTTATCCACAGTTATTATGAAAGTTTTCGTACGCTCCCGTCCGCACAAGTTCGCACGATCGACTTATTAATCTCGGGAAGAAAATAATACAGGAATAAAATGCCTACGCGTAAGTGAGATTGCGTTTGGAGGCCGTTCAGGTGCGGATCTTAATGGCGGTGCAATTGTTTTTGGAGAACGTAAGGATCATTTGAATAAGGGCAATAATCGAAGATCAAGTTTTGAATTATTTCTGACCTTCCAACTAAAATAGAAACCGATACAAAGCTAACAAATGGATTCCATTATAAATGCGAAAGTGAGTTTGTTTGTTACGCTTTCACACAAAAACGGCTGAACGCATTTGGATGAAATTTGGCACATGGGTAGGCCATGACCTGGATTAGGACATAGGATACTCTTTATCCCAATATTCCCACGGGATCGAGAATTATGCGGGTGAAACCGCGGAGCGTAGCTAGTTTAAAATAGATTCGAAGTTAAAATAGAATTCTTAAGACTAGAAGTTTGTGTTTTAAACATCTGTCTAGACAAGGCCGATGCACATAGGTACTCCTCCGTGACTCAGAAAGCACGTTAAGTCGTTAGTCCCGGCTGTCATTCGTGTATCTTTGACAGTCGTT
The DNA here is from genome assembly GCA_947568875.1 of Fissipunctia ypsillon. Classification (NCBI taxonomy): domain Eukaryota; kingdom Metazoa; phylum Arthropoda; class Insecta; order Lepidoptera; family Noctuidae; genus Fissipunctia; species Fissipunctia ypsillon. The sequence goes on from OX387658.1 coordinate 17,928,478, forward strand.
ACGGGTCGTCAGAAGCCCAAAAGTGACAATCAGTCTTAACAAAGGGTATCGCAATACCCAGTATCTGGGTTGTGGAGATCAGATAGGCAGTCGCTCCATGTAAAATACTGATATTCCGCTGCAACCAGTTTGACTGGAAGCCGACCCCAACATAGTTGTGAAAAGACTAGGCAGATGAAACAGGTAGAAAGTACAAAAGAGATATTACAGAGATGTTTTGTAATAAAAATCAAACGCCACAAAAGGGACTTTATTTGCGAAGTCATTATCTTGTATAGATTAAATACATAAAGAGGGACAAGTTCCCGCCTGGGGCCCTCGAAACACTCGTGACTACTCGTTAAGCCTCCCAGTTTACGGCTTTTGTTTAAATTAAACCCGATCCTTTACAGTGGTAACACTGAATGTATATTGCCTAAATTGAATTTCTTAACGCCTTTGTTACTACAGATAACAAATATTAAACAGAAAATGATTTTGTATTCAGAAAATTGTAACGTAGTCCGAAGAAGTTAAAACGCAGTAAGAGAAATAAAACAGCTCGAAGAATAGAAAAAAGGACAAAAGGAAGCAATCCAATCTTTTAGCTGAAAGAGAAAGTTTTCACAAAGTTGTACACACTGACGGAATGGGTTCTTATCGTCATACTGAATTCTTGAGGATCAAACTTTTTGCACCGGTCTTAATGTTATTTTGTACAAGTTTTTGATGACTGACATATTTTTTTTATATTAAAAAGCCGACTACACTTCCTCTCTATTTAAACATCATCATTACATATTATAGTTACTTGTTCTTGTTTCATGTTTATTATTGTACAAATATATATTTATGTATTTATTGTATATGTAAATGGTACTACTCCTTCTCCCTTTAATTCATCCAAAGGTTTGTAAAAGATCGCTTTTAGCGATAAGACCGCCCATTGTGACCCTATGTATAAAATGTCTACATTATTATCTGTAATTTTTATGGTGTACATCATAAAGAGTATTCTATTCTACAACTAGATTGCTAGTGTTAGAAATATAAACTAAATCTGGACGATGTAGACATCGGTACCTATCTAAAGATTGGATAATTTCAGCCAGTAGTAAAAGAATGGCAACTCTCACGCTACAGTGGAATCTAAACCAAATTCTTAAAAAATATTCAGGAGCGTTCATTATTTCCTAATCATAACGAATTTTGCAATAATTTACCGTGCCCACGTGAAAATTTTCATGAACGAATTCAAAATCGCGACCGTTACGTTACATCGAATTATTAACATTAAACAGATTACACATAAAAATTAAAACAGCAAATGGAAATCCCGATTCCCTTATTCTATTCATGTTCATCAAGACAATTGCTCCACAACCATTAAGTATAGACGTAAAATAAAATCTTTTTACTACTCCAGTCAGCCGTTTCTCGAGGGCAATTCTATAAACACTAAATTGAGGTTTCTAAATAAGTGTCGCTAGGTTCTCCAAGTAAGAGATGTGACGTAATTTCCTTTTGCAGAATGGAATCACCCAATGGAATCTTCTGTGATTAGTGTCCTTAATTTTATGTGTAGTAAAACAGGATGTGTGTACGCCACCTTAGGTCGTCGCAGGATGTGTTGAGGCAATTAGGGGCTCCCAGGTGGCGACTCAAACGCAACTAGCTTGAATTATCTGCTTAAGGTTTTATGTTTGGAGGTAAGATGGTCTGGAAGAGCTTGTTTTGTCTACTTTGTATTGAATATGTTGTAACGATATCTCGTGCCAAGTTTATGATTTGAACTGAAGTTACTCTTAGGTACAATGTTATAGCCTTTATATCAGATCGGTTTTTCTTGCAATCTAGTGGTAGATCTAATCGTACCTTTAGGTCTTCAAATCTAACACTGACAGCATAACCATCACAGACTGCCCCCATTCATATTTTCCTTAAGCTCTTTGGTATCATTTTCTTCAACCCCACATTTTAATTTATTAAAGTTTCACAACTCCAACCTAACTCGCACCTCTCCACTTCTACCACAAGTCACCACTACATCAAACTCAACCACCAACGGTAACGTAATTAACTCCATGACTCCACAAGCTTCATTGACATTTCATCAACTAAGCAAACAGGTCTTGCCACATCTAGCAGGGTTGGTTCAGCAAATTTTATGTGGCGTTTTAAGTGGCCCCGGGTGGGTGAGGCAGTAAACATCACAGCTAAAGTTTAAACGTCAACCCTTGCGAAGCAGACGACACAACTTATTACGGTCCCTCCTTAGTACATGTGTATTGGTGTAAAAAAATGTTAAAATAGTTGAGGAGTCAAGAATTATGTTTAAGTTGGGAGTGTTTTCGTTTGATTCCTGGTGTGATTTTGAATGAACTTTTTGATGATGAGTACATATCGGATTTTACTTTTTCAAGAACCAATATAAACTCACGACTGTATCATTTTGGTGTTTTGTAATTTTTTATCAACATAGATGCACGTACATTTCACAAAGGTTAGATTAATAAGTTTTCAGAATTATTTCCAAGAGACTTTTGTCCAGTAGTGCAATCATGTAAGCTGCAAAGGATGGTGATAGTTTTTCTAGTTAAACTGTCATTTATTACGAATCACGGGTCTCGAAGACCAATTACACAACATCGTACAATATTGCACCAGAATTCTACAATCAAATAAAAAACTACAGGATCAGTGTATTCGGTGGCTCACGTGGAGCGCTCTGATTGGCTGCTTGTGGGGAAACGTGAAGGGCGCCTCATGGGTCGACGCACGCGCAGGCCGCGTGAGCCGCGAGTGGCACGCGTGGCACGTGTGGCGTGTGTCGCGTGGGACGCGTGTGGCGGCTGCGGCGCGTGTGGCGCGGGAGACGCGTGTGGCGCATCAGTGCGCGGCGCGGCGCGGCGCGGGACGCACGCGCGCGGCCGGGGAGGCGCGTCAATATGCGCGCCGGTCTTCCAGCTCCGACATGTTGGCGTGTCGCGCGCGCTTGTGCGGCGGCTGCTCGCTGTCGATGACGAGCTCGCCGCCCAGCGCGCCCAGCTCCGCGCCGCCGCCGTAGCCCCCGCCGTAGTAAGGCGAGTGCTGGTGTATGACGACGTTGGCGGGAACCTCTTCCTCCTGGATGGACACCAGGTTGCCGCCGGTCGTGCCCACCACGTACTTCTCTTCTCTCTCGCCGCCGGCTCCGTTGGTGACGACGGTGATTTGATGGCCGGCCATGACCAGCGCGCCGCCCGCCGAGCTGTACGCCAGCCCGTGACCGGGAGGGCGTTTCCATCGGCTTCATAATAAAAATAAAGACAAGCGTACTAACTCCCATAAAATCAAAACTAAATACCCCATCAAAGGACCAAATAAGACTACACGATGACAATATCAATCGCGCGGCATTAACTGTCCAATTAGCATCAAGTGTACATACAATGTTCTGTAATAGGTCAGTATTGTACATTATGGTAATGTCCGGCATTGGGTAATGTTTATCACCTGATTGGCTGCGTATCTATGTAAATACAATGATTGTTGACTGTTTAGCGATTAAGGAATAGATTGGGGATGGTTGGTTTAGCTTATCATGTTCATGTTGGTTTTATGGGTAAGATAATAGAGATCTGTAGGATATCGTGGAGGTCTTGTAGGAGCAGAGCCTAGACCGCCACCTCTTAAAGCAGTATTATTTTAGTCTTACTTGAGTGTGGGAAAGAGATGGAGCTAGACGTCCTGTATAGCTCCATCTGTTTCTCACATTGAAGTAACATTAAAATAATACTGCTTTAAGAGGTGGTGGTTGGCCCCCAGAAATTCAGAGGGCTTAAGCTGTGTTTTCACCTAACGTTCTGAACAGTTTGAGCGAGCAAGCTTTTGTTTGCGCAGTAAATGAAAACTCTTGAGCGAGCGAACATGTTTGTTGAGTGTTGATCGGTTGGACTCTTCGAACGAATACGCGCTCGTTCATTCTTTCAGTGAAAACGACGTCACGGCGAGCGCGCATTCGTTTTTTTCGTTGTAGTCAAAATAGATGCATTCTGTTTTGAGCGAACATCGGCAAACATTTGCTATGAACAAATGTTCGCTCGGTAGGGTAGTGAAAACGCGGCTTACAATTTTGAAGGACGATTCACGTCAAATCATGTACAGTCACGAGCACTAACTTGTATACACTTAGCTAGTTTTAAAACTGATTTTCTTCTACTGTATTGATTGTAATTTTATGTTGTTACGAACATAGTGTTTTGGAACACAAATAATTATGAAATAGGTAGACATCTCTAATTTGCTATCGTTTTTCCATGAGAAAATCGCTTTTGAATTTCCCTAAGTGTATACATATTAGTGCTCGTGACAGTACCTAATTGTCATTCGGAAAATGCTTTCGTTCGATAGTACCTATACGTTTAGTTCCATCTTTCATTCAATCATGCCGTAGAGAGCATTTGCATCTCGAATAATGCAGTCAAATCCACACCAGGTGCAAGGAAGCTTTTCAATACCAATCGCGCTCAAAATCTAGCTCCGAAAGTCGAACCTAAATAAATCAGCGCCACCACTTTTCAGTTCTCTCCTATGTGTGATAAAAATTGAATAAGGGGCGAATCGTGAGTCGTGACGCATTATCGAGCAGGGATGATCCAGCGCCCGGATTTGGGCGCGCGGCCGGAAAATTGCAAGACCGGATGATCGATAGCAGACCAGATGTCGTGACCCGTGATTAGATGTTACGTACCTTAACGTGAATATGGAAATATAGAGGAACTACCTCGAAGGGAGTATCGTGTAATTGTGAAATATAAATCTAGTGTGAGTCGTCTTAAAAGGTCAAAAAGTCCAGCTGCATGCTCCTTGTTACAAGACATGATAAAGCATTATCAAAATACAGAAATTTTCGTCAAAAACACTAAAGCTTCGCTGACAAACAAAAACAAGACAAGTCACCAATCAAAGCGCTTGAAACAATAAGCAAATATTCTTAACGTATAAAAACAACCCTCGCAGTTGACAAATAGGGGCAAAGAGCAGTTATTGTGGTTCTCGTCAGACAAAGACTCCGTGGCCAAGTATTATTGCATTTTACAAAAACATGGACGCTCAAAGGACATTGTACGCTGAACGTAGAACTCGACCACTGAAGAGCCACTCTACGAGGGGATTAAAAAGTCAGGATCTATTGGGAGGCTTGTTGTACAACGTGTATCTGGATGTACGACATTAAATGAAAACGAGCACAGTAAGTACTAATCAATCGAACCATTTTAAAACACGAAGATTAGTAGTTAATGGAAAATTAAAAAAATTGCAGTTTTCAAACAAAATAAATAGCAGAATCAACTGCATAAAAAGTAAACACGCTTTATCTACGAAAAGTCACTGACCAACGGTGCGGTGCGGGGTGCGGGACGCGGCGGCGGCAATGTTTACCTATTATTACGGACTCAGATCTACATCATGTTGAAAAATAATAAAATGAAAAATAATTTTCTGTGGCTAAAGTATTCATTGGATTTGATTGATTTTTTTGTATACGGGTAAAGAACACGATTCTCTTTACGTGGTTTAAAGGAATGTCAATCCTCCAGTTACACCTTGTATAGTTCTAGAAGTTATTATTTGAGTCAAATTAATAACTCATTTACAGAATCTGCACTTTTTTAATGCTACTGGTGTGGTAACGTTTATTCAGGCTTGGTAAGCAATCTGAAACCAAGCTACCAAAAGCTGCAATAAACGCTAGTATTGAGGTGACGATTTTTATTAAATCTTAATACTAGCTGTGGCCAGCGACTTCGCTCGCGTGGAAGTCGTAAGATACACAATATACTAAAGTAACAGCCACATTTTAATAAAACTCCCTCGCCCCCGACCCGCCGCGTAGCATCGCCCGCCCGACCTACTTCGTCTTCGCTTAGCGTTCTTTCTGACATTTTTTTTCTTTTTGCTCGGCTCTAAGGGTCTTAGCGTGATGTTAAATAGCCTATAACTATCCTCGAAAATCGGGCTACCAAATGCAAAAAGAATTTTTCAAATCCGACTGGTATTTCCCGAGTTATTATTTTTGCACGGGTTTTAATTTTTGTTTTTGCACGGAACCCTAATTATTTTTCTAAAATAAAAGTAGTCTTAGTTATTCCTTGTAACATCTGCTATCTGTCAGTAAAAGTCCCGTCGAATCGGTCCAGCCGTTTCGGAGATTAGCTGGAACAAAGAGACAGACCGACAGACAGACAGACAAAATTTTTATTAAAATTGCTTTTTTGCTATAGGTACCTAAGTACCGTATATACTTCCATATGCATTTAGTAAAAAGCTGTTATTTTGACATTACAAACAGACAATTCAATTTCGTTTATTTGTATAGATGAACCAATTCACAGCACTTGCTTTCACAAACTTTTCTATGCCTAAGGGTGCTAAATTCCGGCAAGACTCTCATATAAGGATAAATGTACAACACTCCTACTCAAACTATTTTGGAACCGTTAGCTTGTTAGAAGCCCGAAAACGATAAAATGATATTTATAGTACCCAATGTAAACAGTAATATGTAAGTCAATTGAAATTCAAATAAGAGGGGAAACGAAAATGGCGTCGGCAAGACCGAAATTACGTACGGACGAGGAAAAGTAGAATGGTACAATGTGGCGGTAGAATTTATAAGGACCCTCTAGTCCCCCAATTACATGCGATGGACATGTTCGCAACAAAACGAACACGCTAACGACTATTGGCTCTCTTTTCGTCATCAATTCGTGCTAATATAGTGTTAAAGGGTGCCTTTTTCAAGCACTTACGAGCACAATATTGCATGTGCAGAATTTGAGAATATGCTTTGAAGGAAAGAAGGATTCGCTTTACGAAAGGTGTCCTCTTCTGCAAGTGTGATATAAGTAAATGCGTATTCTTCCCTATTCTTAAGTTTTTTAGACGGTTTTTAAATAACACCCTTACTCTATCTTAGCTGCAATATTTGAACAATAATTTGGCAGACGATGATGAGTTCTTTTATGCTCTTGTCGATACTTTAGCTGCACCCCAACCCCTCCGAAGCGAGGGCCTAAAAACAAAATATCAATACAAAGAGGACACCTATTCTCTCTTCACACACCTGAAACTGCAGTCACACCACTCGATTCGTACGCTCCGGTAATTTAATAAACAACCTTCACAAACTTTTAGGGTACAATTTACATCGGTTCGTTTCGGGACGGCCAGTCCGAAGGAACAAACGTCTAACAATGGCAATGAGGACGATAAATATAAAAACAATGTTTCAACGAGTCCGTGATGAACACTCGCTCGTTGCTGAACTTCTAGATTAATGTTGTGTTGGATTGTTTATGTGAACGTCCGCGTGAAAGATGTGGGCGGACCGTCTGACGGGAACTTAAGATTTTCATGGCAACTGTAAAACTAAAAATGGCAAAATGTGAGTGTGTGTGTGTGTGTACTATAGACAGATAGATAGATTACTCTTACACTTATTTCTTCTCTCTCTATAGAGAGAGAGGGTAGGTACACCTTTGCCTAACCCTACGGGGAAAATTAGGTGTGATGTTTTATATGTGTGAATCAAACGAAAACAAAGTTGTGAAACTTTAATAGGTTCACGTTTTACAGCAAGATCTCCTGTAAGGCCAGAATATTTGACTTTTTACTTCAATAGGTTACGCTGACTGCAGATAAAGAGCTAACACGTAATACAAAAAGTCTCATAATTCTCCATTACAATCTTTACATTAAAGTATCCATCTACATATACTAAAGCAAACAATTGAAGCGTCCTCAAACAATATATAAAGCAGGGTACACATTTACTCCAATCCGCGTCGTATTAATAGGCTTAAAACACGTAGATGCGATATACATAGTACCTATGAAAACTTTTTAAGGATCAAAACATCAGTAAATATTGTAAAAGCGTTTTCAATGGATACGCGTCCCTGAGAGGTGTTCAATGTGTGTACATACACCCAAGCGAAATGAATGCTATTAAAATGGGGACATGTTTTTTTTATAGATATCGTATATCGTCGTTGTTAGATAGAATATGGTTTATTGTACACCAAAATAAAAATACAACCGAACCGTGTTTTCTTTTTTTTAAATAAGGAGCTTTTTAATGGAAAAGTCTCGGAAGGAAATTGGTCTTTCTTAATTCATTATACTGATTTTTTTACTAAATATGAATAGGCACAACTTTTATTTGATTTTTATTCGGCAAAATTCTAAACTAAGCATCTTTTCGCAGCCTCTATTCGTTTCATTCTATAAAAAAATGCTAAAACTTTATCAACCAACATGAAAACCAAAATTGTATAATGCCCAAATCCGAACATTCCCGATAAGCCCCGATCCCATATTTTCGCGGCAAACACTCGCATATCCAATCTCCCACGTACGCAGAGCTAATAAAAAACGCACGAGAGGGGGAGAAAACAAAACGCAGATCGAATGATTTAGCACTTACGCGCAAGTACGCAGCTCCATTAATAAAACACATATTACTGAGAGGTCAATATTATCGGAGGGAGCGAAAGAGTGAGTGAATGAAATTGAAAAGTGTGTCGGCGCGGAATCGCTGAATAATACCAATGAATCGCTCGGCGACACTGTTATTGGATTGTTGAAACGTTTCGCGCCCTTTTTGCTCGGGCAGGTTAGTAGGCCCTTAGTTTTTTTTTTTTTTTTGTTGCGCCTATAAAAGTTATTGAATTCATCATTAGATTCGCCGTATTATGTAGACAAAGCCGGCCAATTGCGTGTCGGACCACGTTCAATGAAGGGTTCCGTATTTGAGATGAATTTATCCCAAGAACAAACTTAACGTTGCAGTTGAAAAAATGTTCTCCCATACATTCCAACTGCAAATTAAGTTTGTACGCGCAATATTTATTTTATTTATTGTATTGTGTTTTGTGGCTTACAGCTAACAATACAAAAGTAATAGTGAGTAATTGAGAGTTTTACCATGTTATTTTAAGACCATAGACTTCTTACAAGTTTTCCTGTAATCTATAAGTATAGAACTATTTTCTGTATGGTTTTCAAAATGTTAGGCCCAGTACGTAGTTTCGGATATAAGGAGGGAATGATAAATTTTATCTATTTCCTTAAATAACTTTAAAATTACAAAAAAAAACATTACTGAGACTAAGAGTAAGCCTTTATTTCGATATGGCATACGGTACAGTTCATAAAACTCTTTTTTTTTATTTGCCCCCTAAAAGTGACCTCCATATTCAAAATTCACTAATTCACGTTACACGACCGTTTTTGAGTCACAGAAACTCATATGTGTACCAAATTTCAACTTAATCGGTCTAGTAGATTCGGATTCAAATTAGCTGTGACAGACGGATAGACAGACAGACAGACAGACACACGAGTGATCCTATCCGATTTTTCATTCGAACGTACGGAACCCTAAAACTAGCCAGAGCGTAATGAAGGACTCTTTTCATTTATTTCAACATAAATTGCCCCTGCACCAGCATCTCTAATAAATAATTAATCCTACTAATACTATTGGCGCGAAAGATTGTGAGGATGGATGGATGGATGTTTGTTACACTCTCACGCAAAAACTTCTGAACGGATTTGGATGAAATTTGGCACACAGATAGTTTATAACCTGGATTAACATATAGGATACTTTTCATCCCGGTATCCCTACGGTATCGAGACTTATGCGCGTGAAACCGCGAGGCGTTTCTAATAATTAATAGGTATATGAGCTACTAATAACACTTGCTAGTATTCAACAACCTGATTCCCAAAATCACGCCAAGAATGTTTCCCACCTATTTATCAAGCAATGCCTCTCATTTTCACCGCCTCAATACTAAACGAACGCTTTAATCGTTGAATTGATTTCAAGAACCCGACTAACTGGTACATAAAGGTTACAGAAATCGGGAATAAATCTTCTTTCTCGCAACCTCGGGTTCATTACTTACCTTACATTAAGACCAGACTAGGATTGGCTTAAGTAAAAGCCATTTGTAGCTCTTACTTAAACCTTTCAGAAGTAAGGTAGCCTTTGATGTCCAATGTATTTTTTATTAAGCTTTTACTGTGAATTTTGGCCTATGACATGTGACCTTGACTTTCACTAACCTAAAATATTGAACTTAGCCATTTAAAAGGTGGCCTCTTTGCTTTTATAGAAATTCATTTTCGAAGTTTAACCGTAGAGACGAACTACTCGTACAGTCCCATTCTAGCAGTGCACCGCAAGGAGATTTATTGCAGATGTCATGCAGAACGACAAACAATAGTACATGCGAGAAAAGGACAACACTACTGCCACAACAAAAACGCAAAGCTTAGTAATCTTATATCCTCTTCGCACGACCGTTACTCTTCCGGCTTTTGTCAGATACATCGTAATTGGATGCAAACTGGAGTACTTCCGACATTGCGTGGTGGCGTTAAGGCGGTGTTATGCTAAATGCATTCAATGTGGCAGCTTTGTAGGTAACGTGAGCGTTTAGATATATAAACGCGTTTCTTTTGCGAGTTGTTTTGACTCGCGAGTTATGACAAGCATTTCGAATAAGACATTCATCGTGTTTTCAGACTACAGTGTTTGATGATAGATGACAAAAAGAAGCAACGTCAGCAGTGCAAAAGAGCCAGCCTTATACATCACGTCCCGAAATTAACGCACAACCTCTTAAGGGGTCACTGTACTCATAATTATGAACAACTTTTACTATGGGACCAAACCTGAAATCGTGAAAAAATATCTGCTGTTCCCTATATTTTGACGAGTTATGCAAACATATGTAGGGAGCAACAGATTTTGGTCCCATAGTAAATTGTTCATAATAATGAGTACAATGACCCCTTAAGAGGTTGTGCGTTAATTCCAGGACATGTCGTATAAAACTGCTGGCTGTGATGAGAAGAGATCTTACAGCTAATTTGGTAGAATTACAAGTACAAGAGACGTTTCAAACTTGTTTCTAAGATTGACAACGCATCGCCACTCCACTCCCCTGGACGTATTGAAAGTTAGTGTCTACAGACAACAGCATCCGTGCAACTTGTGAAAAAATAATAAAACATAAACCACATTTATTTTATAAAATACGTAAGTATTCAAGTTGACTGAGGACTGCTCTGGTTGCAGGCGTGAACCTCACGAAAGCAGTACTTACGTACCTACTACCCCACTTTTGAATGCACACACCCATAAGACGTGGAGTGGCACATTCTCGTCGTCGGTGGAACGCGGGATTCTATTCGAAATTTAAATTGAATATAATGTACGTTACTTTGCTATTCATTCATCAAAGTGTTGCTGAATTCATGAATAATATGAGCTTTTAGTTACAATGTTGTTTTGGTGAAAATAAGTCCTATGTATTTATTTTAATTGATAAATAAATTGTGTGTTTAATTCGAAAATATATTTGCAAGAAGATTGATAGATCCGAGACGAACGAAAGTTTTCGATATCGGAAAACGAGTTATGGAACTCAAATGGAGCTGGGCAGAACATCTGGCAAGGCGCAGTGATGACAGATGGAGTAAGGTAGTGACTGAGTGGCGTCCAAGGACTGGAAGACGAAGCGTCGGCCGTCCGGCGGCGAGATAGGCAGACGACATTGTTACCATCGCGGGTAGAACCTGGATGAGGTTGGTACAGGAGCGTGGGGATTGGCACATGAAAAGAGAGGCCTATGCTCAGCAGTGGGTGAAAACGGGCTGTGGATGATGATGGTAATGATAGTTATAAACCGCTTTCATGTAACTATATTACTCTATATCCATTATCCCTAGATATATCTAGGGATATAACTATATCACGGCTACGACCATCTTACTGCGACATATACAAATTAGTGCTCGTGACTGGTCACATCAATCCACATCCACCTGTTCGCCACCTAAAACTGTCCGTTACCTCAAACCTGGCTGCACAAACGTATCCGAGCGATTGCACTAACTTGCTCGTTTAGTGCACTAATATCGCGGCCCATTGTTCGCTCAGCGCGCACTGTACTTCAACCATTGTGGATGTTACTCTGATGAGTTTGCGAATAAATTATGAATCGTTGAATGTTATGTTAGAATTTAGAGCCGGTCTGGGCTCTGTTGATTACTTGCGCGTAAATTAAACTACGTATTGTTGTAAGTTAGCTTGGTGTTCAGTGTTGAGCACTTAACTGTGGGTTTAATTGTCTAAGTTAGGAGTGACATGGTTGTTAAGGTTTTAGGTGTCTCTAATTTAAAGTATGATTTGTGTAGGAAATTTTATTAAAGAGGGCTGTCACAATTTGTCACCTGTCTCGCTCACACGGTTACCAATTTTTTAAGAATGTTAAATGAAAAGATGCTTTTTTGAAAAATGTAATCAATGGGCGACCTACTAAATAATATTAATTTAATAGGTAATTATTAAAAACACATTTTTATTGTGGCATTTATTTAAATCATCTCAAAAACAGATCATAATACTTACTGAGCTAATTTTATTAGATAACACAATAGAAATGTGTTTTGAATAACTACCTATTAAATTATTATTATTTAGTAGGTCGCCCATTAATTACATTTTTCAAAAAAGCATCTTTTCATTTAACATTCTTAAAAATTTGGTCCCGTGTGAGCGAGAGAGGTGACAAAATGTGACAGCACTCTTAACTGTTAATATTATTGTATCCGTGCGTCGTTGTGTAAGCAAATTTTTGTCAAATTAGTGTAGCTCATTGGAAACTGTTTTGTGGCTGTTTTGTGTCCTTATATTCTTTTTCGCTGAATGAGAATGTTGCTAATGTGGATACACTCTTGAGTAACATGCAACGTTTATTTATTTTATTAATTTATTAAAGAACACCAACAGCATATACATTCAACATTGTTTTATAAAAATAGGTATTTAGGAAAGGTATTACTGCTAATGTATACATGCATTATAGGTGTACATAACATTTAAAGAAAAAAAAAACATTGGACTGAAGCTGCTTATAAACTAAAAGTATAATTTAAACAAAGTTATTTAACGACAATAAAATAAAATACAACAGAATACACATTAATGAAGGGCGTGAATATAAGACATAATTCAACGATATAAAGTCATTGACAGATGCCGCTGCGGTCAATAAATTTTCTATTAGGTATGTCTACTGTCTGGCAGTTAATGTGTTAAGCATTACAGGATCACTTATTCTACGTGATCCTATAATGTAACGTCTTAATCAGTTTATTTACTTGCACTGCGTATTACCTACACATTGATACATAATTATAATCAAAACATGCTGCAACAATATACAAGATAAGGTCGTACCTATACTCAAGCTAATTTAACTGATACTGCCTTGTTTCAATGATTGCATTGGATTAAGATTTATCTGACAATCAATTAATATAATTATATTCATTATGCACAATCCTGATATCACAATTACTGATATTAATCATCATTATATAGCTACACGTAGTCTTAAGTCATCATGTTTGACAGGTTGTTAGCATATTACTATCAAATAACGAGACGTATACAGGGTTATTTTAAATTGGCTAGCTAAACTCCGCAGACGCGATGGGTATCGATAGTTATCTAATATATTAATATATTATATTATATGAAATAAGTTTTTATTACAGTTTGAACAATCAAACAATCTAAGCAAGCAAGTAATCTTGCAGTAGGTAGGTATCCTCTGTATAGTATGTACAGGAGGACCCAAAGGCTAACGTCATTCATTTAATTTACTTCGCAATAATGGAGGCTCGATTCTAGACAGTGAAAACATCGTTATCGCTTTAGAGATCCTATTGACTTTCACATAAACTACATATGTAACTGATATTTTAATAAATTCATTGTTATTAAAACCATTTAAAAACTGTGAATATTTTTTTAACGATACAAATAAATTTGTATCGTAACAAAAACATTTTTTTCACGATACCTACTGTAAGTACACCACCTTGTATAATGTCACGCCCTTCAAAACAACCTTAGTTAAAGGGTATATTCCTCTCATTGTTGATGCAAAAACAATGCGTACAGCGTCTACTTACCCAAGTTTTAAACTTTCTTTCTTCGGGTGAATTTGTAAAACATTTAGAAACTATTTTCTTTTAGAACTTCAAATGTCTTGAAGGAGCTATTAAGGAGTATGAGTGTTTGTTTTTAAAAGTTTAACATAGAGAGCCTCTTAATGGTGCAATACTAACATTGAACGACGGACTTACTGTTTTAATATTCAACATTATTATTTTAATCTTTTCTAAGTAAGGGATGCTACACACAGCCGGGCGGCAAGATAGTCCTGTGCCTTGTCATGCCGACTAGAACAAGTGACAAAGTGTGTAACACGCCTAAGAAAAGCCTTACAGTAAAACAGTTACAAGCTGATACTGTTTAAGCTCATAAAGACTATTAAACACCAAAAATAAACGCCATAAAACGATATTGAAGCTATCGTTTTCAAAATTTACGAGTCAGTAAAGAAATTTGTTGATTTTAACACCTTTATTTGTTTAAAAGAGCCCTCCGCAGATAATGGTTATTAAAAAACAAATTAGGAGACCCATCGCGGACCGCGGTCCTACGAAAAAAATTAGAAGCTCTCAAAATGAACGCAAAGTTTACTTCGTAAATTAAATGTCAGCATAGAGAGATAAAAGTAGGGTGGCCCCTATACATTACTGTTATAATGAGACTATTATTTTTAAATAGGTACAAAAGCTTCTAACTCACTACAAAAATAGGACACCCCTTGTTTAAACACATGGACAAACTAACAGTAGTTGTAATGGCCACGGTAAATAAAAATATTAGTTGTAGGTACAATTTTCGGAATTTTTATACAAAAAAGTGAACAAAATAACAGTGATTTTGATTGGTCAGAATCAATAACAAATGACTGAATAAAACATGTCGGCCATTCCAAACAGTTGCAGTTTGCCACCAACTTTTTTATCAATAATATCACGGTGGGAAAGTTACCCTGGATATTCTAAACTTTATACCAATAGTCTGTTTTTTTTTTGTTGCTGGTAATACTAAAGCGTCCAATGCCTATGGGGAAAACTGTTTATTTGGAACTAACACAAGCCATGCGACTAACGCGTTTTGGTAACTGCATTCGTACAATCCGAGTTTAAATGGGTCTTTTAAAACAGGACGATGCAAAGTCAATTTAAACAAATATGCGTGGGTTCAAAAGCCAGTTTTAATACCTATAAGTACTATACCAGTTTATTAAGCAAATGTGGATGAATATTCAGGAATTCAATCAATAATATTATTTAAGAAATAGTTCACTTATTCACCGTAATCATAGATACCTATTCGTCATTGGAGCTAATGAAATTAATCTAAACTTACATCAATACCTACTTGTTTTCTTCGCTATTTCTTCTACTCTCTCATTAATTTGTATTCGAATTTGTTTGAACACATCCATTGATGTGCACTCACTAGTGCCACAGTACTTTCGACCTAAAACACCCAACTATCCATTCAAAAGATTGCATTATAGACACAATTACAACAATTATTAAATCCCAAATTACACCACAACCACAAAACTCATTAATAATCCCATAAGTATGGACATTCCGGCGATTGCCGATCGCTTGGCAACACTACCACTGCCGTAGGGCGCAATAAAACGGCGGTGTTCCCGTAAATACCGATAGTGGCCGTATTTAGAGCAAACTCATTGGTAAATTATGTGTCGTTAAACTAAGAAGATTGTACCTTGGAGACGGGTTGTGATACCGGATGATTTGTTACTTTGTTTGTATTTGGATAAGATTTATTTTATTTATGTATACTTGGCTAGAAACATTGAACTGGGAACCTATAAAAAAATGTTTGGATAAAAACGAAATATGGGGAAAATCATTGTTCGATTTTTATTTTATTGTCTCTGTGGAACGAAATTTATCTACAGCTAAATATTTATTTTTTAACATTATGTTGTTAGGTTGTTGATTTTTTATTTAAACTATCCTATAGTGCTAACACAAAACACCTAACACACACTACGCAATGATGTAAAATCATAATCATTAAAAATTTCGTTTACACTTAGAGCTGGCCAACCATTTGATGACAAAACACCACAAATTCAAATTAGAAACATTACAATTGCCAGCTCATGATGCTGTTGCAAGATGAATAATTAAACTGTATATTTAGCCGCATGTCCGTATCCGGCATAAGTTTAGATCGGACGTCCGGCGTCCGGCAGAATGGTCACCTAGCCGCATGGGTAATTAGTGCTCTGTTTTTCTGTACAGTTACCTCATGAAATAATCCTGTTTATAATGAGTAATGACACACAATTTCAAATGCCAAAAAATATGACTAACAGTCAGGGAAATTAACTGTTTTGCAGATTGAAACGCAAAAGGTATAATAATAGCCTGTTGCGTTATAGCTTTCCTTTCAAAGAATGACAGTTGTTATTTAAATTTACTTACACTTTCAGTTGAATTTGTTAAGCAATAATTTTCTTTGCATTTAGAATAATACCTAATCAAGTACATTATCACCTCGCTTAGCAGATACATTGGTGATAGCAAGTCGTATTACCTGTGCAGTTGATGACCATAAGACTGCGTCAGTGAGTGCAGTTCGCGCGGCTGAATTTCAAGCTTAAGCCAACGTATGCACGGACGCGAGAATAACGCGTGGGATTTTATCGCGCACTGGATTTTCAACGCTCTGCTTAGCGCCGAAAGTTGAAAACCCAACAGCGTGTTTACTCCACGCGTTGCAATGCACTCTGTTGGATTCTCAATGCTCGGCTCAACACCGAGAGTTGAAAATCCAGTGCGCGATAAAATCCCGCTGCGTTATTTTCGCGTCTGCGCAAACATCGGATTACATTATTATATGAACTGCCTCGTTGGTCTAGTGGTCGCAATCGCTAATGCTGACCTTGAGGTCCTAGGTTCGATTCCCAGGTCGGGCAAAGTGTTATTGGGGTTTTCCATCTGAAATTTATCAGTAGCAGCCCGGAGTCTGGGTTTGTGCCCGGTTGATGGCAAAAGGCTCGCCCCCTATTACATGGGATTTAAACGTAACGTAACTTTCAAACTGTGGGTGTACTATAGGTACACCTCTGCCTAACCCTTCGAGGAATACAGGCGTGATGTTATGTTATTACTATATGAACTTTTTGCCATCGATATGCTAAGAAGATTTAGATACTTAAGTACTGCTGCTTTTAGGTGCTTTTAACATTATTTTCTTAGTCCTTTATCACCCCCAAAGGAAAGCGTTGTTTTATTGACCTTATTTCACATCAAACTGACACCAACATTTAATAATACAAAAGTCAACTTTTCTTATTTAAGGAAGCGATAGTTGCCTTGTAAATAAATTATTTGATTTCACTACAAAAACAGCCTGACCAAAAGTTGGTGGCAAGTAACTCCTAAAAAATCCTCGCGGTCGACGTTTAAATATTCAGTACATCACAACATTGGACGGACTTTTGGAAGTCGGCTCTAAACGCGGCTTTTTTTATTATGTTACTGACATGATATATGTCGTCTTGGATTATAAATACAGTGAATAAATGACGAGTTATTGGCACTGTGGGGTAGCTTTCGACTTTCAATGACAGGTGTCAAAGTTTTTGCTCTCAGAAAGAGCTCTTCAAAATCAATAACGAACTTATTTTGAGTAACATTGTGACTGTAGTAGTAGGTACTCGCAACCGGCGTGCGCATATGACATACGTAAATGAAAAAAAAAAGGAGTATGCAAGGACCGTAGCAGATGACGTTCTGTAATTTCTGCCTTAGGAAGAAGGCGTGACTTTGGGTATGTTTGTATTGATGTCTCCATGTTTACATACCTATCTCCTGTGTTTTCAATTTAATTTATTTCCGTGGTCTCTTTGTTCCATAAATGAGTTTTATTCTTCATCCTTTATAATCAACTCTTCTTGTTAATAATATTTTTGTCCCCATCACCGAATGACTCGCGGTCTCATAACTCTGGCTCGCGTTAAAGCTGCCGCGTCATTATAAAAAGATGGCGGACAATTTATAAGTATTAAAATAAAGCCACCTCCAGAGATTCGCAGATGCGCGTCGAACCGTGCGTTATCAGTTCGAGTCGCGGAGGGCGCGGGCTCTGTTTAGTACCTGTGGTAGGGCTGCTGTTTTATTGTACTGTGTGCCTACAACCCTGTGCTGATAAAAAGTTAATAGTAGCTGTAGTTTTAATGAAAAGATTCATTAGACCGTTCTAAGTTTTTTTTTTCAATTGTTTTTAATTCTTGCAGTCTCTTATAAATAGCTACAGTGTGTTTTCAAAAATTGTTTACCAATGACAGCGTGCAATTATACCTTAGAAGTTCGTTAAAACAGACTATGTTAAGTACAGTTTACTATTTCATTAGGTAGAACACTAAACCATCACTCTTCAGGGTCCAACAAAATTAAAAATTAAAATGCGCACATTATTTGCTGGGACCCACTAACAGAAAAAAAACTGCCACCCCTATCCAGTATCTGTCATCCCCACCCGAATACTTACAATAAATAAATCAGATAAATATTTTTCATTGTTGACGGTGCGCAGCTCTGCTCATAAAATTATACAATGATGACTATGATCCCCTTCATAATTTTAATGGGTAAGCTAATGGTTTATGCGTTGCGGTATTTTCATCCAGTTATGTTTACACTTCCTAACCGCTGGATAGATTTATGGGAAGTTTTAAAAATTAATAACGTTTTTGCTGGGTTTACGATTAAAGTTGTTTTTGCTATTATGGGACGGAGATTTGCCCTCTTTCTAGCACCGCTACATAATTACATATCTGTAATTATTTTTAAACAAAAGTCTATTCGAGTTTATTATTATTTGCTACACATATCTATCTACTTTTTATTTAAATATTTACACACTATAAAACTGACTGCCTCGTTGGTCTAGTGGTCGTAAGCGCTACTGCTGAGCACGAGGTCCTGGGTTCGATTCCCAGTTCGGGCAAAATGTTATTGGGTTTTTCTATCTGGAATTTCTCAGTAGCAGTCCGAAGTCTGGATTTGTGCCCGGTTGATGGCAATAGACTCGCCCCCTATTACATGGGACTTAAACATAACTGGCGAAATGTGGGTGTACTATAGGTACACCTCTGCCTAACCCTTCGGGGAAACAAGGCGTGATCTTATGTTATGTGTTATAAAACTGACTTACATCCGTAAAACATCCTCGTAACATAAGGTACAGTTCATAACCAGCGCCAGGCATTTATGTTGAACTGGGCCTAATTGGCGCAGCCGTGGGGCACACAATACTATTTTCAGTATGTTTTTCTGTTTTTATTTGAATATTATGTGCCTTAACCTGGGTCAAATAAATTTATTTTCTTTCTCATAATGAAACAATAATGGTTTGGCAGGACCAACTGTTGCTAGGATCGATACTAAGGTAGATTCAAAATCGGATAACAAGCTTTTCTTACACCTACTTAACGCACGGAATATTATTTTATTAATCCTAAGCCCTTAAGAGCTAGAGCTACACAATAATGTTTGCTTTTTTAACGTAAAAGTAAGTAAGTAACCATTAAAGGATTTAGACGCAGACAAGATTGAACAGTATAGGCTACATTCATTCTCTGTTCATCCTAACTATATGTGTATATATATAAATCAGCTGTTCCCTACATTTTGACGAGTTATGCGAACATAAATGTAGGTAACAAAATTCTTTTTTCGCGATTTCTGGTTTGGTCCCATAGTAAAAGTTGCTCATAATGATGAGTACGGCAGCTCTCTAGCCAATAAAAAAGCAGCGTGTATATAGCGTGACTGGTAATTAGTGACCGATACTTAAACACATGATTGTACTCATGATAACAAACAACTTTTACTATGGGACCAAACCTGAAATCCTGAAAAAAAAATCTGCTGCTCCCTACATTTATGCTCGCATAATTCGTCAAAATGTAGGGACCAGCTGATTTTTTTTTCACGATTTCAGGTTTGGTCCCATAGTAAAAGTTGTTTGTTATCATGAGTACAATCATGTGTTTAAGTATCGGTCACTAATTACCAGTCACCCTATATACATATAAGTCGGAAATACGTTAGTCGTCGTATGACTAATCGGGACATGATTTAATTATAAAGTAAGATTTGGTTAAAATAAAACCATAGAGTTCGACCCGATGAATCTAAAGTTAAGTCAGGAGCCACCGAGTGGAACAAAATTCTGTCGTGGCCTATTTGTTTGCAGGGTAACCATCACACGAAGACGTGTGCAAGCAGGATGGCCGTGTCGGAAATACGTTAGTCGTCGTATAACTAATCGGGACGCCAGCGCCACCAAGCGGTGCTCGACAGAGTCTACAACATAACGGTCGTCGACTGTTCACCGGAGTTAAGCAGAGTTCGTCGGTGGCTGTCGAGCAGTGAACACGTTTAGAAACTGTCGCGCGTCCCGTATAGTTGTGTCATGTACCTACAGTGTGTGAATAGCTATAATAGTGTGATTAATTTGATCGTGAATTATAATTTGATTTAAACTGCAAACTGGTTTTTCTATTACGCAATAACCAACACTACCCATAGCACACTCACAGTAGTTAAAATATGGCTAACGATAACTAGAGAGATGTACCTTCTCCGTCATATATGTATATCTATATACTTTTGTAAGAAACAGCAGATTTTTTTTTAATAACCGACAAAAATATTCATCGCAGTGGGCACCAGAATCATGTACTGAATCCATGGTAACCGGATTCGCGTCGATATCCCTACCACCCTGTATAATATTATAAATGCGGAAGTGAGTTTGTTTGTAAAGAAAAGGACATAAGGAACCTTTCGTCCAGCAAAAATACTGTTCCCGAGGGATAGAAAAATAAATTTACTAAATCTACATTAACGCGAGCGAAGCCGCGGGCAAAAGCTAGTTAAAAATAAACATGAAACGAATTTCATAAGTAATACAAACGAAGTTGTTAGCAGAATTAACCTCTTTAAATATTAATCTGATAATGATAACTAGTGACTTCAGATATTTTAGAAATACCTGCTCAAAGGATTTCGGTACGTTAGTTTAATAAAGTCTAAAGTTAAAATAATATAACATCATATTGCTTAAAAGGGATTTTCACTTTTGAAAAGTTAACTAAAGTTGTGTTAGGTTCTAAGTTATTTCGTATAATACCAACCTAAATGTAATTTATGATCAATATAGTTAGGGATAGAATTAAAGGTTTTTTTTTCAGATTTAGTGAAATTTCTCTTTATTTTCTCAAATCTTAAATACACTATACAATTATTACTAACTAACTATACAAATAAATATACAAAACAAAAGGAAACTTAGGCGTCGAAGTACTCGTAAAATGCTGCCAGTCTTCTGGGCACATTTCCGGATGACAGCGATGCGGACGAGTAGGTACCTACTTCGACGCTAAGTTCGCAAGGTTTTCATGTTTTAGGCAGGATTGACCTATATCGGGCAAAAGAAAAATTTATTAATTTCAGAACTGAAATCGGATCAGACTATCAAATACTGTTTCAAGACGAACTTTTGAGCTAACTATTAACTTGATCATTTTAAGCTTAAAAATATTCCGACTTTACAACAGATTAATTGAAGCTGATAAAAGTCGTAATAATTAAAAATTCCTAACTACTCTCACAGTCCAGAGATCCTTTTAACACTCACAAATGTCGTATATGTTGTTATAACTACCGTCCATCCACAAAATAATATCATAGCACTCAAAGCACATAGAAACAGATATAATGACATCAAATATACACCGAAGTATATGTAAATAAAAATAACATTTTGGTACTGTATCATAGATGAAAGCAACACACACGTTTCTCTTATGTAAAAGCCCTTTTATCCGAGCCTGGGGCTGTTTGCCGTCCCGGGATGGGCTTTGATAGATTCTATTGTCAATGTCACTCACCAAGTATTGACATGGATAGCATAATAAAGGTCAGCTAAAGTCGTCGATTAATTGCAGGGTAGAAAGAAGTCAGTGTTACGAATAAAAAGGTCGTTAAGGGAAAATTTCTATATGAGTTATTGGTGTTAGCGGTTCAAGAATTGGTTCTTCTGATCGAGGATAATGACTTGTGGTTCCTTTTTTTTCTTCTTCCAAAATTTCAAAAACCATTACACTTTGTATACAGGGTAGCAGGGACGCGCAACCTGTTACCATGAATTCAGTACATTATTACAGACCTCCTTAAAAAAAATGTGCTGTTCCATACATTTTGACCGCGTGGGTATTGGACTTTAGTATGAAACAGCAGATTTTTTTTTTTTGGAACCGCCGAAAAACTTCAACGCAAGGGGTTTCTGAATCATGTATTGAATCCATGGTAACAAATTGCGCGTCGATTTTCCTGCCACCCTTTACAGGAGGATGATGATTTTCGTTTGGATTTGTGACTAAACACAGTCACTATAATAAAACGGTCTAATGATAAGTAAGTATCGGTAAGATTATTGTATAGAGAGCATCATAATCTTACTTATTTTCACTTGTGGTAGGTATTATCCTACTTGAATTGATGGATAAGTTTATTAGGAAATAACAAAAACATTTGATTGATTACTCTACTTATTTGGGTCTAGGTATACATAAATTATGTTACTTTCTAAATTGAAATGCCGTATTATTTTGGAATTATGTCAAGAAAATTTACTCAAATGAAACACTGACGCTTCCCGCAATTTATAATATTGGATGCCTACTTGGCGATTTAAATTAGGGAACTAAATTATGGTGTTCGATATACAAAAACTTTTTTGTTGAAGCTCTAGGATACGTATGCCAACATCACAAAGTTTCGAAAGTACACAACAACAGAATTATCATACCCAACCCGAGGGAGAGTTCTCGAAAAATTCAAACTGTACAACATCGCTGATACTTCAGACAATATGTACTCTGAAACTAGATATTTTGCTGGGATGGACCCGAGTAATGAAGTTAAATATAACGTAATTTTCCGGTATACTACGAATTCGCGTAAGTCGAGAAGTTTAGTCCCAATTTAGAATTTCCGTGGTTTCGCAAACCTTGTTAGTACCGTATCAAAAATCCCGATATTATATTACCCGATTCACGTTAACTCAAACCTTCTTTCATGACGCACGTCGCTAGCATTAATTTCAAACGTTTTTCAGTGGCTTCGTTAGTGTAGAACAGTTTATAATTTAAGTCCGAAATCCTCGGAAGTATATTTTTTATCGTTTCCTTCGCTTTAATATAAAAATGTCCAACTGGAAGTAGACTTTGGTAGACTAGTTTAGATATTTTTAGTTACATACCTTTTCCTGTCCAGTGAAGGGTAGACGTTTTGAAAGCTGTCTATTGTGAATTTTGACGTCTGAAAATGCTGATTTCAGTTCATTTAGAATAAATGATTTCAAAGCCTTTTTAGTAATATTTCACAGACATTATGTAACGCAATCATAGTCTTTCTTAACGATAGCGTTAGATTACGTTAGAAACAGACTGGTAAGTAATTACAAAATTAATAAAGGCTCAACGATTTCAACTTTATCTGTAGTGTTTACCTACTGACTCATTGTTCGAACATTCATATTCAGATCAAAAGCGTACACACAACCATCTCAACTATGTACATTTCCAACAACAACAACTTTAGATCCAGCACAACTCCTTGATCTCCCGTATCAACACTTCTGACGTCACCAGGTCAACATTACCATCCAGAATCCCAAACATGTCGAACATTAGCATACAAATTATTGTCATGTATCAAGGTTTTGTCATCGTTTTCAAATTATAAGGGAACTGTAACAACCACCACGGGTGCCTCTCGTAAATTATAATTTTAAATCAGCTGCTTATGAAGTCGGTTCACAGCGTTTATGCATTCTATATGAGTTTTCCTACACACACTGAATTTTCAAATTCGAATTGAGAAGTCAAATCGGACGGAGTAATCTGAAAAATTATTAATATTGTGTCGGCAATAAAACGGATATTGATAAGATTATATATTTTTTTAAAGATTGTTGAGCTGAATTTTAAATATCAGACTCGATTTTATTGTTTCTGTGGAATAATAATGTGACAGTACATTAATCGAAAAGTCGTCTTCTAATAGATTTTTTATTTATTATGATTTTCTTTTTTTAGTACGACGATTTCATCTGTGATGATTTTTCAGACTCATTGGGTTTTTTTGTTTCTAAATTGTACCCGTAACATAGTTCAATAATTAGGTACTGACATGATTCTATAAGATTGTATCAACAAACACAAAGAAATTCCATACTCAAAAACCACCAAAAATATTTGGCGGTTCAGTTTGGCGGTGGTTTTGTGATTCCTCTCGTCTTTCTACCTCAAATGATTATGCTGATAACAATCTCAGCCTCGTTAGGCTGTACGCTGACTTAACATAATCCAATCATAGACAAAAGTTACGTTCGTTATTAACTTTTAATGTGAATTTCAATGTGAAAATTTTCTGGAACTCTTCTGTGAACCCTTAACTTTTCCTCCGAAATATTTTAGTAACTTTTTGGATATGACACTGTATTTAAAATTATTTGGATTTTGGGAGTGCGAATTAGCGTACATATTACTTAACAAGTTACAGTACCTACGACAGTTACATTTTGAATTTCGTACCTACCAGCTATCTGTTCACTTATTTAGAAGACTCAATCGGCATCAACTCATTCAGAAATGAACGTTTCAATTGCTCAAGAGTAGCTATTCCCCGAGAAAAAGATGGTGGTCAAATATTTGAGGGAATTATTAGGACCTATAAGTAACTAAATACTTCACATTCTGCCTATTTCTAACATCATATTTTCAACAAAAATATTACCATGTTACCTTATTAATTCATAATTTTCATTTTAATTTCATTTCATTCAGAATTTCATATTAAATTGTGCTCGCCATTCCGCAAGCTGCACAACTGTACAAAACAATGAGAATTGCGAAATAATTGTGTTATGCCTCTATAAATCAGTCACGTTTTGTGCTCCCAGATTGAACTGAAACCAATATGACGTAATGATAGAAGTTATCACAATCGAAAATAGGTCGATGTGTGACTGAGAAATGTCTGATTATTTGGTCACAGAGAATGAAAAGATCGATTATGAACACAAAATCTACGGATGACTGATATTTAAAAGTGGATTATGGGGATGAATCCGACACATGATTGGTTAATAAGGTGACATAAAGAGAAAACCATAACAAACCTGTAGATTTTTACTAAAATCAGACACAATTGAAGACGCAACAGACACCTTTAACAATAAAGAAGAACCTTTTTGGTTCTCGAATTGTCTATCTATCAAATCATTTTCGAAGTTCTTCAAAAAATCGATCACGTTTATTTCGCTGTATAGACGATAAACAGAAGTCGACCGCTCCGTAACGAGGTGCTTGAAGCAATGATATCGGAAGCTAAGACTCTAGATGGGACGTGACGCGGAAACCTGATGACGTCACTATGCTTTACTTGACCTAGTTTTTGGCGTCAATGACTTGATCCGTGTTTGTTTTAACGTTAGTCTCGATTCAGTCATTCGATCTGTCTTGTGAGATTTAGTGACACTTGTGACGCTGACTGGATATGAAAACCATTTCATCTACTAGACTAACTGCCAAGATTAAATCAATCTTGATAATAAGTGGGTGCTGCATTTTATTTAGTCACCTTTCTAGCCAGCCCCAGATAAGAAAAAAAGAAACTCAGTGGTGTCCTTATCAGTATCTTCAGATCTTTTAATAAAGCTAATGTCTATCCAACTAAACAACAAGTTAAACAAGTTATTCACAAAAACTAATAAATGAATTGTTAGACATCCTAGAAACTGCCTCTGGTTAGCGACAAGGCCATAGTTAACGTTGTTTTATGGCCATTAAGCCCCCATACAGGCCGAATTCAAGTTTATGGGAAATGCACTTATTATTTTACAACGCCATCATTATTTTGCTTTATAACCAGTGCAGGTGGGCTTATTGTTTTAAAGCCTTTGAAATATTACCGAACTTTGATAGTGTTGTTATTACGAATTCAATTCAGAATAACTAAAACTCAAAATATGATGTTTCAAAGTAATTGTGTTTGTGATAGGATGTCTCACCCCAATCAAAATGGAGTTTACATCGATTTAAGTTATTACGGTGAATCTATAAATTTTCCAGTACTTTAGAATTAATAACGAAAAACATAGAAATATTTTAAAAAGTTCAAATAAATTATTTAAAACAAGCTTCTGCCCGCGACATCGCCCGCGTGTAATTTCTTGTTTTAACATAAACTATATAATAATATATACTATGACAATACGGCAATACTGTAGCTTCTCATTAGTGAAAGAATTTTCGGAATCGGATCAGTAATTCCGAAGATTACCACCAAACAAACAAACAAACAAATTGTACCTCTTTATAATATGAGTATAGACAAGCTTAAAAACTACGTGACAAAGTTTGTGAGACTGGTGTCTGAATATACGAGATGTATAAACGTAACCGCAGCAAAAGGAGTCTGTAAGGGTCAGGTGGAGAGCTAGTAGGCGACGTTCTGTAGTTTCTGCCTACCCCCATGGGAAGACGGCGTGAGTTTATGTATGTACACCAAAAACTACGCGCGGCGCGCGTCGCTCGGCTTATGATACTGGGCCGGGCGGAAGGAAAACGTGCTCAAGGCAGAGCACCGGCAAGATGGTCAGACGCCATCAAGAAGTCTGTTGGAGACAGCATTTACCTTGCGGTCCACACTGCAGAAGACCGCACAACTTGGAGACGCGTCGTATTTGGTCGCGATCCTCAGCATTGAGGGAACGAAGAAGAAGAATACCGAAAAAGACAAAAAGCAAACCTAATTCAGAAACACCGGTATCAAAGAAACAAAAAGCAAGAAAGTAATTAAGTTTTAAGTATTAATGGTAGGGACAATAACGATTAATCCACAGATAACTCGCCATTACACTAATCGAATTGATCGATTGGAGCACCACTATTTTACTAAGGTAGCAATCAAATTGATTGACAATAATGGATTACTCAGTCTTCAGCGTTGAAGCTATTAATACTAGAATATACAGTACTATGAAGTTATATAGCTTTAGCATCATTATCGACGTAACAGAACATAACATCACGCCTTGTTTCCCCGAAGGGTTGTGCAGAGGTGGACCTATAGTACACCCACATTTTGCCAGATATATTTAAGTCCCATGTAATAGGGGGCGAGCCTATTGCCATCGAGAAATTCCAGTTTGGAAAACCACGATGACGACGTCACTATCGACGTAACTTTATGGTAAAATGTTGCCAGCTTGCTTTTGTCAAACATTTGTCAAAATAATTATGATGAAAACATAAAAGTTACACTGCTCTGCTTGATATTTATAACGGTCGAGATAGAATGATTTATAATTTGCTAAGATTATTAAACTTCTGTACCTCGGATCGCTTTGATTATCCCCAAAGACATTATTAGTATGTACATTTACTTATATGTAAATTGTAAATCATTCTATCACTACCCAGTAACAACCGATATCGTTGTCCTCGAGATAAGTCTTCTGGAACTAGGAATGGAATAAAACCAATAATGGGTTCACAAGTGGCACCTATAAATGAATTTGGGTTATGTAAAGAACTGAGAAGATTTATTTGCCATGGCAACATTATTTTATATAAATGTCGTGAGTATATCACAGACCATTTTTTGAAGATAGTAGGTATGTAGGTACTTTATTTAAAACGTTTTTAAGTGCATTATTAATATTTTAATCGCATTTACAATCCGAACGAAACATTTTGGCCCTCCTTAAAAATGAAGCAACTAAAACAGATGGTCGTGCCATATATGCTAGGGGCGGCCTAATGATGCCTTATAAACGCCTTTTATTACATTTTCCTGTGCACGTCAATTCTGATTAAGTAGTTTGTGTCAAAAGAGCTCAAACAATTCTGAGCCTTATGAAGTTCAAGACGCGAACCTCCAATCAGCAAAATTCATAGTCAGTAAAACTAAGAATATGACCCAAATTGTTAAAATAAAATTAATCTTGCCTTCCTTTTAGTTTGCGTCACTCATTACATTAAGTTGAGTTGTTTTTTAGTTAAACTATCCAACATAATATTAGTATTGGACATGTAACACGGATTTCGTGTTAGCAGTAATTATTTTAAACATAAGTTTAAACTGTCAACAGACCAGAATATTACATAGAAAATTACTTTTTATTTTAAAAGCGATGACAGATTATACTGTAAGATTCACAGAATGTAATGCCTTCCTAATTAAAAGAAAAGAATTTTGCCCACTTTTGTGAAGTTATTAGCATATATTTTTTTACTTAATAGAGAAGGAGATTCTACTTTGTTCTGGAGACGAGCGTAATAATTAATGTAGGTACCTAAACACGAGAAATATTTTATTTTCCAAAAAACCAAGATTCAAGTAAGCCTAATAAAACATGCTACATTCTTATGAATCACTCAGTTTCGGTGGATAAATAGAACGTTATATTGTAATGCCTAGATACATTTATTCCAAGTCTGAGTGTTCAAAGGTGTGAGATTAGTGTCTGAAAACGCGACTAAATAAATCTTTATGTGGGATAACTCATTTTGTCTAAATGTTTTCGAAATATGCATAAAGTAAACAATATTGAAACAAATTCTACAGAAGCCTATCGTAGAAAATCAGGATTAACCTCTAAATCGAGAAACCTACGAATTACCCAAACATTGTGGTTATAATTACCCTCCAACTACAAATTACCTACATCAATCTGTACATAGGAAGGTATGTGGTACGCATTAAGGTGTCATTGCGTTATGATCCTTCTAACGTCAATTACACCAATTACGCGGCGTCAGCGATCACAAATGACGGCGGCTTAGGGGTTGCCAGGTGACAATATTATTAAACAAATTGATGGACATATTCGGCTATGTAAGGTAGGTACATTTTTTATGCAATACAGTTGACCGAATCTAATAGGAAATTAACCCATCACGTATTGGAATTGGTATTTAAATTAAATTGAAAACAATATAATCGCTGGAAAGCATGTTATAATCTGATTTATTTTTATGTAACACAATAAAATAGCAAATGTATGAATAGTAAAGAATTACATACAGAAAATCAATTTTCCAACTGGCAAGTTATTTTAACCTTCAAAAACAGTGTCTTTTTATATGCATGGCAACACAACCTAACGTAGCAAACATTACGCAATGGCGGGTGTAACTTGTAATCACTTGAATAATTGTTTCCCGGCATCGACTTTTGATTTGCAAATGTAATTATTTTGTATGTTACGTTTACAACACAATGGCGGGAGTACTCCCTTATCTTTTTATTTAATTGACAGCAGTTGGTTTTGATGTGTTTATGTTCAACCCTTGTGTTTTCTATTACGTACCTTTTTATTAAACTCGTTTTTTTCATTTACGCAATACCTACCTACATAATCGAGATAAATAAAATGTTTTGTGATTCTTAGGTAGGTATACCAAAAAAACGAATTCTAAGATTTTAAAACAATTAATTTGTGTTAACCAAAAATAATAGGACAGCCAGAAAAACAACAATATATTTTGTAATAATGCGGGGTGATTATACTAATAATTAAAAATAATAAGGCAGAATGAAAAATAACAGGTTTGTAGGTAAATCATTATTCTTAAACTCAAACATTATACCGAGAACATCTTCCAATCAGTTATTTTTTCTGGAACCACAAAAGCTCGCAAAATACAAAAGTTGGAGTCAAGAACAGGCGACCAGCCTCGGGCGACTGTCGTCTAACACGCCATCCTAGTTAGAGATTTTAATAAACGAATTTGTGTAGTAAGCTTAAAATAAAAATAAAGTAATTTTGAAAAATTATTTTGTCCTACACTACAAAGTAACGTCTTGCATGACACAACTTGTAACCTGACAGCTGACACATCCAATTTTTTTTTAATTGAAGCACTATACTTAGTATATTTTTTTAAGAAAAAAACACGCCTGTAATCCCCGAAGGGTAGGGCAGAGGTTTACTATAGTACACCCACATTTCGCCAGTTATGTTTAAAAGGTAAAAAGTAGATTTTAATTATAAGTGAATACTATAATAATATTTCATTTTTCGGCTACGGTTATTTATTTTAAGGCCTTAATCGAATAAAGCGTGTTATCCAACATTTCAAAATAATTCTATAGAAAGCGTCAACAAAACACCGTATTTACTGTGTGTAAAGCTAAAGACGGCACAACAAGAAATCTTAACAATATAACATACAATGTCATTATTACACCTTTTGTAGCGTGCACACAGCAGCGTATTCCTGCTGTCATTTTGCAGTCAGCTGTCATAGCGAACAATGGCATGCCTCCAACACAGACACGGTGTTAACTGACACAAATCATTACAGCTGTTTAAATAGAATGACTCGGCTTATTTCAAGTGTAATACGTTAGGGGTGCGTATTAATGTAGGGGAAAACTTTTTTGTATCTAAAACGAAAGTGAAATTGATATTTTGGAACCTAACGCAAATAAAAAGGGAATCTACCTAACTAAAATGTTGTTTTCTTCTGAATTTCAACAAATAAGTACCGAAAGTAAATTTTCTTCTAGGTGTAGAATATTTGGAAACCCGGGACCAACTACCACACAAGACAACACAAACACAACACAACACAACACAAGACGATTTCTTTACAATTTTGTTTACCTATCGGCTTTTATCACCAAAATTTTCATGAATCCCTTTTTTAATCTAGTTACCAGTTATCCGTCCAAACATCATAATGAATTGAACCAAATATTTAAGTACCGTACGAAACGTGTCAAAATAATTCAATTGCAGGATACATTATTTCATTTTGTGACACTCTGCTAAATGTAAGAATTTACGTCGGGGGTCACAGGTTCAACGCGGGCCTCATCCATCTGCCGAATGGTATAAATCACAATATGAACCAGACGCGAGTAAAATGTGGGTACTTGTGAAATTAATTTATTTGGACGGTTTAAGTGTAAAAAATGTGTTTATAGAGGATTTATGAGGATTACAGAGCTGATGCAATCCAGTATTTTTTTTACAATTCGGCATGCTACTCAAAACGAAACAGAGCGCTGTTTCGTTTTGAGTTCCAAGCCGAATACCTACCTACTTACTTATAATTTTAAAATTGTGTAAATACTAAGTCGACACCACGCGCGAAGTGGCGCCCTCATCGTTTGTTTGGTTATTCCCTTTATTTTAGAACGAAAATGCAGAAAATAAGTACGTTAACCAAATAATGAAACAAATAATAAGCACATAAACCAGCCAACTTACTTTTATTTAACGTTCTTAAAACAAAACATCTGAATTTGACACAATTTTAATACGGAACCCTAAAAAATGTAATATATGATTCTTCAAATTAATCGTTTTTAACTATATAAAACGTCCAATAAATAATTCGTGATTTTTAATTTCCGGGTTTTTAGAGGAGGTATCCTCCTCTAAAAACCCGGAAATTATCCACTCTATATTACTTACTTCCTCGAAGTTTAGGTAAATATATTCTACCTATTCCGATCTCTGTTCATTAGGTAGGCTTCTTACAAATACACTTGCACAGCGCTTCCTTGCTCTTAAAGGCTTCCGATATTAAAAATATGTCCTTTCAAAGTATTCAGAATGAATCTCAAACCCACAGATAAAAATTGTGGCGGATTAAACACAAAAAACTTTTATCTCAATAGGACAGATTCCAATCCTACCGCTGGTTGTTAAATATTTAAAGGATCGTATCAAACAGAGTGCAATTTATGAAAACAACATGAATGTGGGCCCGCTTTGGTGTGCACAATCATTTTGTTATTCCATTACCTTTTTTGGGCATACATACGGTAAATGGATTAAAGCAGAATGTCCACTCTAAACAACATGCAGCAACGAAAGCTATTGCAGTCAAATATACCAAACGATAGTAAATATCCTTAAAGCATAATAGATCCTGGCGACGAGGTCATGTGTTTTTGGGGTAACAGGCTCTTTTTTTTTGTGGATGGTAAATCATCTAATGACTTCTGCCGCTCTGGGCGGAGCGGGAAGGCGTGTCAGACTTTTACTGACTAAAACCACCCGTGTTTCTTCTGTTGCCTGTGCCGGGGCCACGGTAACTCTTTCGAACATCCCGCAACTGGGGTAACAGCCTATCAAATAGTTTGTTATGCTGTTGGTGGCTGAGGAAGATAAAGCGACCGGGGTCTGGATAATCGGGACTCTTTTATACATCAGTAGATAACCTACCTTCAACTTCTTATGTTCCAGATTTGTTTGCTGGTCGCCTTTTCAATTACCTACTAGCATAGAATAGTCCCTAAAATTACAATATTAGTGGAATTGGACAATGGCAAAGACGTTTTTGCACAACTCCCTGATCGTAGAAGGTTAAACCTTCTGTGTTCTCTTGTATCGTAATAAATATAATAAACAGGACTAGGCGCTGAGCTTCCACCCTCCTGTATGGAGTGATATCACAGCTGATATTAAAAGTAAACAATGCTCCCGGCCTTTCGCATTTACGAAAGCAGATGGAGTATAAAATATGGGCGGTTTATGGACTTATATAAAAGTTCAGATCAGAAATTCAATCCGATATGTTTCAATTTAGCTTTTCAAATAAAATTGGATCCAAATCATTTGTGGAAACAAAATTGTTTCAAACGATGTGTGTGCTTTTTAAACTTACTGTTAGCTTTAATATTATTCATGTTACGTGATTATAAACTTCTGCACATGTTAGAACATTCATATTTTAGTAATATATTTTTGCAAATAAGTCTCTTGCTGTTCCTAACACCCGTACCGTCTTAGATTTTGATTTCGTTCAAGTGAACGTAGTAGGCATATCCCGTATATCCAATACCAGCGCGCACAAAAGGAATGGTACAAGATATAAATCAAAACCTAAAACGCAAACCATATAACCAAGCACACGTCCGTTCTGCAGAGCGCAACGCTTGCGAATATTCGTAGTTCGTACTCTCGGCCAACAGGTCGCTTCGACGTCATCCGTCTACCCGCAACTGTGACATAAATCCGGCGAGGTGACACCACGGAACACGGAAATTGGGAATATCCGGACCTCTCACGATCTGTTTGTCACCGCCACCACGTACAGCCGGCTGTATTATTGCAGCATTGACACCCTAGTCACGATTTGTGATGTTAGCTTAGTGTTTCTTGTTTTAACTAATAATGGGATGTCTAAGGGTGAGGTGTAAGTTTAGGACATTCCTGTTATAGAGCGGTAGTTTGTAGGAGTTTCAAATGTACAGGGTGTTAGGGACAGCCTTCCGCAAACTAACAGGGCGCATTCAACTCCTTATTTTGAATCATATTCTACCGGAAATATTCTCAGGAAAATTTTCATTTTTTTTATCGTATTTTCAGTTACTATTCCTTTATTTCAATGTAAAATTACATTATCTGTACGCAGCACTCAATTTATGTAAGTGAAACAGCTAAAATCAAAAAATCAGCATTGGATGTTGAAATACTCGGCGGCCGAAGGCTCGCTGCGCTGCCGTTCGCTACGCGCGTTTTGCCACGGTAACGATACATTGCGTGTGAGGTAATAAAACAAATCAGGTTTATTGGAATCCCATAACGTTCCTGAAATAATTTCATGTACCGGTCGTCTTAGTATGATATACTGAAGTCACCCCATCAGTCTGCGGAGGGATGTCCCTTACATCCTGTATATATAATTATGGAAGTTAGGTAGGTAATGAACGAAACCTATCATAAAAGAAACTAACAATTGCAAGGATACTCAAAAATCTGAAGGTATTCGTAAGCCCTAGCACTGCTCCTTCTGCGAAGCAGTAATGCTCGTGAAGGAGGAGGCGGGACGCGTGAGGGAGAGGCAAGCTTTGCGCCCTCACGCCCCTAGTCGCCGCAGGAGACGCCCTGGGCGTCGGGAATTGGCAGCCGATTCCCGGCCACCGTAGGCGCGGGCTTGCGGACGGCGAGCAATGGGTAGCTCGCCGTCCGGTAAGGACCAAGCCCGAGTCGACGGCGCGTCGTGTTCCACGCGCGCCTCAAAGAGATGTCAGCACTATTGACGGGGTCCGCTAGGGCCAATGCCAGCTAGG
Source organism: Fissipunctia ypsillon (assembly GCA_947568875.1). Taxonomy (NCBI): domain Eukaryota; kingdom Metazoa; phylum Arthropoda; class Insecta; order Lepidoptera; family Noctuidae; genus Fissipunctia; species Fissipunctia ypsillon. Next base: position 17,962,609 of record OX387658.1, read on the forward strand.
GTTGCGGGATGTTCGAAAGAGTTACCGTGGCCCCGGCACAGGCAGCAGAAGGAACACGGGTGGGTTTTAGTCAGTAAAAGTCTGACACGCCCTCCCGCTCCGCCCAGAGCGGGAGAAGTCATTTGATGATTTCCCATCCACAAAAAAAAAAAATACCATAAAAGCCCTAGCACTGGGTTGTTTGGGGTATCAAAGTCTTTACAAACTCAAAGTGCGTCATCTAAATCTCTGCTTGGTTTCCAGAGATTACTCCCCTCTAGTAAACTATCATACATAACTGTATAAGGAAGATATACATGAATTGTTAGTGCTGGTGCTCCGTGCACCAAGTAATCTGTTTTCAAGAACATCACTAGTAATCCGTTTCAATTTGCTACGAGGAAAGGTACTGCACTACTCCATTATGTATTAGTGTTGTTGACACGTCAGAAGAAACTGTTTACAGGTTTCTTGGACATAATATTTTTAAGTGAGTTTTCTTGTTTTCTACTGTTCATATAACACAAAGCTCAGCAATTTTAATCAAGTTGGAACCCCTAATAAGTTTTTTATTATTATTATTATCATCGTTCCAATTTTGAAACAATTTTGCTTGAAAGCAACAATTGTACAAGCCAAAGAAAGGACCATAGGGACAGGGTTTCTTCAATGAATCAGTGTATATACAAAAAGCAACTTGTGAAGTTGTAAAGGCGTCTGTTTAGTCAATAGTACCTACCATACCCGAAATTATGTCATCGCTCGATTCATAAAATCCCTAAAAAGCTAAGAAATTTATTTGAAATCGCTTGCTTGAATTTGATAGCTTGCAGTGCTATCAAATTCATGGCCATCCAATAATTTACTGAAAAGGATGCTTACAAAACTAAAAGTAGAATTAAAAACCACCTAACATCAACAGGTAGAAAATAACGAGCAGCGAAAACCTATATATTTCGCAGTGTAAAACAAAGGCTAAATAGGCGGGACATTTGACGCGGGCATAAAACACCCCACTTCCTCGCCCGGGACGAAAGTTTATCTTAGAGGAAAGAAAAGAACAATGGAAGGACAGGCAACACATAGCCAACGAAGTTTTTACTTCGTGGCAACATTTTGTGTGGATATTTGGAGAAAGTTAGCGGTAGGATATCTTATTCAGTTACTTACAGCGGTTATTTTTGCGAATTTATAACGATAGGGATTTGAAAAATAAGCATTTTTTAAACGATAATCCTTTCATTGTATTATCCTGAACATTTTTGAATATTTTCACAAATAATGTGAAGGACATAAACTGCACATTTATTCCTTTTCCTCGGAACAGACACAATAAACGCGCCTTCCCACTTTTTCTATATCCAATAATATATTAAACTCTTTTTATTTAGTATTAAAACTTGCGAATTTAAATTTTAAATTTAAAGCAACGGCCACCAGGGCGAAATGTCGACAGGACATTAATAAAGAACGGCTTCGAACTTGGCATTCGGGAAAAATAAATTGTTATATAAGTTTACCACTGCAAAAAAACACGTTTCATTTTGGGTATACGTAAAATGTCTATTTATGAGGGGCGGAAAGTATTTTTTTTTTTACTAAAAGCCGATATCAATTTATTTACTGGTCAGAAAGTATGTACCTAAATAATATGTACCCAAAGTTAAAAAATTGCGTTCCTTTAAGTTTTATGGGCTTTATGTCTGATGATTGGGTTTTTTCTACTGGTTTAAAAAGTTGTTTTACAGTTTCTTCAAATGTTGTTTTTTTTTCTTCAAATTGTGTTTGCTTTTTTGAAAGTATAGACAGTATATTGTTTCAGTAAGTGATAATTATACAATAAGCACATGAATCCGAAAAGTCAGAGGTGCGTGCCTTGGGTTCAAACTCGAGACCTATGACTTGGCAGTCCGACGGTCACACTACTAGGCTATCACTGATCACAAAAAAATTGCTTGGGACACTGTAATAAAACCCAGCCATGGGAACGAAAACGCTAAAGCAATATTGAAAAACCTTTGTCCATGTAGTTTCACGATTTGCTGGCTTTGAAACAAACTTATCCGAATGACGTGAAACTTTCATCACAGCTGCCATTGGACGGACACAAGTCACAAAACAGGACGGTCACGAATCGCTTTTTCATTCGTTTGGCGCCTGACAGCTAGTTTGTAAACCTTTTTGTGCCGCTTAAAACAGCGATTTAAATTATCCTTTGAAGAAACCTCGTTGTTAGGGTTCCGTACCTCAAAAGGAAAAATCGGAACCCTTATAGGATCACTTCGTTGTCCGTCCGTCTGACTCTCAGTCTGTCAACATCCTTTTTCTCAGGAACGCGTGAAGATATCAAGTTGAAATTGATATCAAGTACGTAGGTGGATGCTCCCTTGAAGCTCTAAAACAATCAAGCTTCCATGTCAACGTCATAACGTCAATAAAAAAATACGGCCATTTATGCGACATAATTTTACACTCGCAAATAAATCAAAACCTATAGGGTACCTACTTTTCGTTGACCTAGAATCGTGTTTGGCAAGAAGCAAGTTCTACTAACAGCACAATGAAAGGAAAAAGTCCAAAAATCATTAATGTGTAGTTTTATCACATAAAAAAAAGGTTTTTTGCGATTACAAACTTAAATATGCAGTTGAAGAATTGACCGTGACGGTATAGCAATGTATGGAAGAACATGTTTTTCTACTACAATGTTAAGTTTGCTTTTGGGATGTATTCTTTTCAACTACGGAACCCTTCATTGTGCGTGGTCCGACAAGCACTTGGCCGGTTTTTTTTTTGTATCGGCCAACTTACACGGTGATATGATTACCAAAGTGAACCCATGTCTTATTTTTCATTAATCATGGCATGATTTATTGTTAAAGGGGCGTGTTCCCATTGTCTTTGGGCGTCAGTGTTGCTGGCGTGACCAGCGGGAAAAAATATAAAGTTGGTGTTTGATACGAGTTGAATGTGTGGCAACATTGGCAACTATCGCGAACAAAAAATTTGGGGTAAAGCCATGTTAGTTTTTGCACAATATGTTGGTGCATTTTAGTACAATAGCTCGGTATGTGCGGTTTTCTAAAAAGCCTACGTGTATAAAACTGTTTCTGTTTTTTATAGTTGGAGATACCTATGAAATGTATTTCCAGCTCCGAGTTGGCAAACAAGAATAATTTTACACTAAAACTCTTCAGTTAAAATTCTTTGTCTATTGCAAAATCAACCTCTACATATGCTCTACATAAAGCCAGATCACTATAAACAACGCAAGCCTGTCACCAACTGTAAGTCAAAAGGACATTTAAACGATTTAAAGCAGGTAGCACACCTTCCACCGTCGCATCAGCCGACGCTGGCCAGCAATTCCTGCGGTGTTTTGCGACCATACAACCGCACACCGCTTGATGTTTGAATCTACGTTTCACGTAAACATTCTGCACTGGCCTCATTTACAGATGAGGATAATAAAGCTTTCGGTTTTAAAGTTTATAACAGAACGTAAAATCAAGGTTTTATGGGATAATGACGAGCAGTAGGTATGTAGACACTCGATATTGCAATAGCTTTAATTAAGTCAAATTAGCAATAAGTATCAATTGCAAAAGATCTTCAAAGCATTAAGTCACCGTGGATCTTAAATGAATGCTGTGGTATGTGCAAATTAAATATATAAAATTCAAAAAGCCAGAATCAAAACCAAGAAACACAAATATTGACCGACTAATCTGAAGAAATATGAATGAAACGTTTTTAACAATTTAAACAAAGTCACAAAGTCTTTATTTCAAAACGTCGCACACTATAAAGTGGGGTCCACAAGAGCGGTATTTAGTCGTGTATTGCGGCAGGCGCGACCGCAGCGGCATGGCTTGACATTTGTACTGAAATCTACACGGCCCGTCCCGCCCATTCCTGATAAACTTTTTGCCAGTTAAATCTGTTCGTTGACTGGCTCAGTGCTCTTTTGGCGGTTACGGTTGTACGGTTGTATGGCTATTGTGTACCTAGCTTTATGTAAATTTATTAGGGTGTGAACAGAAACTGCTTTATTTGAGGTTATGTTTGATGCTATGTAGGTAAGTAGAAAGTTTGGTTTACGATAAACATCATCTTATTTGGTGCAAATACGAGAGGTGTCTCGGAGTGTCTAGGAAAAGAACGCACAGCAGCTGCATTAAAGTCATCAGTAAAGCTGAAATATAAATTAGAATATCGCTTTTAAAGTGAAAAGGACTAGTGACTCTGGTTTAGACAAAACGAACCTTCTCAGAACTGACAAAACCTTGAATAAAGTAGAAGGCATAGATAACTATTAATAAAGTGAAAATAACAGCTATTATCAAAAAGCTTTATATATTTAAGGCTTCCCATAAAAGCTTTCTAGAGAATGCGACGTTAAAAATAGACTATCTAAAGTGCTAACGTTTGTTTCCTTAAATCTTTAGATCATTCTACATGTTTTATTCGAAATTCTCTGCATTTTGAATCCAAAAACAAACATTATTCAGTGAAAATTGGGTAGAAAATATTAGTACATTTTTAATTTTACCGGTCCATTACATGGAGACGGTGCAAATCGATCGAAAAACAGATTAGAGGGTTAGACTCCGACCGTCCCAACGAATCCGTGTTAAAAAATAATTAAGTTAATCAAGGACCAAGCGTAGGTGAATGCTACTGGCACACAGTGTATGTATATATGTATGAGGGTACATGCGACCTTAGGAGCACATGGTACAGCACTTACGTGAAGCCTCACGATAGAAAAATTGACGAGGTTTGATAAATATTTGGCGTAGTGTTGGAAATAGAATGGAGGACGAAAAGTGTTGGATAGAAGTGCACCTACACTACACCCACATTTCACCAGTTATATAAAAAAATTATCATGCCCCATTATTATTACATGAATTCTTAAAATAACATTACAGATTAATTTCGTACGCAAAAGCTTTCAACGATTTTCCACAAAACGGAATTCTGTGGATTAATTATCCGAGAGAATTTTTAATTGGAGTTTTTTATTTCTCATTTAAAATCAAGTAGGTAGGATACTCCAATCTAATTGATCAATAATTCAATTAAAGAATTCCAATGATTTATAAATTGAGATCTGAATGAATTAGATTGGAATCCTTAAATTCGGTTGTTATTCCCATAAAGAGATTCTTTTGATGTGTATTAGAGAATTCCAATACTGATTTGTCTTTAGAAGGAAAATAAGCGATTAATATGTATTCAAGTTCTAAGATATGCTGATAAGATTTGTCTTAGAAGTATCTGCTACTTACTTTTTAAATAAGAATATAATAAACGTACATACCTAAAGTAGCTACCTAAAGTATTTGAGTTTCTGTGTGCCATTGAAAAAGGCAGCAAAATCATTAGAATCATTACCATCATTGGCTTAATGGCATTAATAGGCAGATATTAATATCAAAGATGATCAACATAATTATTACAATACGGTTTTACATTCCACTCAAATTACCCAAACATCTTGGAATTCTTCAATAAACTCCAAGTATTTGCTAATCTCGTCTGGTTTATAAAACCGTCGTGTTACAGGCCTATAAATTGTGCCAACATCAGGCAGTACCACCAACATTACGAGTGATTTAAATAAATAATGTGCGCAACAGGAAAGAACCTTTTCGCTGTAAAAGTGTAATGATAACGTATTTCTGTTACATTTCTTGTTCTGTTTATTTCTTTTGAATTAAGATTTGGATGAAACAACAATACGTCTGTACTTGTTTTTACATTCTCGTCAGAATCGACATTTTTGGGCTTGGTAACCACGTAAAATTACTCAATGAAAAGATAATATTCAAGATCTAGAAGATTTCAGTAGGTATAAAAATGATTGTTTATTTAAGTATTATTGAGAATTTGAGAATAGGTCCAAAACATGCTGTTGTAAAAACACTATTAGCTAATTAGTTCAAAATGGCACATTAGGTGGGTACCTACCTAATGTTCCATTTTGACAAATTAAACTACCGCCCACCATTCACTTAGTAAATCCAAAAATACATTACATAATAATTGTAATTACCTACCATCCAAAAAAGGCACAAATCCACTCCACAGTCAAAAACACAGGACACACAATTACGTTCCGTAGGGTACTTACACATTTCCACTGAGATATATCAAGGTTGATGTGAAAGTCGCTAGGAAGTTGGTTAATTATGTAAATTGCGGCACTGGACTGAGTAATGTGCTGGATTCACTCAACCCCGCTGGTCAGCCAGATAAAACCGGGTAGCCGGCACTAACTTATTGTTAGCAACACATTACGGGCAGAAATAGGGCCAAAGTATACCCATTTGTATTAGCAGCCCGCAATGTAACTTCAATGGTAATCGTTATCGGTTTTGGATGCCAAATGAAACCGATTCCGATTGGGTTGCGTAGTTAATTATATTTCAATATCTCGTTATGGATATCGGTTGATCACATTCAGTTACTGGGTGAGCTGATGGCTATTTCATCCTAAATTAGGATAACTATTTATCTACTTATGGAAGAATAATCACAGTAATTTAATCAAGCTACCCTACTTTAACCTGTACGAATTAGTTTAATTAAACTTTCCAGGACTTTACAACTGTCATATTTACGAGTTTCTTAACCCGAAATCTTACTTTTACGTGAGCGATTTTATGAGCTCCAGGAAAGGCATTCTTCTGGAAATTACGTAACAGAAAAATCTGTTAAATCCCTAAAACTGTAAGCTTCAAACCTAACAGACAAAACTAGAATTAAAACTATAAAACAAGAAGTCAGGTAAGTCTCGAGTGTATCCCCGATAGCGACGAATGTGTCTAATCCTGCAACACCAGTACGGACGTATAAATACGCTATAAATTCGGAAACTTTTAGCAAGCAATTTCCTTCGGTTTACGAGAGCAAGATTCATGATTCCCTAGCAGAGTGGGGAACGATTCCGTTTCAGTTTTAAACTATGCTTTTAAAATTGTACCATGCCGGTAGTGGATTGTGTCTAAAATTGATTTAGCTCTCCGATTTTATACGGTTCTTTAAGTTTCTGTTGAAATTGTTTTGTACGCTTGGCTTGGAAGTTTCTATTTAGCATGACATTCTTTATCTAAGTGCCGTAAGTATTCCTGATGCGTGGCTGTATTTCATAAGAACTAAAAGTTAAATGAGCTTTTTAAGGCAGCGGTTTAGAAAAAAAAGATTTATAATTATGAAAATATAGCAATACATATTCCACACACACACACACACCCTCAATCAGATAATACGTTACTTTGAATAGTACTATCTATTCTCAGCCAGGCCACGAAATAAAAACGTAAAATTAAATATCCGGAACCCTTTTAACTTCGGGAGTTATATGCAAGAATCCGAGTGAACCTTTCAACCACAGCCAGCTAAGAGCTAGCCAGTGAGAGCTATGTAGGTATTTTAAATTATCCGCCTCTCGAGCGTACCGCCATTAAAGTGGAGTTGGATGGACAGCTAAGCGAGGAATGAGCGAGACGTGGACTGTGCTCCCGGAACGTTTTACTGCACAACGGAAAGGTATAGTAAATCCAATTTGAACAAGCTTGGAGTTAGTTTAGGATTGTATCCGAAATATTAAAAAATATATATTTTTTAGCGAGAGACGCTGAAATCTGGGACTGCAGTGATTAGAGAAATAGAGACTGATCCACAGATATTTTACCGATGCTAAGCGATGATGCTGTCAACGATGATTGACTATTTCATGATACTTTTAGTGAAATTGTGCGAGTGTGAAGTAGATCTTCTGCCCTTTAATACTTTGTGTATTTTCACTCTTTCTTATAGAAAATCCCCCAGCGTAACGAAGCCACAGCTAAGCGAGAGATGACGCCGATTACGATTAAACAGCACTGAAGATTCGTAGCTCGGGATATGAAAGCTCAACATCACGCATTAATCAAGCCTGGGCGACTATCGTTTGTGCCAAGTATTCTTTTATGAGTTGCACCGACGCCAGATTAGTGTAGCTCGTTTAATTAATTATTACGGGTTTAAGGATGCGACACTTTTCTGAGATGGGTTTAAACGTTTTTTGCCTTTTGTTTGTCTGTGCGTTTCGTGTACTGCGGTGAAGTTGCAGATTTAAAGAACAATGATCTACTTAAAATTTTCTTAAAAATACGACTCCACTCTGCCAAAACCAATCAAATAAGGTCGAAATGCACATAGCACACAAACAAAGCGACGTATGGAAGTACAAAATGTCATTATCATTACATGTGTAACGGGCGGGCAGTAGTCGCATGTCAACTGACGTCACTTGACATTAAACGTCACGATGACGACGCAACGATAACGTTGTTTACTGCCCATGTGAGGGCAAGTCAATACTATCGTGTGTGACCATGCGTTAGATAAGCAGCAGGATATGGTTTGGGATTGTATTTTGTAATCAGAAAACTGAAAACTGAAGAATGCGAGTAAACAAGGTAAAGATATAAGAAAATTATCTAGTGCGGTTTGTTTCACCAGCTGTTTCTATTTTTTATGGTATTTTAACACCCAAATTAATGTGGTTTGATACGGCCTACAGATTTAAGGTGTTCCATACTTCGCGCTCTTATTGATAACAGCTTTAATGTATTTTAGTTATTTCAGAATATGTTTCCTTTTACACACATGGTTGGTTCTCGAGGTTTAGATACCTATTTATTTTTACTAGTTTGTACCTGTTCAAATAGACCTGCTAGCTTGAATTAAAAATGAGAACATCACAAGGCTATCAGCCTATCGAAATTAGGTACACCGGAAGTGTCCCCCAAACACAAGGACGTATATGCTCTCCACTGCTGAACACCTTACTTGCAATAAACATGGCGCTAGTCGGCCATATCTATCGGGCGTGTCGCTTGATATTCATTACAGTTATGAATATTAGCCGCGTAACGACTGTAAAATATTACCGTATTTTATTTTACGATCAATAATAACTATTTCATGAATAATAAACGGGTCTTGACTTGCTATATTGGTGGGTAGTTGGATAATTATAGTACAATCGCAATTGAATATGTTCTGCATTTAATATGGATAGTTAAAACCGTTTGCTTTGTGGTAACTTCCGGATGCGTTAAACTGCTGCTTTTCTTCCCCTGAATTATATTAGGTAGATATTTAGCATAAAACCTATATCATTAAAGTAAAGTATGAACTCATCCTACTAGTGGTTAATATTCACTGGACTACTAGTAACTAAGTAATTTTAAGCACGAAACAGGCCAAAAGTATAATACGTAGTTACGTGCTTCAGTAACACTTGCTTTCTAGTACTCTCAGTTTATTTTATTTTACTTTATTCGATGCAATAAAACAAGATGGCAGCTAGCCAGCCGAAAAGCCAAAACAACAAAATTTACAACGTAAAAGTTTGCGTGTGAAGGAACAATTAAGTGACATAAGTACATTCGCTTTGTTGATTGCCACCATCGAGTATAATTAACCCTTGCTGTCTTACTTTGCACATAGACCTGTTTTTATTTTTTTCTACATGAAGATTTAAAACTTGCCTCAAAGCGTTTTGGCAAATACTCCTAAACTTATGTTGATGATATTATAGTGCCTAACCTACCAATATTTTCAGGAGTAGTGGATAGTATTTCAATTAGCTTACTAAGCTTGTTCCAAAGAGAGAATAAGGGTAGATTCATTACTGCTAGGATCGTACTTCGGGATACTGAAGATACATTCAAGCTCAAAGTAACACAAACGTACGTATACAAAGCTCATTCATAAATGACGAAGGAACTATCATAGCTACTAACTTATAAATTTTGTTACTCAATGAAACAATTTTATGTATTAAAAATGTGAAAGTATCTAACAACTCTGTCCGTCTATTACGTCACTGAGAAGATTTTCATAAAATTTGGTAGGTACCTATATGAATAGGTAGCCTTAAAAAAACATAACTCGTAATGGTGGGAAATGGTGTGTTACAAGTTTGTAAGAGGGAAATCCGAAATCGTTGGTTTTTAATAGAAAGTGTCGATTTATCGATGTTTTTCTTCCGAACACAATACTTTTCACCCCAAGACGTGGTAATAAATTCAGGCCACACGTTCGTGTCGCGTGCGTCGCTAATTCGTGTCGGTGTCGTGTCGTCGTGTTAACCGCACGAGTGCTCACGATCACGCGCCTCCACTTGATGACGTCGCTGATCAAGACTTCGGGATGTGGCACGCTGGTGACGTGAGCGGGAGAGATTAGAACCACGGCTAGTTTTAAGAGTTTTGTGTTTAGAGCAATAGATCAGAGGAAGGAAGAATCAAGTAAACAGACCAAATATGCAGAATCTACCTGCACGTTTGTTTCAAATTCATTTATTTCTCATAATACCTACATCGAAACAAAATTCGTTATTCCTATACAAGATATCTATGGACTTTCTTATAACTATAGAACCGGTACCAAATTACCGTTAGAACAAGAATTCGCTAAAAGCATCAACAGCTTAGTAAAGCCTAACAAACATAACGTGAATTTCTGTGTCTCTGAGCTCACTACAACTAACACTAAAGGCACCTCATATTATTTCAATTCCTAGGAACTTACTTACCTCAACAAATCAAACACCAGATAGAGAGAAAACCGTCGCCTCTATATCCTGGGCTTTAATTTGCCGCGTCAAGAGGCTGTTTTACATGAGCAGCTCCTAAACACATCTAAGTAGATGTAGAAAGAATAAACGACACGACTTCTTGCTACTAACTCTTATGAATATGTAAATAGGTGTGCGGGTTACATGTTGAGTAAGTTATAAGAGTGAGGTGTGGTTTGAGAATACTTATGGACTTGGCATGGGATGTTTTCCAGGAGTACCCCCTCCGATGCGAGAATTTTCCCTATTTGAGTGTAAAGTCAATGAAATATTAAAACCTGGTGCCACCAGAGTAAAACAGATCAGACAAAACGATTGACATAAAAAAGGATCTCCACCATAAATTCGTCTTTGATATCAAAGACAATCATGCATAACAGACAATAGGTAACATTAAAAAATTTCACTGGAACCTTCAATTTTATGGTTTGGCTGAAATTGGCACCCAACGCTTTCTGAACTGCTATAAAAACTGAGAAAACATTCTTACTACCCTCCAAATCTTATACCTGACAATATAAGGCTAATAAGAATCTTGGAAAGGAAACTAATAATGTTAGAATTACTCCAGATCGATCGGTTGTTACGTGAAGGCGATCGTCGAACGAATCCAAGTCGGTAATGACGTTACGCAGTTTGCTAGCCCAAGGTGGGGAACAAACAAGGTAATGCACGTACAATCAACTAAGTTTGTATCTTGTGATATAGGTAGTAGAAAAGTTATTGGATGTTGGAGATAATGCGGTGTTGATGAACGAATCTATTGGCGGGAACTTGAGATGTTTCATACATATTTATCAGGTACCTTCATTTAACGAATTAGCTTGTAGAAGCTAATTAGTTGCTATCATAATATAACGCCAGTCTCGATATTTCCAGTATTTATTCCTTATTCCTGAATCTGATGACGGCAATTATTTTATTATAAAACAAGAGTATGTAACAAGATCTAGGTGGTACACGGTACTTACAAAAATAATTATCTGGGATAAAAACTTTTTGAAAAAGAAACAACCGACTTCCAAAAAAAAACACTACAAAGTAAAAAATAACTTTAATTTCGGAAGTCAGTGTCTTTGATTTTGTATTTTCGTTTTTTGCCACCGACTTCCGAAATTAAAGCTATTTTTCACTATGTAAGTAGTGTTTTTTTTTTGGAAGTTGGTTGTTTTTTTTTTTGCAAAAAAAAGTTTTTATTTTTCACTTTTAGTTGTGGTACCCACCCCACACAAAGTCGTACAGCACTACTTGCAATGTAAAAAACAGTGACAGGAAATTATTATAACATCATCAACATACACTACCGTCCAAAAGTTTGGAAGCAGCAAGGTAAAATCAAATAAAACAAAACAAAGTCATTTCAATTTCAATGTATTGATAAAAAATTAAAATATAAACAAAAACTAATTTAAGCAGAACAAAAATTTTACATACAATATAAAATTAAATTAAATTTTAGCTTCATCAGTGTCCTCCTTTTTCCTTTATTAGCTTCTCGCATATTCTAGGCATTTTATTAATTAATTTATTAAAATAATCTACATCAAATTTGTTCCATTCGCTCTCTAATAGCTTCCACAAATGTTCTGTTCAAAGTTAGTAATTACGCTTAGCTACTAAATTACTTCATTTTTTTTAAATTATTGTCAAGTTAATTTAATTAATTTGGTGGTTCACTATGCCTATGTCAATTTAAGCACAACGTGTACCTATTCTGTTACGTTGTTCTAAGATCTAAACTAACCTGTTTAATAAATAGCAATAGCTTAATAGGTATTTGCAAGACTTGCGAGACTCTTGCTGCCAGACCAAGACCAAGACTGAGAGCGCAATACCAAGACCAGGTGTATTGACGCAAGACCAAGACCAAGACTGGTTAAGTCTCGTCTTGGTTTTGCATTTGGGCAACACTAATTGAGATGGTCATTGCATGATGTTAAAGATTTTTTCTTCTTTTTTTTTTGTTCAAATAGGTCTGGCACAGTTTAGAAGAATGCTTAGGATCATTATCCTGTTGGAAAATGAATCCAGGACCAATTAGATTTAGTCCACTGGGTACGGCGGAATTTTGGAGAAATTTCAAGTTTTGGTGCGCTTTCGCCCATTCTAGTCTATTTTTCTTATATCGAATTGAAAACTGGACAATAGAGCAATGGGAAAATGTCCTTTGGAGTGACGAATCAAAGTTTCAGATTTTCGGATCCAATAGACGTGTGTTTGTACGCCGGTCAAAAGAAGAGGGCTTCAGAGGCATGTACTGTGCCTACTATCAAACATGGTGGAGGTAATGTCATAGTTTGGGGGTGTTTTGGCAACAATAAACCCGGAAATCTTGTGAGGACAGCGGGAAAACTAAACAAGGAAGGTTACTTGAAACATTAAAAAAAAAACAGAATTGAGAACCTGCTCCTTTTTTGAAGTCGGTTAAAAATGCTTAGAATAAATGTGCTTTCCAATTAATATAATCATTCGTACCAATTTTAACACGTTATTTAAATTTGGACTTTTTTAAACTTCACGTATACTTGACGTGACGAGATGGAAATACTTACAAAAATAAATTGAGAATGTTCCAGGAGTACCTACACTCAAAAATTAAAAAAAATGTTTACATTTAAACTTCCTTATTAGTCACATCTAGCAAGTTACACATACAGAATGCGACCCGCATAATGCGTAAAATACACAGACTTAAGTCAATTATCTGTGCAAAACATGTCATAATAAACATAAGCGAACACAAGCTCCGGGAAGGGGTGTAGACGGGCGCGAAATTACTAACATGTGTTAGTGTGCCGGAGGCTGAATAGCGTAAGCGACACTTTCATCCAAACTGCACTTCGGATATTAAAAAAAGTACCATATACAAGTTTATATGTAGATTTTTATTTTGATATCGATAAAATATTTAACAGATGAAAAAAAATTATTTAAAATGGAAATTGTATTGATTCAAACTACTGTATTTTTGATATGTGCACTAACAAGCTTTGTTTTACTTTGTGGTTTAACCAAAAATAAAAATATATCAGTTGGTTAAATTTTCAACTTGCTGTAATAAATAATATGCAAAATACGACGTCAAAATGTCGTTTATGGCGAGAGCTACCCTATGTGAGCGGCAGACGGAACCCTCATTTTTATATGAAGTAACGTGAATGGTATGCACCTCATCAGGATAATGGACACTTCAATACAAACATTGCAGGCAGTTTGCGACCGCGTCGTTGCTCCTGTGTCAACGGAAAACCCGATTGTGCGAGACTACCTCATGTGAAAAATACTGGATTGTTTATTCTACTTCATATGTTTACATGATTGCGAGATTTTTTAAACAAAATATATTTTTACTGATGAAAAATTCGGAAAGTTGGCTAATGGATATTCGCAATTTGTGACAACGGCGACTGACGTATTTCGTATTGCTGTGATTGCGATCGATGTAAAATGACTGGCAGGCAACAAACAAATATGGCGCCAAAAACAATACCTATAAATATTAAGACCTTTTTTATTGCCAGAAATAAAATAACCAATTGTTAACCGTCCGATGGTTTTTCTTATAGTAGGTACAGATTCATGAGAACTCCTTGTGATTAAGCTAAAAAATAATAATTAACAAGTGATTAAGTATTTACAGACAGAATTCACACTTATTCTTGCTAGACACTTGGAATTGCTAGTAGGTTAAGTACCTAATGTACCTAGCAGTTTTATCGCGTCGTCTTAAATAAATTCGCAATAAGAAAATCTAATCACGTTTCCACATAAAAACGACTAATTCTCATCACGGAGTTTCCAAGTCCATCCCTCAAAAAGTCTTAACTCCTCGATTGTTGTGTTAATTAGAATTCGTGAGCAATACTGCCAGTTTAAATTAAAATAGAAAAAAATATCAATTCTAAAATTACTTTTGTTTAGGAGGAAAATGCAGAAAAATCTTTCATGAGTTTTAATTAAGATGCTGTTGGTAGGTAAAACTTTGAGATCAAAAAATTTGTTTTCCCTTTTTTAAAACATGCCTATTTTTCTGCATTGAGTTTGAGTTTAAATAAAATAGTAACGAAGTCAAAACTGTAATATTGAATAAGTATTTGAAAAGAAAAAAAAATACGAGGTGTGGGAACGAGTTTGATGCCGAAAATATAGTTTACAATGTATGAGCTCGAAAAGAGCGTTTTCCGAGCAGCTAAAATTATGCGGAAAGTGCCACTTTTTCACACTAGTGCTTTTTACTTTTCAGTTTTTCGTCAGCCCGACGCAGTTTTTATTATTTGAAAAAAGTTTTACAAATTAGTCAAGTACAGTCATCATTCATATAATATTATGTACTATGAAACAATACTTCATGAAAGGCGTTATTAATTACTCTTAGATTTAGATTTTGATCAATAAATTAATTTTAAATATTCAATAAATATATTTGGCTGAACGTATGTACGTGCTCGTGCCTTTTTGCGAGCTATTTGCACATGCGCAGTAGTAAGATATGCTGAGCGCGCATGTATTTAAAATAAGCCCGCCATTTTACTGATTTCTTGCTTAGCTTCGAGTCGATCTGTGTAAATCTTAATATTTTTTTATTTCCTCGCACAATGCATAGTAAAACGTTGTATGATACACGTGCGTAAGATGATTTCCGCACTTGAATAACTGTTTTAGAATTTTTGTCCGTTTGTATGTTTGTCTCGACCTATGTTCCGGCTGAACGGACTTGGATGAAATTTGGCACACAGATAGTTTATAACCTGGATTAACACATAGGGTACTTTTAATTCCGGTGTAGGTACGTTCTCGTGGGATATTTTCCAACATCCACGCGGGCGAAGCCACGGAAAAAAGTTCGTCTCACATATAAAAGCAACAAGAATAATGTACCCAGGATTTGGTAATATCTTGATTTAAATGATGGTGTATGTTGGAATGGGCAACTAGGTTTAAAGGAGACGGAAACGATTACATACAAAATCTTGGGCCTAAATGTAACGAGATGAAATTGGTGTGAATTAATAGATTTAAACTTATCAGTCCCTCGCTGAAAATTCTGTAAGTTTTGACAATCTGAGAGCCGAGCTATTAGAAAATATAAAATAAGTAATAAAAATAAGGTTATGTCACAATCTTTAACTAACAACTGATTCCTGAAGTGCAAAAGATGTTCTTTAAACACTAATGTTTATTATATTTCGTCTAAGGGTCGTCGGCCTAGTGTATTGTAGTGACTAGTTGCTATCCTTCAATTCACACAGCGATCCATAATTTCAACAATATCCAATCCACAAGGCGGCGGTAAAATCCAAAATAACAATTCCAAGTCAAACGTGTGAGCGATCTTCGGTGTCCAGTGTGACAGCAAGGGTCATACAAGGTAGGCAGGGTCAGAATCCGTAAACAACAACGCAGTGGTCGTTAAAAATAAAATAATCTGGAAAGCATTCAAAACGCATCGGAAAACACGAAACGAGTGAACACGGAACAAGCAAGAGCAGTCGGCAACTGTCTACTGTCAATGTTGAGCTGACTCACAGCTGTCATGTCAGTGAAATAGACTAAAAATATAAGACTGATTTTAATCGATATGAAATCGATATTCATTATATTGGTTTTTCAGTAATTAATTGATATTTAATTTATTAAGGCATGTGATTAAATGCACTTTATTGTATATAAGTATATTTAATGCCTTTAATTACTCGAGTTAATTACGTAGTGCGAAGGTTTTCTTTTTGTAATTTTGTAATCGATTACTTATAACTATATTTCTCCTAATTCTCCGCTTCCAGATTAAGAATTGAGCTGATTTTTGATATTCTAAGATAAAAAATATGACTAATTTTTTAGATCATATCTCAACTTATTACATTTGGACCCACCGTTTTCCATCTCCTTTCTGACTAACTAGCCGACTCCTTGACAGTTCAAAAGTGCCTCTAAATGGTTTAATTGAAATAAAAGGTGGCCATATTTTTTTTTTCACTTTCAATTACATACCTTTTATAACAAATACAATAATCTAACAATTTTTACATGACATCTGTGTCTGAACTAGATAAATTTTAATATCTGTACTCAGACAGCCAGCGCTCTTCCCTATTTATATGACATTTAAAGCTAACAAGTACCTACTAATGCAGCACTAACATTATAAAAATTAATGCAATAAAAAAAATAAAGAAATACAAAAGAGAATTATGAAAAGAGGGTAATTAATATAAAGGCCTCCTTTTGCAAGTCATCATCATCTGCCTAGCCTTTTTTTTCCCAACTATATTGGGGTCGGCTTCCAGTCTAACCGGATGCAGCTGAATACCAGTATTTTACATGGAGCGACTGCCTATCTGACCTCCACAACCCAGTTACTGGGTAATACGATACCCCTTGGTAAGACTGGTTGTCAGACTTTCGGGCTTCTGACGACCCGTAACGACTGTCAAAGATCCACGAATGACAGCCGGGACCAACGGCTTAACGTGCTTTCCGAGGCACGGAGGAGTCTCGGTATGTAAAGATGGTCACCCATCCACGGACCAACCCCGGCAAGCGTAGCTTAACCTGATGGATCTACCCATGCGGCTGTTATTACTTAGCCACGAGCTCCTCTTGCATTAGTACCTTATGGTATTTATTTATCGATACCACCACTCACAGCACCATATCGATCCCCTTTCGTCTGTCGTCCTTTGCAACTAGCACAGGAAGATAAGCAGTTGACGCTGACATTAAAATAAAATTAATGAAGCGTTTCGGTTTGTTTGTAATAATTTCTACATTATTTCAGACATTTGGGGTGTAGTTAGTGAATATGTAAGGTAAGTGTCCCGTGGGTAAGTCGTCATGTGAAGACCCTTCAATACGAGACTCGTTTATTAATTAGCGCTTAGTTATCCTCACATGTTTATGTACCTATATTTATATACGTGAGTATTCATTAGTCGTGGGTGTACTATACTATACCTCTGCCTAACCCTTCGGGGAAACAAGGCGTGATGTTATGTTATTAATTAGTTCATTATGAGTTTCCATGGATTTTCTTGCCCATTCTTCTCCCTAGGAATCTAGGGCAAACAACGGGCAACTAGCTTAGTCCTTCTGCTTGACCGACTTCTTTGACAATTCAAAAGTGCCTGAAAAAAGTTTAATTGAAATAAATGCTTCGAGTTTGAGTTTAATTTAATTCGAACAAAGTAATTTTAAACTCACAATCGATCTTCTTCATTTTCGTTGGTATTTGGCAACGCAAACCACTCAAATCTATTTACCAACATCATTGAAGGCCACCTCATCAAATTGAAAACCCAATACCCAACATAATGATAAAACATCAAGCGACAGAACTCAATTAGTCCTACCAAATAATTAAATACCGAACATCATTTTCGATACAACCTGTCACTAACAAAATTAATATAACAAGCGACAGGCAAAAATAAAAGGAGGGTAAGTATACAAATAATCCCCGAGGCAAGAGAAGATGAAAGTGGGCAGTCAATATGGCGCTAATGGATGAGAAGAGCCCGCGAAATAATCGACGTTTGTTACTGATAGAGGGATGGGGATAACCTGTCCGTTTGGACAAGCAAATCTCTTTATCTTTTGCAGACATAAGTTCATTTTGTTCGGTACCGTGTTCGCAGTATTCAATAAGATTTGGATTTGATTAATTGTCTCGTGATGCATGTTTATTGATATGTTTGGTATCGTCTGTATTTTTTAATGCAATTTCTTTTTATCTACAGCCGTAACTCATATTATGAATTAACGTGAATATTTTGAGAAAGTATGGCAATATATTCGTTTTGAATGTCATGTTTTAGTGCCAAAGGAGATAATCTGATTAATGGTCGATATTAGCTTACAATTTATGGTAAACGCGGGTATAAAGCAGGTGTAGCTTTAGACAATGTAGTATGCAGTAAAATCTAATCGCAACCATATTACTTCCGGGTATTATTAATAGTAAAACTAATTACATATTACGCGTTGACACCTACTTTATGAGACGATAAAGTGGTATGCTGGATCAGCGTCCTTTGAACTTTAGATGATTTCTTTCATTTAATAAATACGCAACGGAAAATAACATATTTCGGTAAGTACATTCCTTGCTGACAGAATACTTAATTACTTATCTTTTGAAAAAACTACTTACTCGTATTTGTGGGTAGGTACGAGTACTACAGCACACACAACGCGCCAACAGACCGTCCATAGATGATATAAACTAATTTAAAAAATAATGGCCAGAAGCGATCGACAGTGAACCGTCAGTCGCGTGTCGGATCGTCGTTTATTTGACCCCAAGCGCTAATTAACGATTTTGATAAACAGAAACACAGACCTCGCAGACATTAATATAACAATTGACGTTAAAGTGTCTCTTTGACTCCAAAGACGGTTCAGACTGTTTACTAGACAAGTGTTATTTTATGTTTTGATGGGTCATAAGACAATGCGCTACATTCCGTTGTCTTCAACTGAAAATTCGTTTAAAAACTGATCAGTTATAGTACACGAAACGTTATGTACCTACTATAGCTGAAAAAGAGTCCAGTTCTTATTGACTAGTCTAACTCTCTAAGCAATCATTGGGCAGCATTAAATTCGCAAGAATTTTTTATTTTCCGTTTCTTTACTGATTTAAAACAATCTTCGTCTATAAACAAAGTGGAAGTATACAAACAAAACAGCAGTCGATACTTCGTCCGATCCTTATCGAGATTAATGGGGTTACTTTGGAAACGGTATCGAGATAATCCCAATCCAATTCCGATTCAAGTACAGCCCTACAGTTGAGAGGGCCAATCATAAATGATTATACGCGACGCGACAGATGTCTTTATAATTGTTATAGAGATATTCTTCGTTGATGCTGGTTTTCTATTCGATTTTAGTCTAATTTCATGATTATCACCAACAGTGTTAGTAAAGTTTGCAATCAGTAAATCTGGTTCGGAAAATCGACGATAATGGCTACAAAACCGGTACTTTGAACCGATATGCAAATTAATTACTATATGGAAATATCAATTATATTATTAAATGTCGTTTAACCTACATTGCCAGGCGGTTCCAGGAATGGTAGGATTACCATAGTGTATAAAATGTAATTATAGTTAGGCGTTAATTTCGTGAGTAGGCAGGTAGATATTAATAAACAGTTTTTCATTGCAATGATACTATAAAAATAGATCGTAAAACAATTATAGTTTCCTAAAAAGGTGCCTGTTGAATTAATGGTTATACAACCAATACTAACCCTAAAAATACTCGTACCGACAAAAAACTCATATTTTTATGCTCCGCTAAATAAAGAACACTGATACCAAAGCAAGTTGCGTGTTCGTGACACTTGAAGCCTACATTGCATTAATTAATTTGAAGTTTCCCATGTCTCAAACTTCCAGTGTTAATTGCGTTTTTGACTGCTGTTAGCGCCACTTCCTGGATACGTCGTAACGACGTACTATTTAATTACCTTGGGGCTCCTGTGGTATTAAATTATGGGTTGTTAAACAAATTTGATGGTATGATATTGAAGTTTGTCATCAATTCCTTTGAAAAGCTTGCAAATTACTTGCGTATTTGTGGATAATAATCTGCTAACTCATGTCAACCGATATTTATGTTTCAGTTAGCTTTGTAGTTTCCATGATGAAAATAAAATATATCATCCAGGTACATAAATTTTCGTAATCCAACTCAGAATGTTTCACTATCGGCACTTCCACACGTTAATAAGAAATTACACGCATACAAGAACATGAAGAAACAAATGCTACATCGTCAATCCCCCCGTGCGTCATTTTATCGAGGACGGTGGGAGGCGTGCGGGCGGTAAATCATACGGCGTCATCCAATCTGCATCGGAGGGGCGCCTTGAGTGCCGGCGGCTGCGGAGGGTCGAGGTACGTTACTGCTATTATATCCCTGATACCGTTGGGTACGTTGATATTTTTAATTTTGGTATGCGAGATGTGTGTCGTCAGTTTTAATGCTGAAATATTTGGGGAAGCTGTGTGACTGTGAAGCTATTTGACTTAATTTTTCAGTCCGATATCCCAAAGAGACTTCCAGTTAATGATTTAATTGTATTATAGGTACAGCACACCTTAATAAAAACAAGTACACATTAAAAAAAAACTTAAATTGTACCTACAAAACATCTTATCCCCCGCATCTCATCATGCCCGTCAATATGGAGGGACCAAGATTTGGGTTTCAAACCTACCTGAATAAAAGTTTAATTAATGAAATGCACCGACCCCAGCGTGGTTTGACCAGACTCGATTGTAAATATACTATTTGCTACATATGCAATAATGTTAGTTAACTCTTTTGAGAATGTTTTAATTATATGCCAAAAACAAAACTGCTTTTTCAGCTATGTCCAAAGGCTTCCTACCCGCATTTGCTTTAAAAATTACCCTCCCCAGTATCCTACCAGTACGCGTTAGGCGACAGGTGTTGCAGTGACTGGCTTTCGTCGCAAGCACTCTATTTTTTTCCGAGACCCATTATCCCTACTTCCGGATGCGTTGTCTATTACCCGAGAAACAAAATAAATGTGCTGAGCCAGAGACAATGTGTACTTTACTCGGCGATAGTATTGCTTAATGGAACCAGCAGGTGCTCCGATAAAATGGTGAATATTAAACTATTAATGAAGGAAGGAATCGTTGTGTTTTATCATTTATAGGAAAATCTATCCTATCAAAAAAAGTTAATCTTACCTCAATTCGCGTACAAATAGGGAACGCAAAATGAGGGAAGTAAACTCAGTGTACACGTAACTTATTAATTATGTACAAAAACTCACAGAAAGTTTAAAATAATTACAAAACCAATCCCTTTATTGAATTTGTAACCTTACGAAAACAATATTTTGTGTCCCAGTCACCAGCCAGCGCCACCACGTAATTTTATCCTCAACTTATTAAAGCCTCTTGAATTTTGTATTAAGTTTGCAATAATAATCGATGGCGGGAAGTTACCAACTTTTGTATTAACTGAACAATGCCAATAAAATACGAGTGGCGTTAAATCGCAATGTGGAAGTTCAGTGGCGGTCAAAACTTATGACGAAATGATGGCCCCACTGAATATTTCACGATAAGTTCCTCCTTTGTTATACTTTAGTTTTATTATTATCTCAAAGTAAGTTTTGTTTTCACTAAAACGGACTTTCATCAGAAATAAAAAAAATGCAGAGATAAGTAAAAACGAAAATTAAACTCTGTAGTAATTACGTCGTAGCGAAGTCGTAGACGGTTCGTAGCGCTGTAGCACTCGCGTAGCACGTCTACGAAATGTTCACAACGAGGTAAAAAAAAAGTAGTTTGTCAGCACTTTATTGGATAGATACGTACAAACTGTGTTTAATTTAAACAAAATGTATCAACAGAAACAATTTCCAAAGTAATTAACAGAAGTTAGAGCAACGTGCACAGTCACAAAACAGCGTATTTTATGACTGCAAAGTCACGTAGCTTTACCTTAACACATAAATATTATGAAATTATATTAGAACTTGCAGAAACGCACATCCGTGAATAACACTGAACCCACTTAAATATCAACTTAATAATTTACAATACAGACTCGTTGGTCAACAATAAAGTGTAAAAATAGCGAGGCTATCACTCGTGGACCAACAATTATCAAGTGAATAATTTAATTAAAAAGTTGCGAGTCAACGCTAGCGCGACAACGGACCACGACAGCGATAAATAAAATTATTTCCCGAGCAGCGGGAGTAAAAAAAAAATGGTAAAATCTGGAACCGCATGCAGTTCGCTAGTTCTGCGTGGAATGGAAACAGCGTCGGTTGTTGTTTGCGGTTTATACTGCACCGAAACTGCTGCAATGGAAGTGGTTCAACAACGAATGGAAAGATTCAATGTAAATACAGACATTGTGATTTCTATTTATTTGTATGCAAAAATATGGCTTCTGCGTTCGAAAGAAGCTTGTCGTTGGTGCCTGTCGATTTAAATGGAAGGAACTCATTCAGTGCAAAGGAAATGAATACGAATTGACGAGTGATGGTGATGCATTATTGTATTTATTTTAATAACCTTGACTTTAACCTTGGCTTTTACCTTAAGACAGGTAATAGACAAAACGCTAATGACGCGCTTCCTGAAATAGGATTTAACTTTATTTTCATAAATTATTAAAATAACATCGGCCCACGTTGGAGTTGGAACTAGACTCTTTAAGCGGACAAACTATTACGACGGCATAAACAGCTTAATTTGCCGCGGAAAAACCCAAGACTTTTATTAGAGTAAATGGCGGCAAAACGAAATCGCCGTGCTCGCTTTCTAGGAGCGCTACGTAAACAACCATAAAGGTTGTAACTGGGTGCAGACCGACCGCAGCCGTATCCTGCGCCGAGACAGCAGCTGTAGGCGACAAAAGGCGCAATTAATAGTAAACAAGCGTACAACGGAACGGGGCGGTAAGCAAAGTCCGCGTCCATTAGCAAACCGAGTAAAAAACACTTTAAACGCCCTACACAAAACAGCGAAACAATTTCTCGGCAATCCCCGCCAAGCGACAAGTTAACGCGTCTGATTTAACTTTATTTTTCCGTAACATACACAAATAGAAACGTGGAAATATTCTATGCGGTTCGTCTAACGCGCTCACTGTGTTGCTCTAACGATTTCGCGCCCTGTTCTGCGGTCCGCCATCGACGGCACCTAAATTGAAAAGTTAGGACAGCTGTCTGAAAAAGTTTATGTGTCTATAAATATAAACTTTCATGGAGCCATGTTTTAATTTGAAAGATCGTATTAAGATTTATAACGTGAGGATTGTTTGCGCCATTAACATTTTAAACGAGCATTTCAGAGTACAGTTAAACCCTCTTAGCAGTCTGCTTCTGTATAATTTTAAAAGCCTTCTGCATAGCATTTATGCGGAGATAAAAGTGTTGTACCGATAAGTATAACGTAAGAGTTAAGAGCGCGGCAGGCGTCCCTGACGCCCCGCATGCCAGACATAATTTATTTGTCGACTCTGTGGACTTCTAACATAATTCTTCAACCATGCCTGCCAATTTTTAATGGATATTACAATTTACCTTCTTCCAATAAATCATCAGGGAAAAGGTAAGTATAGTACGCTCCGCTCTGGCGTTGTTACTATAGGTACATACAATGTCCATTTATGCTGAGAGCGGAGTCCATAATTCAGAACATGTCCTAAACGCAAGAAGGATAAAATGTAAGGGTCAGGAAGGAATATAGTGGTAAGACTTCCTTGCACATTTTTCTCTCCTTCTTTTCGGGGTGCATTACAACATAATTACGAAAAATAAAATAAAAAAACAAAAATATTATACTTAACTTTCCCATTTAAATTTCAGTCAGCTGTAAAACACATACCAGCGTCTGATCATTTAACATTTATTTAAAAAAAATAAGCGTATTATTGCAGGTAAACTTAAGACACACAGTTTAAATAAATTATTCTCCTTAATAAATACTAGAGCACTTCTTACGGCTTACCAAGGTATAGTTGAATCTCAATTACGTTACGGTGTCATTTTCTGGGCGAACTCAACTGATAAAGACACAGCATTTAAGGCCCAAAAAAGATGTCACCGGTCAATGTTTAAAAACTTTAAACTACAGACAGTTGCAAGCCTTATGTTAAGCAGCACAATATCTTGACACTTCCTTGTATTCTATTTTTGAAGTAGCTGTGTTTGTGAAGCAAATTCCAAGTCGTTTTGAACATCTAACTGATGTATTCCCAAGAAATAGGCGTGACAATAGTAAATTATGTCAATTACCGTGGCGAACTATTTTGATACGCAAGTGTTTTTTGCATGGCCCCAATAACTTATAATAAATTACCAAGTGGTTGGAAAGACTTGACAACAATGCTGTTTAAGAAATCAACGTCACTAAAAAAAACGATAAACTACGTTCATTTTTAATGGAAAAACGTACTACAGTATGACTGAGTTTTTGTCAGAGAAAAATATTTGCTGAATTGCTCTGGCTTTTGGATATTG
Source organism: Fissipunctia ypsillon (assembly GCA_947568875.1). NCBI lineage: Eukaryota > Metazoa > Arthropoda > Insecta > Lepidoptera > Noctuidae > Fissipunctia > Fissipunctia ypsillon. The sequence goes on from OX387658.1 coordinate 17,987,253, forward strand.
TTGTGAATATCGTTAATATTAATTAATCTTGTAATCAATCTTGTCAATATAAATGTTTGCATGCCGAATGGTGGAATATGGATTTGTTTTAATATATCGTAACATCTATTAAGTATTACCCATATTTGCAAAATAAATGTCTATTCTATAAGTTTCTGGATAACAAAAATTATAATGGTCAGCCCTAAAGCCCGCCTTCACAGATATAAATTTAAGTTAATTCTCATTATCTTCAGATACTATAATACAACACGTAGGCCAAGATAAACCTAGTTCTATTCAAAGGTATAAACTTACCACGTCTGGCAACAATTACAACAAGATTATCGGGAGCAATAATCCCGAATTTACATTTCATGCGAGTTGAATTTCAATGCATATAGCCTTTTAAAGCGTTTACCTAATGTTATATAAAATTACGACCGACCATTTAGAGCTGTTAAACTGATTTATGTTACTTTATAATTATTTATTCTACAAAAATTCTAAGTTTCAAATCGTAAAGCTTGGCTTGGCGTGCGGTGGGTTTAATTCATCATGTAGAATGCATTAATGTAAAAAATTACTTCGTAGAATTGCGTGTCTATCATCATAGTCATATTCGTCGTGTGTTTATTATCCATTACTGTATTACATTTTATTATCCGTTCTGTAAATCAAACAGGTAATAAACTGGCTTGTAACTTTTATAGTGTCAAATTTACGTTTTTAATTAATCATACTTTTATGTTTTACATTTCTATATTCAGTACAATTTTTTTAAGCAAAAGTATGTTACCGGGTTGATAGAGTATTACCTTAAAAAATGTTATTTGTTGGTTTTATAAAATTGAACTTGCTTTTTCAGTTCAGTTTAACCTAGGTATTAAAATAGCCATATGTGTAGGCTGACGAAGGTACACATGCTAAAATAGCCCGGAATAAAAGTCACATTAAAATATCTGGCAACACCGTGATTTTAGCGGGATCGCCGCGCGGCGCGGCGCCGCGGTCCATCAGACACATTTTTAGTGACCTGACAAGGGTTACCGGACATCATTCGGTACAATTTACGAAAATAAAATATATAGGGAGGTAGATCGATCGTATCGGGCGTCGGCGAGCTCACAACGTTATTCCATTACGTGGGGTGGGAGCAGAATATCAAATGAGAGTTGACCCTTATATCTCGTGAGTCGTCACTGGCCGCTATAAGATAATTGGACGATGGACATTATTATTTACTGTGGGATTCGTTGGAATATGACTGGTTAATTGGCGGCAGGACGGGACTTTATTTGTTGGAAATTGTATAAACGTGGTATATTATTGTTGCACGTTCTTGAGTGATTTGTTTTGTAACACTCACAGCTAACATTCAGTTAAGATTTATTACATTAACAATAAATCAGAATGTATTTAGGTACATCTCTTCTGTTTCACTCGGGGTGTTTCTTTTATATTGGACAGTCGACTGGCCAAGGCGCCTGGCCTTAGGCGCCCGAACGCTGACGGGACAATTTCATTTTATAAATGTTTTCTACACAAGTTAGCCAAAGTCTCTTTGCAGTTTGTTTCTGAGTGTTTTCCCATCATTGTTCCTCGTGCTCAGATAAACGAGACTAAATAAATGGGCAGTAATAACCAAAACCATCTCTCAAATCAATGGTGGCCCAGTGGTAACAGCCCTGACTTACCGAGTTGTAGGTCGAGGGTTCGAACTCAGGCAGGCGCTTTACTTTATGTAAATAATTTCATCACCACTACTCTCAAAGCGGTGAAAGAAAAGATCGTGAGGAAACCGGCATGTTCCACCAAAAATTCGAAAGCATGTGACATCTACCAACCCGCACTGGGCCGGCGTGGTTAATTACAGCCCAATCCCTCTCGAAGAGAGGATGCCTGTGTCCCAACAGTGGGAGCATTAGTAGCTGATTATGAACCAAAACCATCTATAACCAGGTAGGTATTCATATATGTTTTACTTGCTTACTTTTTTTACTTGTATTCTACACAGGGATTTTATCAGCGACATTGACATTGGGTAGTCTATTTTTAGCTCTGTCCCAAAAACGTTGTTTACCAAATAGCATTAACCTTTTTAAATATTGTACTTGAGTTTTTAACCCAGTGATTTTAAAATTTTCCGTCATTAGTAGCTCTTGCCCAGTGTGGGCGACACTCCACCTACGCAACCCATTTTTTGCTAATGTTATAAATAGTTAGAAAAAAAATTGGGTACAGGGCAGGGGCGCAGCCTTCATACAACCCGATTCCTATCGGCTTCCCTTCGGATCAACCATTCTTCTTAATGTCTACTATTGCCTAATAATATGGTACACCTGTGTGTTACTGTGTTATTATATATATTTAATACCATTACAAAAATACCTACAATTTTTTGTCTGAGTTTATGAGAACTGAACAATTTTTTGTTCGGCTTCCCTCTAATTATAATTGTAGCTGCGCCACTGGTACAGGGAGACTTTTGTTTTAAAATTAGTTCATTATAAGGTTAATAAGAGCTACTTTTCTGAAAGAGGCTTAATATAACCAAGTTTTTTGACAGGCCCATTGCTCAGCGAGATCTATCAAGAAATATTATCCGTGTACAGTCGAAAAAATGTGTCTGTTTTTTATCAAAGTAGGTATAACCGAAAATACTTCTTCGACTCGCGTCAATGATCAGAGGAATATGACTATCTCATCTCCATCCCTTTTCCACATTAAGTAGATCGTATAACACCATCTCATTTGTGACATCTTAACGATTCAATTCTGCCAAAGTAACCGCAGACAAGACTCAGTAGATCGGGTGGGAATAAATCTAACCGCACACTCCAAATCACTGAGCGAAATCTTGAATGTCCAATCGGAAGTCCTATTTGCGCCTAAAACGTTTTTACTGCGTTTATGATTACGATACTTCAACTTAATGAGCGCCATAATCGTTTAATTAAAGGCGTTGAAAGCATTACCTTAATGCTTTCTACGGGAGGGTAATAACTTACGAATTATTAAATTCTGAAGTCGACGAAGTGTTTTGACTGCACCTTTCATATCGAAGGCACGCCGATATTTTTACGCCATCATAAACGAAGTTTCGAGCGGAGAAACATTTTAACGTTTTACACAGAAATGGCTTAATACAAAATGAAGTCTGGACTTGCTTCTACTTTAGCTCAGCTAACAATAATGGCTAGCGCTTTATCACTATTGGTGTCTTAGCATTTATCCGCAGCGGCTGGCCTTAAGCCTGGATCACCAGAGACGCAGGTGTGCTAAGACTCCGTCCAGTTGAAACTGATAATTTTGCTCTACTCTGCGCTCTATGCAGACGAATTTAGATAAGTTTCGCTAGAAAGGGTCGGAGGGTTAACGTTAACTCAAGTTTAAGCACTTGACAAATTGGGAATTTCGCAATTCAATAGAACAGTTCGATTGCCTCTTTTGCAAGGAAATGATTTTCGAAATAATATTTATGTCGTAGTTGCAGTTACGCTGGTACAACAAACAAAGCTTGATTGACATAACACGCGAATTGCATCTTGATGTCGCAGTCATATCAAAAACATGTGCATATTTCAACATATTCAGCATTTCGCTTGCATATTCAATCTGATGTACGCAATGCTGTTACAAAAATTGTCCGTAGACGATTTTTAATCCTAGACCATGTTCAGTTTTATTTTGTGGTATTTTTATGCCTGGAGGTATAAACCGCAGTATGGTCATATCAAGCTTCCCATGCTAATAACCGGTTTTTTAATGGAAATATATAAAAAATACAACTTTTCCAATGAATAAAAACTCAATCGCCCGTTTACATTTCCAAATCACTGCACATTTAAAACCACAGAAAATCCCATCGTAAAATCAGTTGAGTTTATGAGGAGGGCCGTAAACGGTTGCCTTTGTGTGTGTAGATTGATAAATGCGCGGAAGCACTCGGCGCCTAATGAATGGGGTGTGGCACGCACGCTGCATGCCATTGCAGTATCTGCAATCCTTGCTAACTGCACTGCCATAGCGCAACACGGAGATATTTACGATTTTCGCGCTAACTCAACCGCAAACACTGTTGCAGGTGAAGAAAGGTAGTGCTGGACTTTAGTTAGAAATTAGATAAGTACATATATTTGAAGGTTTTTTACTAGACTCAAGTTATTACTACAATAAAAGGACGATTTTCAACTTTTTATTAGTTTAATTAGTATTGCTTGTTAGGAACTTCTTCCTTAGATCCGCGAGTAAAAGCATTGAAAATATTCTTGAATTTCAATATCATGGAAGCGCATGCAGTCTGTAAAAACTAAAATATGAATTGATTAAATCATAAGAAACCAATTGTATGAACTTAAATTACAACAACATGAGATATATGATTTTGTAACATGAGCTTGAATGTAAATTGTATGATATTTCATAACTTCACGTGAATACGTACAGTTACAAAACTGTACTACATGAATAAACTTAATGAAATGCTTTAGAAATGGGACGTGGATAAAACGAAAAGGAACGAGACCGTCCACTAACAACTATTTTAAATATAAACGTTAAAACAATCAGCACGGAAACGAGGCATCCCTTGATACTCGGACATTAAAACGAAAAGCAATTTCGCGAGGAGAACACTTGTACCTCGCTACCATTCGACCAGACAGCCAGGCGATTCATTTCCCTGATGGCCAGCCATTACAACGGTCAAGATGGATGGATAACAAACCAGCAATTACACTATAAACACAATGACAATCGAATGGTATCACTAATTGAAAAAGCCACACATGGATCGATTCATTTGAGAGCACTATATGAAATGAAAGTTGGACATGGCGTGGCGTGACGCGTCATCTGATATATTAGCTCCATTGACTTTACGAGCGATGGTGACGTTTATTAATCTACTAGGTCACCTCCAAGCTTATGCGTATGCGAGTATTAATCGAAGACTTTACCGGACGCATTATGCAAACAATTGACACAGTTCAACCCAAAACAAATGTTCAATTCAAGAAATAGCTTTTTATTAATGGTTCGCTTAAAGAAGCCAGAAGTAGCTATTAAATGTGGGGAAAACACAGAGCCCAGAAAATAATGAAGACTAATTTCACAAGAACGTCATGAAAAACGAGAAAGACAACAAAAAGTGTTATAAAACGCTCACGAGTGAGTAAAACTAAAACGATAATGGAGGAATTAGCGAGTTCGCGTCACTTGGCAAAGAATCCTAATCATAATAACTCAAGATCGTATCGCGAGTAGAAGGCGATGAACAAAAGGCTGCGGAGCAACAATGGCGCCCAACGCGGGGCCGAGAGGCGCGCTAACAAATTACCAACCCGCAGATAACTAAGCAATATTAAATCATAGTAATTTGTGGTTGCAAGACGCAGCCCCTTTTTCGACAAGATATTTTGCCAGGCCCGAGAAAGTGCTAAAATATTTTCGGTACTTTTTCTTTTGCTGATAGGTAGCAGATAAGAGTAACTTCCCAATTCTGATAAAGCAATGAGTAGCTTAATCGGGAATCTGACATAAAATACGTATTCAAATCAGTCAAAACCTAACATCCGGTGGTAGTTGGCAACTCTGCGTGAAACTGCAATTTTGTCGCTCATAAAACAGGAAACTGGCGGCGTCGGGCGGGTTTCAGTGCAATCGTATCTTTTCGCTCGGTTCCTTCGGCGGTGCATTAGCAATTCTAACCGTCGCAATAGTTACTCGGAAATTGTAATATTTAGTCTTAATAAAGCCATTCGTAACGCTGAATATCCGGAACAGACGTGAACGGCACCGCGGTTCGCCCGGGGCGGGCTGGAGGCAGCGCGAATTTACACTAAAGCTTTATTCACTAAAATGTTGCTGTGCATTTTCATACGACGCAGTATATGAAGTCGGATGTTTATCTGTTAATTATACACGTTTCAACTGCAAACAAGCAAATAGCATCATGTTTGTTGATTTATATTTTCATGACTTGAAAGCTAAAAACTCAATTTGTAGGACGACAATGACAATCTCAGTGTATTTTTATCCGAATGTTTTTTTTATTGTTAATTGAAGCGGAACAGATGAAAACGAATATTCAAAATTCTAACCGCTATAAATTTCGCACACGAGCGATTCTGAAACGGTCTGCGGCTATTGTATTGTATGGTGCGGCAACAGGATATAGTTTATTAATGAACCGATAGCGAGCAATATGAGGCACGGAACGCATTCGATAAATTCACCGAATATAGCCCCGCGGACAATGGATACTTTGCCAGTGGGACGGTGCCATATGCAATCTTTTAAAATATTGTAAAAGCGAAATCCCGTGCCAAAATGGTTAATTCGGCACTTATATAACACGGCACGAATGCCTCGTGATATTGTGCGAAAAATGTTACGTGGGAAGTCCATATACAGCATTAAATTAAGCTTACATCAGGACTTGAGTGGGGTTGAGTTTTAAAAATAACACGGGCAAGCTTTCAGACACCTATTAGGATGTGTGGTGCATATATCAAGCACGCTATCAAAATGAGAACCAGAAAAGAGAAAAGGACGCCTTAGTGGTTTTAAATTACCTACTTCCGGAAACAACGACTCAAAAAATAAAACACAAATTTTGTATTTTCCTCAAAGTCACAAAACAGTACGTCTTTCCCTGATTTTTTAATGTAAGTACATTAGAAAATAATGCATTTTACTGGTATTAAACTTTGTTACTTCTTTTAAATATAAAATACGCATAAACGACACCTTTCGGAGGGAGCACGAACTACAGAGAAAGCTCGAGACTCACGTACATGCCTAGTGTCCGCTACACGCTGAAATTCAAAATAGCGCCATCTATCCAAATATGTGGCATTCCGTTAGTAAACTGTAGCGCCATCTAGTTTGAGACCAATGCGTCGCATCTGACGCTTGTATGAACCCAGTTCAGTCGGCATCCCACAGGAACATGTACGGGTTGTCAAAAAGTTGCCAATAGAGGGCAGTACAATGTAAGTTTCAAAACGGTTGTGATGTGCATTATGTAGGATGAAACTTAAATATTTCATTCAAAAATTATTTACTTCATTCTTAATTAGTTAAAGTCTAGGTACTTACGGGTGTGGTTTCAGCCTCCATTGTGGGATGGTTTCGGGCTGGAACTAAATGTCTGAAACAGAGAAAATAATCCAATTACTATAAATCACATATCGCGAGACGGTCGATGTGAATGTCAATGACCTTTGCGGGAAAACTCATAATTCTTCCTCCGTCTACATTTTTAGACGTATAGCTTACACTATGAAGAATTACGGAAAGGACTTTGCTATTATTGGGTTGTTCGAGTGCTTTTATATTATTCTTAAAAAAAATCTCGCCGAAAAAGAATGAATCGGACGGCCTTGGCAGAGAACTTACATTATGTTGAAATACGACGATCAAGTTAGGAATTACTCTGAAGAAAACAACTACATATTTCCAGTCACCAAAGCTAGGAAACTTTGAACACCGGTAAAAGTGATTTGGCGGTATGCAAAAGTTATATAACTTGGTGCTCACATTTGGCACGCTCACCTTTTAAGTATTTTGTATAGAAAAAGTATTTTAAGTATAAATATCAGTGAGTATACTGAATAAAGATTAGTTTTCAGCAAGGCTAGGTCATCCCTCTTGCAATGGACCTCAAAAAGGCATCAGAGGGATAAAGAAGGATGAATAGCAGCATCCTTTTTTACTCGAATACAATGGGTTAGCCAGACGTGGTGATTTTGACATTATATGGTTAAGGACCCCTTTTGAAAAGCACGTTCAGCAGTGGACGTTTTCGAGCTGTTAATATGATTATGAATGTTAACGCAACGAAACGTATACAAAAGAATTTCATAAAAATTATTTTGTTTATAATAACTGAAACAATTAATTCCTCTAATCTTGAGGCCACGCATGTATTGTAGAGGTATACTTAACGAAATTAACTACAAACTGCGACTTGACGCACATAAATTACCTAGCCGTGGCAAATCTGTGCATAGGTAGCTCTTAACCTTCAAGAAACTCCATGACCTCTAACTGGCAACCCCGAAACTACGACCCATAGGTTACGCATTACGACCTCGTACACAAATCTAGAATTAAATTAGTATCGACATGTTTTTACCGTCATTTATAATGGGAGGAGATTAATTTTATGGGCTTTAATGGATTTGTCTTCGTTATTTTTTGTACTAAAAACAACAGAGATTGTTCTGTTACTTTCTTAGTTCTTAACTTAGGTTTGAGTCGGATATCCTCGGTTTAAGTGCGGCTGAGGACTAGAAGTAAACTCGCTAAGTTTAAAATATTTCTAATTTAGAGAAGGGTAGGTAAGCAGTAATGTTGATCGAATTCTGTCGAAATATGTGGGATGATGAACATTGTCGCAATTTCATTTTTCGATAGTCAACATAGTTTCTATAGTATGACAGCTGCCTTCGTCTCGACTGACCATCATTTTCTCCGTACAAATTTGTCGCAAGCACGTAAGCAGATCCCAAGTGCCAAACCGCCCCAGGAGACTTATATATATCGTAAAATATACGTAACGTAGAGCTAAGGAAATACAAGTAGTAATAAATTACCAGCTCGCTAACCCACACTAACCCTTTTCAGTCACTCCATTCCTGCCTTACGGGTAACGATAAGAGCATAATTTTAGTCTTGGATCTAGTGATTTTCTTAAAGACGAAAAATATTATGGTCTCGATACCTGTTTAATTCCTCCTTATTATCAAGTTGGGCAAGTTATTGGAGACTAGCTGGCTACTGTTTAGTTAAAAGTTTGCTACTTGGTTTAAGACAATTTGGGATGCATGATGTTTTGAAATATATATTTTGTTGTTTTACTAGCAATAGTCACAATCATATGCATTAAGCTAGACTTTGACTCATTTTGGGAATAAGCAAACTTCTTCGGTATGGATTATTCCAGAACTTAAATGTTCCACGACCTCCGGCGTCAAGATTTGAATCAGGTCAAGAGTTTAAGTGTGTTGACACTTTACGCGTATCTGTTAAGTGCCAATCTAGCATGTAAGCATGTATTTATAGCACATTAATTACTTCAGCTAAAAGAAAAGTAAAAATAATTAGGAGACTGTATTGTATTGACATGGCTGTGATAACCTATGGGTGTAATAACTACATACTGATAAAGACCCATGATAAATGATTGTAGCAAATATGTAAGTGGCAAGCCAACATCAGCGGTAAGACATTATTGGATACTTTTAGATTAGCGTAGGTCTGCCTGATTGCTTAGCAGCACCAAAACAGCAGCTGCTTGCTCTGTAACTGATTCAGTTCGCTACTATGCTTTACTTCGAATCGTGCACAGAGGTTATTTATTAATTTATTTAGATTTACCAACATTTGTATACAGTACAAAAATTGCAGGAAGCATCAGAAAACAAACAAATATAGGTAAATACAGTATTTACTTGTACTTACTTACTCACACACACACACTCACTCACTCCTCACACCACCCACCACCCCACCCACACACTCCCCTCACTCTCTCTCACTTCTTCTTACTTAATTTTTTACTTTACTTTTAGTATTTACTAGGTGTACAAACTTAAAGTAGAGAATTTAAATCATTTGTACAAAGTTATTATTATATATTATGTTAGGCTTTGATGTACTCGTTGGTTCTACATTCTTGAGGATGGGACATATCAAGGATTATATTATAGACTTTGGCTGACTAATTACCCACTACTGATTAATCGATTGCAGGACACTGAACGAGACGCAAATAGAGGTTTTATTGTTAATACATCTGGGAGGGTTTAGTGTCCCGCAAAGTGCTAAAACTCAACGTAAGGCTATTGCCTTACGTACCTTACCAGCCTGCGATGCAGCGTGCGATGGTACCTTATTAGGTACCATCGCGACCTTATTACTAAGGCAATAAGGTTGAAAAGTAGTTCACCGCAAATGTCCGAAAATCAGGCGAAAATATTTTTTTATTTAACGGCTAAAAAGCCGTCCCTTATTTACAAAACAAAAAGAAAACTCCAACAAAACCCAATTTCCGATCCCTAAAAATCTCCTTAACTAAACGACGCTGAAACTCCAAGTAAATACCAGGAACACACAATATTCCCATCAAGCAAACAAAGTTAAACCATATTATGAACGGATAATAAGCTCTCATAGTAAGTAATTGTGTTAAAACCTATTGTATTACGTTAACTTTGCTACAATGCAGTACAATGGAGGTGAATGGGGGTATTATGCGATAATACTGCGCCGCACCTGATTAATTTTGAGCACTGAGAGGCTAAACTGCGCTTGTTGTGACCTTTTCGAAGATGGGTGACCGTTTTTGACACATGCATAACTTTTCCTTTTCCTTTTTCTTTTTTAAGTTTGCAAAATCACGTTTCCCATACTCATTTCAGAAGCCAGATTTTCCCGACAAGTTCTCCAGCATACAACACAATTAATAGAACATAAATTCGTAATCTCGGCAAAAATTAAGTCATCCATATACACACTCTCGTTTATCTAACCAGTATTACATTTTTCAACGGCAAAAGTACATTATGCCATTAAAAAATGTAATACTGGTTCATGGTTCATGAGGAACCCTCCCTTACATATGTAGTTTCCAGCAATAAGGGTAAGTTTTTATGGATATTAGAAAACAATCAAGAGTCGGCCCATCTGGTGGTAAGTGGTAATCTCATATTAAAAAAAGGATAAGCTAGATGGAGTCGACATTTCCTATCTGACTATTCTTGAGAAGAAATGGCGAAATAAACTCAGGGGTCAAAGTCTCTTTTAAAATCCAGACATACTTAATCTTGGTCAGATCATGTGAGGATCACGTAAATTATTGTCTGAAATGGTCTTTTGAGGGTATCTGCTAAGTATCAAATCAGAAACGCAATACTATTATAAACTGTTGGTTGTTTTCACGAAACATCATTCTCTGCTCTCCGCTTTGATGAATACTGGCCATTCTAGTAAGTCTATTTTGTTGAAAATCTTAGCAAAGCTGTAGTATCTTTCACAGCCAAAACCAGCCCGTAAGTACATATTCGCGCACCATACTCTCAGGACTCTGTATATCGCCAGCCAGCTGTGGGTTCCCACAAACTTTAGACTTTTTATATTTTGAACTAAGTTGCGAATAGCCCGATTGATCTAGATATTTCGAAGCTTGCCTGTGGACATACGACAAAGTTGGTTCGCTAATGAAGTTTGTGTAGAGTCGCCATGTTATTATACTGGGTATACAGACGGCCATGTTCCGGGAGAGCTTGTCACCCTGAGTGACAGGTTTGGATGACGAGTAGCTGTGCTGGGCATAGGTACTTAAATTGGCGTTATTGATTTTCATACTGCTTACTTAATTAAAGTTTTCAATTTAGATCTCTCGAGACAATTTTGGAACCGTTGAGGCTAAATAAATAGAACTTTTAGATGAAAAATCTGTCTATGACGTATTATATCATATTATTAACAACCATAAATCGGAGTGAATTCTGCATAAAGTAAAAAGATTTTCGCCAGTCAGTGGAGTTCCCAATAATTCAGTCAGTCAGATTCAATGAATTAGTTAGGTTAAATAGTTTGGACGAAGAAATAAATTGCTATTCAAGCTATTTAAAGGTATTCAAATTTTCTTGTGTTCCGAAGAATACCACATCTTCGGAATTTTTGTACGAAAGTGTGATATTACTGGAAGAAAATGGTAGAGGAAAATAGAGGCCTAAATCACCTAGAATTTTAGGCTACAATGATGTCTCTGGCTCAATCGGGTTATGGAAATCAACTTTGCTATACTTGATATCAGACGTAATATTGAGATGTGATAGCTGCCATTTAAAAGACGTTTAATATTTGAGTTGCGTGAATCCATATTGTTTATTATCTTAATGAACAAGATACCTTTACTACATAGTTCTTGTCCCTAGAAACCAATTGCGGATAAATTGGTGAAAGTCGTAGATTACGAGTATAGTTCTCTGTTTTATTTGTGCTGATATATATAAGCAAGGTGCCTTAGAAAAGTTAAGAAATATAGATTGCATTTGTAACAATAAATATAATATCAGAGTAAATTAAATACGATTGGGTTAAGACTGAGCGAACTGGAATCTCTAATGAAACAAGTTACAGGTGTTTTCCAAGATGAAACATTCTTCATCTTTACATCTTTATTCTCGACCCACCCCTGCTTCACACGGCTGCAATGGCGATATATCTAAACATCGAAATTTCTTAAATTTGAATTTTTTTTTTTATAAATGTTTCATACACATACTACACTTTCCGGAATAAATGCAAATGATGGTGAAAATCGCATCAAAATCCATTTCATAGTTTAGGTCTACTTCGCAGTCACACAGACAGACACGAAAAGCGACTTTGTTTTATGTATGTATGTAGGCTATTAGGTCAATTTCAAGCACCATAAGTAGCCCGTTATTGTAAAGGAATTCTGAAAATGAATCAGGAGCAGCGCTGAATTCATCTCTATTGTCCTGCATTGTAACAAAGTTAGCTTAGTAGAATGCGTTTTAACACAGTCATCCATCTGTCTAGCCTGGTGTTTCTACTTTAACCACATGCGGTAGGAAATCAGTATTTTAGTAATAGAGCTCTATGTGCGAAGGAGGAGGGGTTTTTCCGGGGAAGTAATACCAACAAAACTATTTCTACCGCCAAACAGCGTTGCTTTTTTTTTTGTGGATGGGAAATCATCAAATGACTTCTCCCGCTCTGGGCGGAGCGAGAGGGCGTGTCAGATTTTTACTGACTAAAACCCACCCGTGTTCCTTCTGTTGTCTGTGCCGGGGCCACGGTAACTCTTTCGAACATCCCGCGTGTTCATGTTTGATGGGTCCACCGTGTGATTGCATTCATAGAATGGCAACTGTGATGCTTCTAGTATAGCAGATCTATTATGGTAAAAGTGATTCCCATATCCTATATTTTACAGAATAATCAATTTCATTTCAGCGATGTGAAAATAGCGCAACTTTATTGGATGTTTCAGACACCTCTTCAGTCTCAACTCTGTTTTGGCACAGCTAAGATTTAGATGGCAGATTTTAAGACATTGTAAGATAATATATTCATACATTCATCCTCATCATTTTCGACAAAAGAATAACGTACCTGGCCAAATCATTCTTAGAAGTTCGTTTTAGGCTGGCAAAACTACGATTGAAATACTCTAAATCTATTTAAATCAAACTAACACTCAGTCTGATGTGAATGACGTAAAACTAAACGAGAATGTTTACATAGACGATTTATACGTCTGTTTCTTTGCGGGGAGGTAAAACATAACGCATTGAAGTACTTACGCGAATAATTAAAACGAACATTTGGAAGCAAATAAATTGCATTTACAGAGAAACGGGGCAGGGCAGGCAGTTACATCACAACTTTTTCTGAACCTAATCGATACAGAAATAACTATGCTAAGTAGTATCTCATCCAGGTAAAATATACCCAATGTGGTGTTAGTCCGGAACATAATCTATCTGTAGGTAACAGATTGGTGGAGGAGGGGTGCAGGGGAGGTGTCAGATTTCATTCAAATCTGTTCAGCTGTTAAAGCGTAATTGAGTAACAAACATCCAAACTTTTCCATTTATTTACAGAAAATTGAATCTCTATCGTTAAACCGTGTTATTTATCCAACCTTTTACCTAAGGCCTCGCCCGATAATTTTATCTAGACACAGCACGGAAATAACAAGACACACGCTCTATAAATACTTAGTTTCTGATCAGTTTAAATTAATATTACGTAGACTGGAAGCAAGCAATAATGGAGCAAAGCGAAATTAACTCTACTGACCTTGATATAAAGGTTGAAACAGAGGTTACTGGCTGTTTTAGACCATAGTACCTTGAACTCATTACGCTGTTATTTGAAAACTAGCTTCTGCCCGCGACTTCGTTCGCGTGAAAGTCGTAAGACCCCACAATATACTAAAATAACAGCCACATTTCCCGCCCGCGCTGTTACCTCAGACTTTTTTTTTTGCTCAGCTCTTAATGGTCGTAGCGTGATGGTAAATATGACCTTCCTCAAGAATTGGGCTATCATAAGCAAAAAAGATTTTTTCAAATCCAACTGGTAGCGATTAGCGCGTTCAAACAAACAGACTCTTCAGCTTTATTATTAGTACAGACTAGATGTTGCCCGCGGCTTCGCCCGCATGGATATCAATACTTCCTTATTTGAATCGGATTTTGTTCACAATTTCATTGGGTTTAATTATTGCGCGGATATCTAATGATTTTTCTAAAATAAAAGTACCCTTAGTTACTCCTCATAATATCAGCTACCTGCCAGTGAAAGTCCCGTCAAAATCGGTCCAGTCGTTTCAAAATTCATGGGTTTTAATTTTTTTGCATGGAACCCTAATTTTTTTTCTAAAATAAAAGTAACCTAAGTTACTCTTTATAACATCAGCTAGATAGACGATTGGTCCAGCCGTTTCGGAGATTAGCCGAAACAGAGAGACACAGACAAAAAAAAAAATTAAATTTCTTTGTCGTTAAAAGTATCGTATAAACTTTCATATGCATTTAGTAAAAGCTGTTATTTTGACATTATAAACAGGCACTTCAATTTTATTTATTTGTATAGATTGATCTCATTACCGTCGACCTATGTGGTCGGACCACACCAGCGTTCTCACAATTAAACTACTTACGGCAACTAAAAAGCCGTCGAGTGTTTATTATGAACCCTTCAATTATTTAATAAACAAGCTGTCCACCCTCACAGGTGTCGTACAAGCTTTATAGGTACCTACCTATTAAAGTAAGTAGTCTGCTGATATCAGTTGGTCTAAATGTCACAGGGTCGAGCCATTCGCCATTTATTGGGCACAGTTCCAATCCTAGGCTGATTTTTTTCTTATAACAAGTAACGTCATTCACACTAGCTCAACTAATATTACGGCCAACGGACCTCTCGTTCTACAATTCAAACTCTCAACTCTGCTTGAGCCTAAAAAAATAAAAGCATTCCTTAATTTTAATTTGCGCGCCTCGTCAACTTTGTTCGCAAGCGCGACTGGTCCTGGATTCGATCCCTCGGTCGGGCAAAATGTTACTGGGTTTTTCATAAGGAATTCAGTAGAAGGCTAGAATCCAGGTTTGTGCCCGTATAAGTGCAATAAGCTTGTCATCTATTATACAGGGTTATTTTAAATTGGCTAGCTAAACTCCGCAGACGCGATATCGATCAACCGCAATTATTGTTGTCACCTTGAGAATCTGTTTTTTTTTTTTTGTGTAAACTTCACAGTCGTGATGGGTATCGATATCTAAACACGATAAGAACACAGTTTTTCTTAACTCATACTTCAAGTAACAAAATGAATGGAAGGAAAAAACGTGTTGCGCCGACCCCAAATAATACGGGATAAGGGCAGGAAGATGATGATGACTTCAAGTAACAAAATAACACTAACCATACATACCCGTCGCGTCTGCGGAGTTTAACTAGCCAATTTTAAATAACCCTGTATTGGACTTCAACGTAACTAGCCAAACGTGGGTGTGCTAGACATCTCTGCCTATCTTCGAGGAATACAAGCGGGATTTTTATATTTCGTCCTTATTTTCCACGATTTCGGAATTCAAAACCACGAGTAAACTGAAGGAAGCTGGCTAAGTCTACTCCGCGATTAAGCTTTGTTCTTGTCGGAAACATTGGTGTTAAACGACCGAATCTCAGCGCGGTACCGAAACAACGGTCTTAAACGGAAAGTCTAGAATCACAGCGTTAACTATTAAATTGTAGTTGTTACGACTAGGTCAATGAAGCGAATTACTTAATGTTTTAAGCTTTGAGAATGGATGAGACAGGGTTTAAAGAGCTCATGTTGTAGCTTTCTTGTTTCTTTCAAACGTGGAAATGCTTTTATTGCAACTAGGGAAATAAAATTTGGTCTTCGAGCCCCTAAAGGAAAGAAATGGAAATACTGATTGTCTTACTCAGACGCTGGGTCCATTGTCCGTATTCATGTGCTACTTATACGAGTTTTATATAAATGTTGCACATATATGCAAAGCTGAAAGATCCCCTGATGCGCTTTAGAGCTCGTTCATACAGGGTTTTATATAATACGAATATGCAAAGGATGAACACACCAGTAACATAACATCACGCCTGTATTCCCCGAAAGGTTAGGCAGATGTGTGTGATGTTGTGTTTATAATATAATAACAATACCAGCCTGTTACTGGCCCAGTGCAGGGCAAAGGCCTCTTCTCATATAGAGAAGGCACGAGCATTGATCACCACGCTTGCTCAAGACGGGTTGGCGATTTCAAACTTATATTAACTATAAGTCCAGACTTCCTCACGATGTTTTCCTTCACCGGTAGCAGTGATGTCTAAGATAAACTTAGAAAGTACATATGAATTGAAAAAGTCACATTGGTACTTGCCCGGATTTGAACCCGCAACCTCGTGCATGAGAGGCGAGGCGTTAACCACACGGCCATCACGACAGACTTTCGCCAGTTATGTTTAAGTCCCATAAAATAAGGCCCTATTGCCATCAACCGGGCATAAAACAACCACCACCAACCAAGCATACAGTAACATAAAAGCTACAAGTAATAATTATTAAACAAAAGCAACACATGACTTTATAGTTAGTCGTTATTAAACAGTTAAAACCTGTTGATTGCTTATAAAATACAAATTCTTATTGCTTAACCTAGCATTCCAGCTAACTTAGTTGAAACCTGGTCCTAGTGATCACAAAGAATTTCAATGAAGCTCTTAAATTACAAGTACCTACATAAATTAAATCTGGAGAATTAATTAAGTGCCTTCTTCTGTCGTATTATACAGTGTGAGTCTTTATAATGTGCACATATCGAAATGAGGGAATCTATGCTTAATTTTATCGACGGAAAAAATGTTAAAAAAAATCTAAATATTTATTTATATTTTTTATGGATTTTTAAAAAAAATTGTTTGCTTTTGTGACCCCAGTGTATACAAAACTGTGTAACTTTTAAACTAAACGATTTATCACGATGAAACAAACTCTATAATGTTTGGAAGTAATTAGGTGTCGTCATAAAATAAAAATGATGGAAAAAAAATAGCCACATTTAAAAATAAACATTTTTGTTTGGCAAAAATCTGATTTTTTTTCATTAATTTTTACAAAAATTGTAAAATTTCTCAATAACATGCCCCCATCACCTTCTTTTTTTATAACTTTAAGTTATTCTTCATTGTATTAGGAACCTAACGGTAAAAATTGCATGTTTTTAACTCAACCCCAACATTTTTTATCAACTGTCAAAGAAAGGCCCAACGCATAGCTATTGTTTAGCAGGTAGATAAACTTTCTTTTGAATGTGCGCAGGTCGGGGAGGTAGGGCCAGCCAAAGGAACTTGAATTATGACAGATGTCAGACTGGCAGTCGCTCCGAATTATTCGCCGCTGCTACATGTGTTTCGGTATTTTCGTTCGCTGGACTTTCATAACTTTCGTTCGCTGCTACATGATGCCGCGTTTAAATGAATTTTCCCCGGCACACATCGCCGACATACATTTTTATTATGGAGTGGGACAAGGAAGTGCCAGAGCTGCGCGCGCGGCTTACATAGCTGCGTATCCTAACAGGCAACCAGTGCCATCTGCCCGAAACTTCCAGGAAGTTCACAGAAGGTTGTCGATCACTGGACTTGGATCAAGTAGAGATCGTCGCGAGCCACCTCAAGTAATTATTGATGCGGCTACTGAACAAGCAGTATTAAGTGATTTGTTTGCTGATCCATCCATAAGTACTAGACGACTGGCTCTTCGTCACGGAATATCCCAAAAATCAGTGTGGCGTATTTTAAAGAAAGAAGGATTGCATCCTTATCACTATCAAAGGGTGCAACATCTACATGAAGACGTAGACTGGCGTCCAAGGTGTGTGATGTCCACATGGATTCAAAGAAAAACCAGAGCAAACCCAAACTTTCCAAGAAAAATACTATGGATGGACGAAGCGACATTCACTAGAGACGGTATTACTAACTGTCGAAATTTACACAGATGGTGCCGCGCAGGTGAAAACCCGAAACTGAAACGGTCATCTACTTTCCAAGTAAGATTTTCGATAAATGTTTGGGCTGGTCTTATTGGTCAGTTATTGGAAGATGTCCCACTGGCTGTGCGTCAAAGGATGTTTCTTCAGATGGACGGATGTCCTGCCCATTACGCTACAAATGTAAGAAGATTTTTAAACGAAAATTATCATGACAAATGGATCGGCCGGCAAGGACCTGTAGGGTGGCCTGCGCGTTCACCCGATTTGACGCCCCTTGATTATTTCCTATGGGGGACCATGAAGCAACGCGTCTACAGTACCCCCATCAACAGTGAGGCCGATTTGCGTGACCGCATAATAAACTGTGCGAATGATATTCGCAATGATCCCGAAATGATAAGGAGAGCGACACACCAAATTCTAATTCGCGCGGCTTTGTGTTTACAACAACGAGGTGGACATTTTGAGAACCTGATGCATTAAATTTTGTATTTAATAATAAATGGGTTTCAATTGAACTCTTTTGCATTAATTATCATCCCAAACAAACCACCCTTATGAGAACAATACGATTCCGCGTTCGGAGTGCCATCTTTGAAACGACCCGCGCGCATTCACAACAAAGTTAACAAAAAAAAGTTTATCTCCCTGCTAAACAATGTGCGTAGCTATGCGTTGGGCCTTTCTTTGACATTTGATAAAAAATGTTGGGGTTGAGTTAAAAACATGCAATTTTTACCGTTAGGTTCCTAATACAATGAAGAATAACTTAAAGTTATAAAAAAAGAAGGTGATGGGGGCATGTTATTGAGAAATTTTACAATTTTTGTAAAAATTAATGAAAAAAAATCAGATTTTTGCCAAAAAAAAATGTTTATATTTGATTATGGCTATTTTTTTTCCATAATTTTTATTTTATGACGACACCTAATTACTTCCAAACATTATGGAGTTTGTTTCATCGTGATAAATCGTTTAGTTTAAAAGTTACACAGTTTTGTATACACTGGGGTCACAAAAGCAAACAATTTTTTTTAAAAATCCATAAAAAATATAAATAAATATTTAGATTTTTTTTAACATTTTTTCCGTCGATAAAATTAAGCATAGATTCCCTCATTTCGATATGTGCACATTATAAAGACTCACACTGTATTAACGTGGTTGCAAATGTGCTAAGAAATAGTGTTTTAGTAAATTGTAGTTGTGTTGAGTCTAGGCAGAATCTTGAATACATAAGCTTTTCTACGGTTTGCAACGAGATTTTAAGAAGCATGAAGTTGGGCTCGAGAGGGATTAAACAATTTTAATATGGTACGTAAACAGAAATTGTTAATCACAGTAGCTACAACAATAGATCTAATCTAAATCTACGATTTCAACTCAAAGCTGCAATAGCTCTTTCTTCAAAAGACCCTTCCAGACATGGCCCTGCATTGTTAAGACTCACATAAAATCTTAATCTAGTTTTCAAATAGTGAAATATTGACGTGTAGTGTCTTAAAAGATCTACTTACAGAAATAAACATTTCATTTAATTTCATTTCTTAGGAAAACGGTTCCGTCTTATTATAACGGCCGTCATGATTGTCTGCTTTCTTAGAAAACTAATGCATAAGCGTCTAGTCCTTCTCATTTATGTCACTCTTTAAAAGTAACGTGTTTTTAACCGACTTCGAAAAAGGAGGAGGCTCTCAATTCGGTGGCATTTTGTTTTATTTTTAACTAGCTTTTTCTTAGGGATAAAAAGTATCATATGTGTTAACACAGGTTATAAGCTATCTGTGTGCAAAATTTCATCTAAATCCGTTCAGGCATTTTTGCGTGATTGATTAACAAACATCCAAACATCTTCACAAACTTACACATTTAAATAATATGTTGGTAGGATAGTAGAACGTTAGTTACCTGAAAACTCCGTCATTTAAGTATACGTAAACCTTAACTTACTTAAACTAGCTTCAACTTTCTGACTAACTAACCGACCGACTAACTAACTGACCGACTCTTTGACAATTCAAAAGTGCCTGTAATTGGTTTATTTGAAATAAATGCTTTGAGTTTGACCGATTTTTTTTTTTTTTTTTTTGAAAGGTTGTACAGATACTTCCAGATTGGCCCCATATAAAAATTTGGTCAAGTTCTGATGATTAGAAGAATAAAGCTTAATCGCGGAGTAGACTTTTTGAGTTAGCTTGAATAATTCGTGTTTTATCCACTTTAGTGTATGTTGATGATGTTATAATAATTTCCTGTCGCTGTTATTTACATTGCAAGTAGATGCGACTTTGTGTTTTTTGGAATTCGCTTGTTTTTCTTTTTTTTTGCAAAAAAGTTCTTTTCAATTTTACCCAACGCATCAACTCAATTTTCATGACTATACAATTTAAAGATCGAAATAAAAGGAACAATTGTGTCATTTTGTCGTCGAACCGTTTTTGGTCTGGACTTTAAAAAAGACTCCCAAATATTCCAAGTTCAGTACAGACAGTACGAAACCTCAACGAACAAACCAACACACCTATCCAAACGTTTATTAGTGTTAATGATTCAATGACGAACAATTCTCAGAACGTACCATATTGAGATTATCTCAACAAGCCTCACGCAAGGCTATAAAATAAACTTTCCCATTTTAGCCTTATGCACTGCATTAGTCATCATAATGCATCAATAATGCAGGCCTGTTAGTGGTCTATTTATAAGCGATAAAGAAACGGAACGAGGAACTTTGTCTGCCATTGTTTGTAAGACAATGCGTCCTGCTATCGAAATAACCGCAGAACGACTGGGGAAAAGTGCATAGCCTTTTCATTTGACCAACTTTATGAGGTAAGAACGGTAAGAAGTAAGGCGGGGGGAGAGACGTTTGTTGATGTGCCTCATCCTTAGATAAAAGCTTCATAATCTTACTAATCAGAGTCATAGTCATTGTCATAACGTTTATTGCGAACTAAGTTATAATGTTGGTGTTATGTT
The DNA here is from genome assembly GCA_947568875.1 of Fissipunctia ypsillon. NCBI lineage: Eukaryota > Metazoa > Arthropoda > Insecta > Lepidoptera > Noctuidae > Fissipunctia > Fissipunctia ypsillon. Next base: position 18,008,285 of record OX387658.1, read on the forward strand.
ATGTCAGTACAAGCATTGCAGTTATCATTCGTCTGCCCTTATCATTCTAAATTAATAGGTAGGGGAAAAAGTTTCTTCGCATTTTTTAAGAAAATTCAAAACATTTTTTAATATAGTTTATTCACATTTAACTAAAGTATGTAGGTACCATTTTGTTCGATAACTTTTTGCCATCTTGTAGGTAGGGACATGATCCCATTGCTATAGAAATTTTGGGACTTCTGATCAAAATACCGCGACAAGTGGTTTTGGCAGTTCTCTCGTGATGTTAACCTGACACTGCCTAAAGAATTCTGAAGAGACCGAAACAGGTGGAAATCTGAAGGTGCAAGGTCAGGACTATACGGCGGATGCATTAACACCTCCCAGCCAAACTCTCTTAATTTTTGCTGAGTGGCTAAATATGTGTATGAAAAACCACACCCCTTCTGTTGATTAATTCCGGCCGCTTTCTCTCAACTTCTTGCTTTAATCTCATCAGTTGTTCGCAGTAGAGTTCAGAATCGATGGTCCTGCCTGGTGGTAACAGCTCATAATGAATTAATGCCCTTCCAATCCCACCACACACACAGCATCACCTTGTTGCGAGTTAACCCGGGTTTCGCCACAGTCTGCGAAGCCTGACCGGCCTTTGAGCACGACCTTTTCCGCACGTTCTTGTCGTACGTGATCCACTTTTCATCACCAGTTATCATCTTCTTTAAAAATGGTTCGGTTTCATTACGTCGTAATAAAGAATCACAAATGAGTACACGGTTCATTAGGTTTCTTTCAGTGAGCTCGTGAGGTACCCAAATATCGAGCTTTTTTGTGTACCCAGTTTTTTTCAAATGCGCCAAAACTGTTTTGTGGTCAATTCCCAGTTCTTCAGCTACGTCGTAACTACTGATATGCCGATCTTGCTCCACTTTTTCAAAAATGGCATCCATTTTATCCGTAATAGGGCGACCAGAGCGACGTGCATCTTTGACATCAAAATTTCCGGATTGAAAACGCTCAAACCAAATTAGTGCTACTCTCACAGACACTGCACCAGGTCCATAAACATCGCAATTTTTTTTCGCGGCTTGTGTTGCATTTTTACCTTTTTTGTAGTAAAATTTTAAAATGTATCGAATTTCTTCATTAGATTCACTCATCTTGACAGTACGAAAAACAAATGAAAATCACACATTTTCCTAATTTGAATTTGGAATTATGTTCTTTAAAATTTAAACTTTCAATGATACCAAAACCAGCCAGATACAAATAGTATAGCCAAAGAGATTTTATTACAAGTTCATAGATACTATTATGCGAAAAGACTTTTTCCCCAACCTAATAGCATGCATTAAACATTATTATTACTTATTTTTTTCGTACAATTAAATTGAGAGATTATAGTTATGTAGTAGTGTTATGTAGTTGTGTGTTGTGTGTAATTATGTGTTTGTTGTATGTATGTAGTTATCCTTACATAACACTTACTTAATATTATAAATCCCAAAGTCAAAGTCTGTCTGTTACCATTTTACGCCTTAACGGTGAAAGGATTTCGATGGATTTGTTGAATTTGGCACACAGGTACACCATGACCGGTGTTAGGACATAAGATACTTTTATCCCGGTAGTACAATCCCGTGGGATAATTTCAGACATCCACGCGGGCGAAACCGCAGGCAAAGCTAGTCTTCTAACAACAGTACAGCGGTCACTGACCTTCCAAAAAAAAACATCAAATCTTTTTTTTATAGATATCGATACCCATCGCGTCAGCGGAGTTTAGCTAGCCAATTTAAAATAACCCTGTATAAAAGGAGAAACTGGCTGACTGAATGACATCAACGCATAGCCGAAACTACTGGGTCTAAGAACGTGAAATTTTGCACACGGCTTCGTTTTATAATGTAATAAATTTGAAACTTGGCAAGAATCTAAGTAAAATAATAAAAAAATATATATAAAATTATACATATAATAATAATAATAAATTATGAACATTGTCATTTTTGTTTTTCTAAACTACCCCCAAAACGGGGATTGGGGAGTGTCAAAGTCTGTATGGAAGAATTTTAACGCGCAGTCCGATTAACTGGAAACTCAGTATTTATACTATGACCAAAATTAAAGATTAACCTGTACTTATCAGGGTTTTTCGAAAATCTACCCTACCTAACCTAACTGGCTGAAAAGGGGTAGTCAATTTTACAGAGGAGAATTTTACTACGTGGCTGAGATTAACTCGAAAATTGCTATTTATAAATAATCTCGAGTCAAGTTGTGGAAATATACTAAACGATTTTTCAAAATTCCACCCCTGTGGAGCACCCCCACAGAGGTAAAATTTAAAAAAAGCGGGGTTACTGTTTTATATATAAAAAATCTTATTCATTTGGTTAAACAAACTTGAAACTTAGCACTAATGTTTGCGTAAGTAATCTTAGTTTTGCAAAACAACCCCTCAAAAGGTACTTTAGGGGTGTAAAAGTTTCTATGGAAAAATTTTAAAAACGCACGGTCCGATTAAGTCGAAACTCAGGATTCGTACTTTAGACAGAAAAGAAACAATCATTTCTTTTTTTTTTTTTTTCATCCCTGACGGGGCGAAAAGGGGTAACTAAGGGGAGGATTTTATTGTGTAGCTTGATTAACTCAAAAATAGGTGGAAATAAATTAAATAATCTTTGATTCAAGTTATGGAAAATCCAGTAACGTTTTTTCAAAATTGCACCCCTGTTGGGGGTGAAAAGAAGAGATACAGTTTATATGAAAAATCTTCTGCCTTTGGTGAATAAACTAGAAACTTGGCAATATTTGCCTCAGTAAATAATAAATATTGTCACTTTTAGTTTTTAAAACAACGCCTCATAGAGGATTTAGGGGTTGTCAAAGTTAATAAGGTAAAATATTAACGCGCTGTCATATTAACTCGAAACTCGGTACTAATACTTTAACAAAAACTAAAAAATTACATGTTTCAGGGTTCTTCAAAAATCAACTTCTAACGGGGTGGAAAAGAGTACTTAATAAAGTTTAAGGAGTGGATTTTACTGCTTGCTTCAATTAACTCGAAAATTGGTTTAAATAATGTTTGTCATACAATGGAATGGTACCAAACGCTTTTTTTTTTTCTAAAAACAAACCCTGTCTTGATGATAAAGGACACAGTTTACTTGAAAAATCGTATTATCCCTTTGACCTATAAACTTAAAAATTGGCCCGAATACTTATGTATCTAAATAAATAATAAAGATCGTAAACATTAATTTTTAAAAACAACCTTTCAAAGGGGGTGAAGGGGGAGTTAAATTTTTAGAGGATAGTAGTACGAAATCCATGCGGACGAAGTCGCAGGCAAAGTGCTAGTTACGTATAAAACATAACGTCTCTATCTCGAGCGCGACACAGCGAGGAGTATTTTTCCAATTTACGTGATTTTTTGTTTTAGTTTATAGATCAGTGTTCTGGTCAGATTGGCATCTGTACAGATGGTCGATGGTGGATTTAGTCCACACGACCTGACCCGGGTGAGCGGTCTTCCTAGCGGACGCAACCACGGCCACATTTAAGTAGATTTAATATTAATAGGATTCACGAATCATGTTATTGTTAGGTCATTGTTAGGCGATTATATATTGTTTCAAGATCTTTCTCAATGTTAGGTCAGCTTCCAGTAAAGATTCGGGTTAAAATCAGTATTCTACTCGAAGACTACGGCACTTATAAAACGCTGACATAATTTTAATTAACTGCAAGCGATAGTATTTCGCACTTATGAATTCAGAAGTGAAATAAAGAGAACCGTTTGCAACTAAGTAAAACATCGATATTACGTCATCAGTAGTAGTTAATTAAAAAACGTATTTTATGGAACTAGACATATTTTTTCAATCCAAGCGATTATTTAAGAAAATGGCTCTTAATGTTTTAACTAGCGAAGTGACATAAGTTATGTTAAGCTAATCTTAGCAACAGCGCTATTGTTGTAGCGACTATTGTATTGTTTTGTCTTTTCCTTTTTGTTATTTTTTTTTCTTTTATCAGCACTGCTGTTAAATTTTTAGTTAAAATGAGGACAATGGTGTGGGTTACATGTTTGTTAATCTTAGTTTAAGTATTTCTTTATAATCTGTAGCGTGTAACTGTTTTTTGTCCCGAATAAATAAAATAAAATTAAAATAAAATAAAATTAGTCACTTTATCCATTTAGTTATTACAAGTTATAGGAGGAGATTTTACTGGGTTGGAAATATTCACAATTTTTAAATTACTTAATCACGTTTTTAAGAAAGACCTATACACTAACTTCGTGATTATAATGTGGATGTATTTTGTTTTATTTTTCTGAATAGTCTTATTTTTTTTGTATGTACGTGTTGCTGTGACAAATAAACCTATTTTTCTTTCATTCTTTCTTTCTAGTTTGATTGAATTTTGCGAGTGCCATAGACAGCCTAACATAATATTAAATCATATAGTAGGTAAACCAGCGACTGACCGAAATGTTTCAAGTATGGAACCATAACAAACTTTAAAAAAAAAACTCTTGTCATAAAAAAATGTGAAAACCAAAGCCCGAAAAATAATAATATTACTATTCAAAATTTTGGTAGCCAAGCCAAGCATTTTTTGTCCTCGAAGCATAATAAAAAAAAATGGTAAATGAAATGAAACAAATCATTTTAAAGTAACGACTAAAATATAATCGTACACTCATCATTATCAGTCATTTAAAAAATGTGTAACGAATTATGCACACCAAGTTACGCAACCGACTGAGAACACAAAAAGCTGGAAAATTAGGTTTTATGTTCAAATAACATCATCCTTGATATTGATACAGCAGTGACATAATTACATATTTTTTTTAAATACTGATTTATTTAAATACTGTTAGACTTTAATTTTTAAGTTTGATAAATCCGAAGTTAGAAATATGTATGCCTTTATTTCTAACTTCTTGATTAAATCATTGATTTTTACTTAAAAATCATTTGATTTAAATCAAAATGATTAAATCATGTCAACCCTGAGATTTAATAAGAAAGATTGTAACTTACTAAACTCCATCATGTAACATTTTTTTGAACTTGGTTACCAAGTAAAGGTTCTTTAAAGGTTCTTTAGGTTATCGTAGGTCAATAGAATTTTTTAAATACGTTTACCAAGGTTATGCGTGCCGAAAGATTTAACGTAGATAATCTGTCTTTAAGTTTATAAGTAGTGTACCTACTCACGTCAGATCTAGAATAAAATGTTTTTTCTTCTCCTTTCAGTGAACGCAGCGAAACAAAGAGAACCTGAGAGTTTTATGTACAGTCTGATTCAAACTTTATGGCGGCTCGGAACATGAGGCGAGTCGCTGCGCAGTAACAAATTTATGTGTCAGCGGGGGTGAGGGGTGCGGTACTGCGCAGCGAGTAGCGCACTTCAGAGCCGCCAAGTTTGACGCGTACTATAACAGGCGTAAGAACAAAATTATGTGAACAATGTATTTAGAACAGGTCAGTTCAGGATAGTATCCAGAATATTATGTTGAAAATACTTACATGATAATTTAAATTTAATTTCTTTATCTAATCATATTATGGAGTCAAGAAGTCAACAGATCAGTTTTTTTTGGCCAGCTATATTATCTCCTAACAACTAATAGTCATTCCGCAAAAAGCATTTATAACAAAATTGCGTTCACAGATAACCCATTATTACGTAGGTACAATTCGGAACGCAGCCGAACGCTATCTCCTGTCAGTGTCAACCCTTTAAATAAAAGGCTATAAATTCATCTCATAAGTAGGGCGGCACAGTCTAATCGACCTCTAAAGAAACGCGTGCTCCAATTCCATGAGTGAGTTAATTTCGCGTGTACAAATCGCTATTGCCATGTGTTTTACTAAACATGCAATTTTATTCGTTATCAAGATACTTAATAGGTACCTTAGAATCGATTATCGATACTTATTGATAATAAACGATAAAAACAATGGTTTTCTGTTGTTATTGTTATTTGAAAGTAGGTTAAAGAGTTGAGTTCTAAGCGGAAAATGGCAAGCCAGATGGAGATAAAACGATGGTTTACTGTATTTAAATAGAAATGCAATATGAACTGTTTCAACTGGCTGATTTGAGACAAAAAAGAGAACGTTTTATTAATGTAATAGTTACTACATACAAAAACTCACGCCTTCTTCCCATGGGGGTAGGCAGAAACTACAGAACGCCACCTGCTACGATTCGCACATACTCCTTTTGCCTCGTTTACGTTCTTACATCTGCACGCGTAGCATGATCACCATAGAGGGGTTTTTTCGACGGAAGAATAGACAAAATGACAGACTGTAGAAAGATTTCTAACGTCTAAGCATGGCGAAGTGTCATTTTGTCTATTCTTCCGTAGACAAAACCCGTTTCTATGGTGGTCATGCCATGCATGCTGGTCATACACGCACGCCGGTTACGAGTACTACGCACTCGGCACTGTAATAGTTACTCAATCTGATAATGTCATAAAATAACTATCAATTGAAGCAAACAAACATTGTTACACCAATAGAGAACGAGCTGACGACATGTCAGCACCATACATTACTATTTTATTAACTTCGAATTTGTATCTGTGCCAAACGCGGATTCAATTAACGCTTTGGCACAAACTGTAACGCTTGTTACCCGTTAGGCATTATGAGCATAGTTTTATGTTCCGTACTTACAAACAATTTAATTACTCATTCGTTTCGGGCGCAAGTTCCCACAGAGTATAACAATGCACCTCTTGACGTCAGAAGCAGCAAAAACGTGGTATATAATATTATACAACTAGATTGCAGTGGCGTCGCAAGCAGTGAAGGGTTAGTAGCTAGCTCTTGTGTCTAGTAGCTAGGCAAACAATACCTCACAGGATGCCAGCCAGACATGGCATTAACATCAATAGTCTTTAAATGAAGCCCATTTATACCACAAGCTATTCTTTTCCATCCAAGAACCTTTTTCTAAAAAGGTTCTGGGAAATAAGGTCAATCTTTTCTTGATTCTTTGAGACATTTTCCTACAGTAAAGTATTATGAATCTGACAGATGGAATGCAAATTTCGCAGAAACGAAGAATCGTGTGCAATGTCCGTTCACACGTATTATTGTAAATGATCTGGGGATTTCGTAATGATAGTTCAAAAGGCATTTAAGTATATCGTAGGTGTTATGGTATATACTGCCCGCAAATTGCAAGAAACGGGTTGAGTTCGTCAACACTTTAGTTAGTAAGCTTTAAGATAATGTGAAATTAAATTAAGCATGTTGACTGGAATGCTTCTTCGAGTAGATAAGTTCTTGCATTATAATTAGAATAGTGCTAAAATTGTACCCACAATTGAGCTACTAAACTAAGGGACCGAAACGGATAATATGCATTAAGGGAAACCAAGGACATGCATTCGTTGATCTGCAAGGTAATAGCAAATGCATATGCATAGCATAAGCACAATCAGCCGAAGATAATTTTCCCACTGCTGGGACACAGGCCTCCTCACTTCGAGAGGGAGTGGCCTGTAATCTACCACGCGGGCCCAATGCGGAGTCACATGTCTTCGAATTTATGGTTCTTGGACATGCCGGTTCCTCAAGATGTTTTCCTACACTGTTGTGTTGTTGAATAATAGTTGAAAATAATAATTGAAGACTATTTTTTTCTTTTATTTATTTAGGTTAGCCAACGTGTTTTCACAATACATTTAAAATAATTTCCTTAATAGTACGTTTAGAAGTGCAACAATTATTACTATCATATAGTTCTAGTGCAGTCTAGTTCAACGGCCAATAGAAGGTTCCTTCAAGAGTTCAAATCCTCGGATGAACAATTTCGGATGACCTCACTCATAGTGCAAGTGTGTAGACTAGAATATATTGTAGTTTTTATTCAGTTTGTGGTTTCATTCACAAGTATGTATGAAGATATTGTGTTATATATTGCTACATTATTAAAAGACACCTTCAGAGCAATGAGCGAACTCTAACAGACAGGATTCTCAAGTGTAATAACTAGTGTCTATTTAGCCGAGTTGAAGAAGTCTAGAAGAATGGTAGTAATGCGTCATCGATGGTAATATTCTTCATTCAATGTGTTTACCAGGGGCGTAGCCTTCATACAACCCGATTCCAATCGGCTTCCCTTCGGAACAACCACTCTTCTTACTGTCTACTATTGCCAAGTAATATGGTACACCTGTGTGTGTAACTGTGCATTAAATCACATTTCATGATTATGTTTAATACCAGTTTAATAGTCATCATAAGATTAAAAACCTTCAGTTTTTTGTCCGAGTTTATGAGAACTGAATCATTTTTTCTGCGGCTTCCCCTTTAATGATAATTGTAGCTGCGCCACTGCTGTTTACGCTCTGTCAAAACGTTTAATCTATACATCTATACAAATATACAAAATTTAAATGTCTGTTCGTAATGTCAAAAGGGTTTGACTAAATACATAGGACATGTGTAAAACATTTTAAAAGAGAAAGAGAAACGGTGGAGTTTCTTGTCCGTACTTCTCCATACGAAACTGCCTTTTGGTAGGGGCGACTAGAGTCAATTTTGTAAATTTTGACGTTCAAAAGTGCCTTTTATGCGCCTATTTGAAATAAATGATTTGACTTTGACTTTGAGGACAGTATATTTGATGCTAGGAAAAAGCAATTTTTAAACATTTTATCCGTATGTCTGTGTGTCTGTTTGTTTCGGCTAATCTCCGAAACGGCTGGACCGACTTTGACTGCCTGATAGCTGATGTTATAAGGAGTAACTAAGGGTACTTTTATTTTTTTTTAATAATTAAGGTTCGGCGCAAAAAAATTAAAACCCATGAAATTGTGAACAAAATCCGATTCAAATAGGGAAGTATTGATATCCACGCGGGCGAAGCCGCGGGCAATAGCTAGTAGTAAATATAAGTGAAGGAGGAAATGTTCTAAACAACACACAATCAATTGGAACTAGATATACCTTTTGTATGCCAAATAGTGGTCGAGGATAAAGCTCCAAAGTGTGCGATTGGAGAGACCTGTATGTCCAACGCCGGATTTTTGGTCATAAATGGCCATTAACTATGATATAGGTGCCCAATGTATAGTTTTAATGCATGGATATGGCTTTTCCGAAACCTGAACAGGCCAGAGACCGATTTTAGTCCTGCCATAAAATTCCACCCCAAAAATATGTCATGAATATGAATATTTTAAGTATTATCCGTTTCATTCTTTTCATTCCACTTTTATTACAATTAAATGGATGCAGCCTGCCCCAGGTTAAACACTTCCAAAGTCCACCGAACTATTTTAAAATCACTACGTGCATACCCGGCACCGCTCTCCATTTGCATACGTCCAAAATTTTCGCAAACCGTTTTCCGTTGAACGTTCATTTGTGACAGATATCGAGAGCGAAGTTGCTCGGTTTGTTTCTCATATATCCTGGCTAGCTAAGAATAACCTGCTATCTTTGGCAGAATCCTGATTGGGGCCTGTCTGTTGAAATTGCCGCAAAATGTCGTTCTAAATAGAGTCGACGTGGCGTGTCTTCACTCTGACTTCAAGTATAAAGAGCTTACTCCTATTGGGTCGTTAAGCATTAAACATTGCTGCTCAGGTAATTTTGAGCGACCAGGGAACATCAGACAGTTTGATGATTGGTTTGTTTGTACTATTTTGTATTTATAGAATAGGGTGGGTGAATCTCAAGAAGTGAAGTACTTTCATTAGCATTTGCGCACGTACCTCTTTACTGCATCGTTAGCGTTATCTGTGAGACGTCAAAGCGTGACTTAGGTGGTTGACTTTGAGTGTATTAAAAGATATCAGGTTAACATTATAGAGTTTGTCAGCAAGCAGTTTTTTCTTGGATGTGAGCAGGTGCAACAAAAAGTGCACCTGTCGCCATGTTGTTATTACAATCGACAGCTTTATTTGAACAGCCAATCGCTCAACACCTGTCCTTTCCTTGTACAATTTTAATGATTACCCTCAGAGTTTTGTTTGCAGGTTAAGTTTTTGATAAGGATTACGAAACCGGAAACATTCATGGTTATTTATTATAATTGAATGGCAAATCAAACAGCCATAAAATATCCATCAACGGTAATGAAATTTTCGAAATAATAAGAAACATGTGCTAAAAAAACAAACATCCATATAGACTGAAAATGGAAACATATCGCACCAATTAACTAAAACACTTAACTGCTTCGAAACAGGTTTTCAAATCAACGCTAAGTAATTGCATTGAAACATAAAAGATAAGTTGGCAATATATTTCATCATGCACGGCGCGTAGAAAACACCTAAGGGTGTGTACACATCGAGCAAAACCAGCCGAACGCGAAACTTATTTTGTATGGAAGACCACGCAGTGTGTGAGCCGTTCTAGCAGATCTGGGTACAAAATAGGTCCGTATGTAGTTTGTGGTCACACCCTAAAGGCGGAGACTGACTTGCAACATGTGTTTGTACTGTATCTAGTTTTTGTAACCCGTTACAAAAACAGTGCACGAGCCGAGCGGCTCGATGCGAGCGCCGGATCCTCCCCTCGACTGTCGGCTTTTTCGTGAATTCCTTTGAAACGCGTTACAGTTGTTACTGCAGCGAACCGAGCCGCTCAATGCGATCATTGCGAGCGCATGTTTACAAACAAGTCAGTCGCAAGCACAACGTATCTCGTTTTACTCTCTTTTTCAAAACAATAATATACTTTTCCAAAGTAACAATGCAATGGGATAATGATAAACACTTTTATTTATTGACAAATACAAAGAAAGACTAATTTTATGGGTCAAGTGCTCGAAGCGAGCGTTCGCCACGTTTAGTGTATCGCCGTTTTGTAACAAGAAATGGAGTGCGCTTCAGCCATGTGCTCAAAGCGAGCGTTCGCCACGTCTTGTGTATCGTCGTTTTGTAACCAAGCTCGCCTCGATTGCTACATTACAAGCAAACGTTGCAAGTCAGTCTCCGCCTTAACACGAGCAGCCCAGAATATCCGGAACGCTAACATTATGATAAATGATTGTACCTACATAAAAATTATTGGGATCAACGTAACTTAGCTCAAGGTTACATTATGGGGTTATGGGAACTATATTCATATTACTCAGGGGTCGTATTGGTATGTAACGTGTGGTTTCCGGACAAGAACAAGGTTTTGTCACCGGATTGTCGTGGGTGTAGAAAAAGTGGTGACTAATATTATATCAATACCTACATGCACGTTGTCTCTTTTGAGAATTTAAGATGATAAAACTATATCAAAGTTAAGATGTAGAAGCTTGCACATGTTTAAGATAGGAGCGATTTCCGTTAATGGAAGTGTTATGGGCATTTATTATTCGTCCAAAGCAATGAACAAATTAATGTAATAACAAATTATGTATGTTCGTTCAGTCCTGAACATTTTGTCATGCCGTTAGCGCAAGCAATAAGCCATGCATTATTAAATAGAGCCACATCAGAGTTCAATGTTCATATCAGTCACAATATCCAAGGTTCAATGTCACTTGGTTCGCCAAGGTAATCATGATCATACCCGTATTGCCAAAACAGTTTCATAGACTAGAGTTCAATAGAGTATTAGCGATGACAGTCAACGCCTCTACGGTGACAGAATTACATCTAATGTTATAGGGGGCGCGCTAAGGTGATAATGATGTGATAGGGGGCGAGCCCGTCCCCTAATAGCGGGCACAATTCCGATCCCATCTACAATTGAGCACACCCCAGCTGCGCTCGGGATTTTTCGGAGAAACAATTGCGTTGTTGGAAAGTTTACTGACAGTAGCAGGTTTTGCAAGGTCATCGGTCAATAGATTTGATATTTAATGCCCTCTGAAACGGGTCAGGATAAACGGATCAATTAAGGCAATTAAATGCAGGAGTCGTTTTCGCAAATAAGGATGCAGCCATCTAAAACTCTGTCGTACTCATCTATACTAATCTGCAGCCTAATTGCATAAAACACTATCAATCACAATCTGAGTGATTTTGAAGCATATTGCTTCATATGCCATCCATTGCTCCATATGTTCAAAAAAGTTGTCTGCTCAACAACGTAAATAACGCAACGAATGTTGTTGAACTGTCAAAATGAAACCGATTCCTACTGTACATAATTAGGCAATTGCCCCGCTGTACTAGGTATAAAATGATATTACAAAGAGGTAAAATTTGTGAGTTTGTATGTTTGTTATCTTCGGAACTACTGATCCGATTCCGAAAATTCTTTCACTAATGGGAAGCTGCAGTACTTATTGCCGAGTGTCATAGGATATATTTTATGTTAAAACAAGAAATTACATGCGGTTGAAGTTGCAGGTAGAACCTAGTGAAACATAAACCCAAAGATTATTTTATAAAGCCCATGGGAAGAGAAATGATAGCGTTCTTGGCCGTAAATCAAGATATTCACTCGTGTAACATTCAAATAGCTCCAAATTACCTAATAGAGGCATTAAAGCGTGTGTCCACTATGTCCGGTCAGTAATCCGAATACGAGAAAACACACAAGTTTAAGCAATTCTTGCCAAAGATCACATCTTTCTGTGGAGGAATTGCCTGTTAATTAAGTTGATAAGTTCCCATAGATTTAGCACAGAGTTTTATCGGTCAGTTTTTTTGGGTTCAGAACAGTGGACAAGCTCTTCCACATACCTAAGTAATATAAGTTAAGATTATGTAGATACAATAGTAGCAACTGTGGCAACGCATGTTTTGACAAGGCCTGGTACTTTTTTTCCTAACAAGAGTAGAAAATGAAGTAGATTTCTTATTCTTGCCAAAGTTTTTTGACCTGTATAAAACGTACTGTTACTGGTGGTGAGGCGTAGAGGATAAAACTGATTACTCAAAGTATATTTAGGTAAATTAGCTTTTGGCGAATTTGGTTTAACGAAGTCGCGTACCTACAAAATCTAGTAAAATTACTGAGATCAACGTACGCTCAAGGATTTATTATTTTATGCTCAAGGTTAGATCTGCGATCTGCGATATTACTCCCTATAGTATATGCTACGGTATGTGCAAGCATGATAACTCGAGATGAGGCCAACGACACCGACTAATTTGATTACGAAGAAGATAAGATAAATCTCGATGTGATCGTGTAGGACTAAGGAAGGGTTTGGGTGACGAATATTGTGATTAGAACTGAATGAAAATGAAACTTGTAATGCTGTAACTTTAACAGTGGACTACATTTCGTAAAATAATCAATTTAGCTAGCCTTTTTCAAACTATGCTGGGGTCGGCTTCCAGTCTAACTGGATGCACCTGACTACTCGTATTTTACTTGGAGCGACTGTCTATCTGACTTCCACAACCCAATTACTGGGTAACACAACACCCCTTGGTAAGACTTGTTGTCAGATTTTGGGCTTCTGACTACGTAAAGAGTAAAGAAGGGACTAACGGCTTAAAGCGCTTTTCGAGACACGGAGGGGTCTAGATATGTAATGGATGGTCCACGAACCAACCGCGGCAAGCGTAGCTTAACCTTCGACCGACCCGTGCGGCTGTTATTATTTAGCCACGAGCCCCTACATTCCGTAAAAAGTCCACAAAGTAAAAAAAACTTCGAAAGTTGTAGGTAGAGTCCTAGTGGAAAAACGGCCAGCAATTATTAGCTATTTTTTCAGGCTTATTCGTCTTCATAACCGTAATTTTCGTAAGATATTATAAATGACTAATGTTGATTAATTAATGTAGGTACGTGAGTGCACGTGCTTCTACGAGAGCAGCATGTGCTTCGCGTAAAGTATGAAAGCTTGCCATAACTTGGATTAACTAGGTAGCTAAAAAATGGAGCCTATGAGCTATGACTAGGCACATGAGTGCACTTGTCGCAACAGCGATTCGTTATCATGCAGGACTTGATTTAGCATATTATGAATGAATCTATGAAGACAAGGCATTGTTAAGTATGTAGTAGGTATTAATTGGTTCTCTTCTCTTTTGATACAACCCAATACTAATACTCTTAATTCTCATAGAATGATTAAGTTTTATGGTAACATGTGGCATCATCATTATCAACTATCTTTGTTCATCCAATTGCTATATATTAACTTTTTTTTAAAACCACAGTCCCAATAAAACACAAAACACATTGTACCAAAGAACAACAGTATTGTTAGAATTTGACATTGAAGAACCAATTAATTAAGTATTTAATCAAACAATTTGTTTGTTTACTAAAATATAGCTATCTTACGTATGCAATATTTTGTATGTCATGATACCAATAATATAGAATACAGAGCAGCTATCACTCTCCATTAAACTCAATACAAAGCCAGGTCAAATCACAGTCTACTTCTCATCTCAATCAATTGCTCAGGAAATTATGTCAACAGAGTTATCTAGCCTACAATAATAGAAATATTAGAGCATTTGTACTGTAATAACTGGTGTTTATTTGAAATACTTTCTAGATAGTAAAAGATAGTGAAAAAACCTAAGTAAGTAGAGATATTTTACTCTAAAACTGCACACCCTTCCAGTAAACTATACAAACATTTGAAAAGTGTATGCAACAAGCAGTGGAGGGGCATGCAATTATAGAGTAAAAGATCTTTAGGTATTTGGTTATACCCGCCAGGATAGTATGGCTCAAAAGGGATTAGATGTACACGGCAGTCAGTTGAATAAGGCTGATCTCCTAACCTAAGCTACCTGGTGGACTACTAAGCCACCTTAAAAATCAATTGTTTTCTAGATAAAGTTAATGTATTGATTAAACATGAAATTTATCTTTAAAAACAATAAATTGATTTTAAGGCTTAAACAAGCAGGTTTATGCCCAAATATGGGAATTAATAGAGAATAGTTTCCTACAATTTAATGGTGTAGGTATTAATTGGTTGATAAGCTCGGGAATCCAAGTTACCGTTGGCTGTTTGAGTACAGGAAAAATTAAAATGTATTTATTGCTGAACCACAATGTAGTGATAAAGGCAAATCATTTGGTGTTTAACCGATTATTAATCAGCATTGTTCATGATTAATTTATTAATTGCATTGAGAAATAACCACATAATCTTTTACGAGGCAGTGATTTATTCTATGAATGTTTTGTTTTTTTAACTACTAAGCATGTTAAGAAACTGTAAAACATATTACTTTTTATGATCATGCCTTGAAAGTATCATGTTCTCAATTGCTTCATTTACTTGCATGTTAATTACAAATGGACCTACCAGGACAAGAATTATTTTAGTAACAGCCCAGCACAAAATATTAAAACCTTTTTGTGAGATACCTTGTTTATGGTTTAGTTATAAAAAATGTGTGTTAGTTTCACTTTTAATTCAGCTATTGTAATTTTACTATTTCAGCAACAATCTACGGCAGATTTTCACACTGTTCTGTGTTTTAGAAATAGTTGTGCATTATAAATAATTTAACCCATAATTTGGCCAAAATATTCTATGATCAGCCAAGACAGGCATTAAAAACAAACTGGCACAATTAAAACCATTCAGGTTCCAATTATAAATAAAATTATGTAGTCATCAGTTACTTGTAAATAAGAATGTCAGGCATAAATCACAGAGGCAGATGTCTCATGATTCATGGGATAAAGTTATCAAAACATGTGTGTCCAAATTATAAACACAATGTGCCTTCCATACTGTAACAAGACTGACATGCTGTTTCATAAATAAAAATCTCTATGTTTATTTTTTTGTCCACTATTCCATATCTGCGGTTTGGGTGATTGAATAAAAACTTTATGGTATAAACG
The DNA here is from genome assembly GCA_947568875.1 of Fissipunctia ypsillon. Lineage (NCBI taxonomy): Eukaryota > Metazoa > Arthropoda > Insecta > Lepidoptera > Noctuidae > Fissipunctia > Fissipunctia ypsillon. Next base: position 18,024,037 of record OX387658.1, read on the forward strand.
CTTGTTACTGTTAGATTTTCAATTGTTTTGATCCGATTTTGATAATTGGAAAATTAATGAAAACTAATAAAGTACTTATGTCCTAATATAATTTGATAACAACCACACTGATCAGTCTCTACAACTCTGTAACCTAAGTAAAGTTGATTTGGAAACATTCGTTTTTGCTAACAAGTGTCCGTACATTATGCATATAAAAGCTCATGTAAATTTTAGAAATGCAGTTGCAATGCAAGTTCGTCGTTATTTTACTTTTACTGAGGTACTTACATGAATCTGTAGAAATATTTATATCAATTGATACTCTAACACTTTATCAAAACTTATATAAGCATTGTATACTAATGCACTATTTCTATGCAATGTTTATTGCACTTTACTTCGAAGGAGCTTCGTAATAATTCGCCAAAAGTTATCATCTGGCGATAACCTATGAGAGACGAATCAATTGAGCCTAGAGACATCAACTACAAACATCTACGGCATAAACAATTCTTTTGCCTACATAAAAAATCTCAACATTCCCGGCTAAACCACATTTACAAATCCTCGTAATCTCTATAAATCCTCAAATATAGAAAGAAACATAAAATAAATACATACCCTTATATGTATAACGAAGATAGCAAGTTATCCAAATGTTCAACCATGAAAACCATTATCACAAAAAAAAACACACAATACACAGGTTCCACTAGCACATTATTATTAATAAATTGTTTAATCCACACCCGCGCAAATCTTAAAAATCAGTTTCTTATTGACATAAACACAAACTGAGCGTCCGCCATATGCAGGTACGTTCCGCACATACGAGAGCGTAAAATTTTTTCGGCCGGCTTGTTCAAAACGCTAGTGAAGTGTCAACGCTTTTGGTCGGAATTTGGCTAAAAAAGTATTTTGTAGTTTTCATTATTTGTTAAAATAGCTATGATAAGTAACATTTTGTCTTATTTTTATTAAAGATTTGCCTTATATTTAATTCATACGCTGTTTTTCTAATTATTTTATTTGTTTGACAGTGTCAGATAAGATTCCAAAATTTGATTTTCACTATCTTCTGAACGCACATCAACTTGCATTTTACTTCACTCTCGTGCAGCGACCGCTACAACTTCACTGCGCTCCAATCCCGACGAGCTTTGATTTCGATTTACGGAAGAGTATAGAAGTCTGTTAGAAAGAGATGGACGATATTGTAGTCAACGGCCTCTGTGAACTGTGAAGATACTGCGTGAAACGAGCTATTATTTAGTACACTGTGGCATTTTCTCGTAGCATTTCGTAGTAAAGCGTAGAACTATAATGAAAACTTTTATGATTAATATTACGTGAGTACATAACTTCTCATGAACATTTTAAAATATATACTCCTGCAGACTAAAATAATGAGACAGGTATTAATTAGGTATCTACCTACATAATTATTATGAAATTAATTATTTTCAAAGGGAACCAATGAACGTACACAGGCGTAATTTATTAATGTTTCTCATAAAATTTTTGTTTATTAAAATGGACATTCTTTATCTTGTCTATTAGATAGACTCGTGGAATTTAATCGGATTATCTTCCTAATGCAAAAAGGGCCCGTAGGCGATGTAAAAACGAGAATGCATTTTCTTTCAGAGCTATTTGTTAGGTAAGTACTACATAATTCTTTTCGGTGACACTTGACCATAAGGTCGTTATGTTTTGACCATTTTTGCCCACAAAGTACACTGAACATTATACTTACTTACTAAAAAGGGATTTTGCTCGTTTTTCCATATGAACCTAGTACCTATAGGCATTTCGGTATTTTAGTATCTAGGTTACCTACAGCTTGAGACCCTGGCTAATAGGAATCCCAAGAACAGACCATAGATACCTATTCATGGTCTGTTCTTACCCTACAACTATTTCTGACTGACTGACTGACTGATTCATCAACACAGAGCCTAAACCCCAGGGACTACAAACTTGAAATTTTGGCAATTGACGCCTTTTATGTTGTAAGCATCCACTAAGAAAGGATTTTTGGAAATTCGACCTTTAAGGGTGAAAAGCGGGACTGATTGAGAAAACGTGCTTGTATGGACGGCAGCACATCAATCTACTACAATCTGTCAAATTTCTTTAATAGATTTTCAACTTTATTTCTATAGCATTAGGCTCAAGATTGATTGGGAAAATTTGACAGTTTTGGGTAGCTTGACCTGCTGGCGTCTGTACCTAACTAATGCACTAATTATACAGTAGGTACTTAGGTAAGTAGTTAGGTACGTGAGAAGTACCTATCTACTAAATAATTGAACGATTTGGCGATAATGGACAAACAATACAATTTATTTTTGAAAGTAAGTATTGGCCAGAAACGCTTAACAAGAAGTTACATACCTACTCGTATAATGTTTCGGACGAATAAAATCCATAAAATCCATCCTACTCTTAAATTCAGCTTCTATGCTTCGTTCCAGATATATACGACGAGAGATTCAGATATATTTTTATTAAGACATTTTTATTATAAGACTTCCTTCGAATTCACGCTGAAATAACATGAAAACGTTTTGTACGTCTGTGAGCTCTTTAATTCAGCTTTTGCAGCCAATAACTGACATATGGCACAAGCAGTCGGCAATGGGACAAATATTCGTCTACTTGCCACATAAAGCGCTTTATATTGCTTTATTCGCTTCAATATGACGCGTTATGTTCTACCGACGTTTTATCGTGCTCACTTTGAGGAAGGCGTTTTGGTCGGTTGGTCGGTGTTAATCGGTGTGTTTTGTGATACTCACTTATTTTTTTGTGATTCCGGAAAATTATGTGATCCAAAGACAAACTTCTCCCGTGCAGGATGAGCTATGCAGCGATAGCTCATGCATGACCTTCATCATCTGCCTAGCCTTTTCCCAACGATGTTGGGGTTGGCTTCAAGTCTAACTGGATGCTGCTAAATACCGTAGGTATTTTATATGGAGTGACTGCTTATCTGACCTCCACAACCCAGTTACTGGGTAATACTATACCCTTGGTAAGACTGGTTGTCAGACTTTCGGGCTTCTGACGACCCGCGTATCAACTGACAAAGATCCACGAATGACAGCTGGGACCAACGGCTTAACGTGCTTTCCAAGGCATGGACATTGGAGGGGTCTTGATTAATAAAGGGAGTCACCCATCCACGGACCAACCGCGTCAAGCATTGCTTAACCTGATCGATCTACCCGTGTGACTGTTATTACTTAGCCACAAACACATGCATGACCTTATGGGGCACTTACTTAATTTGTTAGGCTAAAAAAGAAGAAGAAAGAAGATGGATAAAAAAGTACCGTAAAGGTAGGTTCACACGGGAAAGACAATAGTTATGCTTAGTACCTACCTACAGGCAGCGTAGTATTGAAATAACGTAAGCCAAATTAAATGTACATACTACAGCGTAACTCTGCATTTAAAAACTTTTTGGTTTTCTTATGACAACCTTTTTCTTTTCATCTTGATTCTGTTCGATATTTTTTACTTTTTTATTTCGTAATTTTTCAAATTTGAATTGTTTTTCTGACATAAGAGTCCTTCACTTTTTTTGAGAGGAAGCTTCAGTTGCAAAAAGTGAATGTGTTGAGATTGATCAAATAAACGTAAAATATACGTAAATTTATCACATTATTTGATCAATCTCAACACATGACAACCTTTTAGAAATCCAAGGCTGGTGTAAAATATACGATACTACATACAGATACTACAGCGTCACCTCTTGCGAACGTAATTTTGATGGCGGACTTCTACTTGCGAGGTTTTCAAGACAGTCCTTTTTTCTATACTCTAGCTAAGTGATGTAGTTAGATATATGTACCTTCACCACCAACTTAATATTCAAAGGCAATTTTATTTTAAATTACGACCGTGTTAAACTCGGTCTAGCTTAGTTATCTAATTTCTATTTCCTATACCGTAAATCACGTAAGCGAACCCTAAATAAGTGATTGCAATCGATTAGACAGGCCGCCGTTAACTATATTCGTGTATTTTACCCAGAAAGACCTAAGTTTTCTCGTGACCATATTACAAAAAAAAAACCAAGTAGCAACTTTTTTATATACAAATTATTCCTTTTCTTACTTTTTATATTAAAGTTAATCTGTAATTTTCTTTTTTTTTTAACCAAAAATTATACGTGATTTTTTTTATTTTATTTTTATTTGAGATAGGTTTGCTCTTGACTATAGTCTAGGTCAGAGATGACAGAGACAAAGTCGACGATGGAGCGAGCTTACCCAGAAGAAGCCTGAACGTGAATTTTAAAGTGGTGAAAAGTGTTTTTCTTTTTTATTTTCCTTACAATACTTACATATTTCGTATTGTAATTAGCTCTAATATTTAACTTACATTCTATAACCACTAGAATCCTTACTCTACCAATGTGAACGCACCTTTACACAAGTCACTACGCTAGACAGCTCGTGCGTAAGTCGTAAAAGTCGCCGAAAGTCAAACTTTTCCCGCCACTACATAGTATCCACTTTCAGCTCACTAACTTATGTCTAAAGTGGTTTCTAGAACTTTAGCACTAATTGGAATTCTGCATCTCAGCTATCCCAGCGGTCCCATCGGTGGAAGTCCCCTTCAAGTAGTAACTACCTAAGTACCTACATGTACCTAAGTATTTTGAATTCCAGTATAAGCTGATCTCGCATTGTATAGGATTTCTGTACAATGAAAGATCAGCTTATACTGGAAATTTATAGCTTGATATGTAGCCGCGTGAACTACGGTAGGTAGGTACTTTTTTTTGGTGGGAAATCATCAAATGACTTCTCCCGCTCTGGGCGGAGCGGAACAGTCAGACTTTTACTGACTAAATCCCACCCGAGTTCCTTCAGTTGCCTGTGCCAGGCCACGGTAACTGTTTAGAACATCCCACGACCCTGGTAGATGCGGTTGCGGAGGACTTGCGGCACGGTTTTTCCATCAGGATTTGCATTTCTCAGTAGCAGCCTGGAGTCTGATTTGACCTCTGCCTAATCCTTCGGGGAAAACATGCAAACCACAGGATTTGTTATTTCGACGATGACGGTGTTTAACAGGCAGGTTACCTATAAATCTCAGGAAAAACTGCGTGTAGACTGAGAGAATTCAAGAGTTGAAGGAAGTGTGTCAGTTGCCATCCCAGAGACGAAGGCCTTCAAACGACCACACAACAACGCAACTTAATCAGAAATGGGTATGGTGGCAGCAGTTCCCCGGATGAGCTCCTTCACAAAGTGCTTAAAAGAGCCCGACCACACCACATCGCAGCGACAAAATGTGACCAAGCAGCAGTTACGTGTGTATTCTTGCAGTTATGTTCATTACAAAATTTCGATGTGGTTGCGTTGTCACTATTAGTTGCGATGTGGTTACGTTGTGGCTAGTGTTTGCAGACAGACAGATCCTTGTGGTTGCGATGTGACCGGCCGCTAGTGCGCGGTCTCGCTGGTGGTTGTGTTGTGGCTGCGGTGGTACCGCCCACACGGTTGATTTTGACGGCCAAATGTGGTCCATGTGAAAAAACTATTAATTTTCATACAAATTAGCGCCCATCCACGTGTTGTCGTTGTGGTGTGATTGTGGTAGGTGTAATCGCGCCCTTAACTAGTACTAATTCATTACATTTTCTTGGAATTTCTTACTCTATGGAGGATCTTCTTATTAATAGCTTAGGTTACTTATGAGTAGCTTAATGACATCGTCCTGAAAAAGGTATTAATTTTCCTAACAAATAAATAATTCAATTTTTTTTTGACGTTAAAAGTTGTCCGTAAGTAGGACATAAGTACTTACGAGTATTTGCCTAATTTAAAAAAAAAACATGGTATGGACGCCAGCACATCACGTTACCCGAAACTGTCAAATTTTCCCAGTCAACCTTGAACCTAATGCTTTAGCAATAAAGTCGAAAACCTATTAAAGATATTTGACAGATTGCAGCAGCTTGATGTGCTGGCGTCTGTACATAATGTAATGTTCGAGGACATAGATTATTAAATATTTGGAATCTCGTCAGAAAGCGACATTTCCAATTTAGTTGTTATGACCAACAATTTGATTATTTCCTTTTAATTCGTAGAAAATAGAACAAAAACAAACGAAAAAATCAGTATGAAATACCTAACTGATATATTTTTTACACGTCGACATTCAGAAAAAAAAAAATCTGCTGTTCCTTACATTTCGACGAGTTATGTGTGCGAACATGAATGTAGGTAACAGCTGATTTTATTTTCGCGATTTCAGGTTTGGTCCCATAGTAAAAGTTGTTCATAATGATGAGTATAATGCGCTAAGGTAGCCCGCGAAATTCAAATTTTCTTACGATTTTTGCAATTTTTAGCTCAGTGTCTGGGTGTATGTTGATTAAAGTATGATACGCGACCGTAACAAATATTTATTATTATTAAGCATTATAATATTACAATCAGTAATACAATTCCTTAAGTTAGTATAATCCTGATATGTTAAGATTTCATGAAATAGTCATTCAATAGAATTACTTGGTGTTAGAGAGTTGTATTCATGAATTTAATGATTATAATTCTGTAAATACATATTTGTTACAGTCGCGAATCATATTAAAATCAATATACAACCTAATACTGACTTGCAAATGCAAATTGCAAAAAACATAAGAAATTTTGAATTTCGCGGGCTACCCTGGCGCTTTCGCCATAAGAGGTTGTGCGGGACATATTGTATAGATAGATTGCAAAATAAACATCTATTCATTTCTATTATATTCTATAGAATACCGGAGGAGCTCGTGGCTAAATAATAACAGCCGCACGGGTCGATCCATCAGGTTAAGCTACGCTTGCCGGGGTTGTCCGTGGATGGGTGACCATCTTTACATACCGAGATTCCTCCGTGCCTCGGAAAGCACGTTAAGCTGTTGGTCCCGGCTGTCATTCTTAGATCTTTGACAGTCGTTACGGGTCGTCAGAAGCCCGAAAGTCTGACAACCAGTCTTACCAAGGGGTATCGTATTACCCAGTTACTGAGTTGTGGAGGTCAGATAGGCAGTCGCTCCATGTAAAATACTGGTATTCAGCTGCATCCGGTTAGACTGGAAGCCGACCCCAACATAGTTGGGAAAAGGCTAGGCAGATTGGCAGAATACCTAATTAACTAAATATGGATCTACATCGAATTGAAAACGACCGAGTGTCGGATCGGAATTGTATAGAGAACGTCCTTACTTAGGTAGGTCTAGCCCATCTTTCACGCAAGCCCAACCTACAATAAAATGCACCAACACACTGCACGTTACAACAACTCCCTACATGACTCGAGCCATGGCGGGTGCGTTACACTCCCATTGTGTTTATGGCACCCATGGGAAATAACCGTCTGGTTACTGTCTGCTAGCTAAGAGAGCTGCGGAAATAGAGGCTTAGGGTTTAGTTCCCCGGAGAGTACAGTAGTCGTTGACGCCAGTGAGAGATTTTTTTTGACAGATTTGCGGATCTATCTATTTTTTTGTTTGTTTGTATGTTTGGACTCGCTAATTCTGGAAGCACCACTCGGATTTGAAAAATTATTTTTGCATTTGATAGCCCGATTTTCGAGGAAGGCACAGCACGCTAGGGCCCTAAGGAGCCGGGCAAAAAGAAAGAAGTCAAAAAGAACGCTAAGCGAAAACGAAGTAATAGCGCGAGCAGGTGATGCAATGCGGCGTGGTGGGTCGGGGGAACAAGAAATTTCACGCAGACGAAGTCGCGGGCAGAACCTATTGTGTATAAATCTCATCGTGAAAACTTAGGTGAGGTTTTTACAGAATAAACCGGCAAATATCTTTTTATTGGTACACAACACAACAGAGTCTCGACAGAGGTGACCGCTTAAGTAATCAAAAGAAATAGGATTGTCCGTTCCGACTTGTTGTAACGGTTTGTCTCTCAATCTCATTTTCTTAAGCGTCGATCCCTCGACGGCAATATAAATTGTCTGCCCACTAATATTATCTGTAGTCAGCACTGGCGCCAGTGAATAAAATGTGCCGATTCATTAAAATTCATGTTCAAGGCCAATCTTATTTTTTAGCATAATCAGCCTATAATGTTCCCACTGCTGGGACACAGGCCCAGTGCGGGTTAGTAGATGTCACATGTCTTCGAATTTTTGGTTCTAGGACATGCCGGTTTCCTCACAATATTTTCCTTCACCGTTTTTAGCAGTGGTGATTAATTCTTTGCGTGTCGTTTGAACCCCATAGGTACAAAGTCAATTGTTTACTAATTGTGTCTGTAATTGCGACATGCGAGAGGTAATAAATAATTTACACAAAGTAAAGCGCTTGTCTGGGTTTCATCTAATCCCTTACTAGCAGCGCCCCGCGGTTTCACCCGCATAAGTCTGTATCCCGTAAGGATATCGGGATAAAAAGTATTCTATATGTTAATCCAGGTTATAAACTATCTGTTTACCAAATTTCATCCAAATCCGTTCAGCAGTTTTTGCGTGAAAGAGTAACAAATATCCGTCCATCCATCCATCCTCACAAACTTTCACGTTTAGAATTTTAGTAGGATTCGATCATAATAGCTACACGTCCTTTTTTTTGAGAAAGGTTTTCTTTTGACTCTAGTTTAGGTCAGAGGGGGACAGAGACAAAGTCATCGATGGAGCGAGCTTATCCAGAAGAAGCCTGTTCACTCTCACTTAGAAGAGATCGGGGTTGTATGCGCTCGGAAACGCAGACGCAGGCAGAGAGTTCCACTCCTTTGCTGTGCGAGTTTGCGCATCACAAAAAATATTTGGAAACGCTTAGTGCGAATTGGTGGAATAGCAACTAGGTAGGGATGGTAACCTGCAGTGCGTCTAGATGTCCGATGGTAGAAGGGGGCCGGCGGAATGAGGTCGTGGAGTTCTTGGCATTGCAAATCTATGGCGTTCTTTAGGCACAAACGCCCCACTACTGTACGTCTTTATCCCTTTGTACCTATATCTAACTAACGAACGTAGATCTACGCGGGACACAATGGATTTTTAATTGTTTCTTTAATTACAGCATACGAAAGGTCAATAACAAAAACAACAAGGTCAAGGTCAACTGAACTCAAACTCGAACCAATTCAGTGCCGTTGGTAGGTGCTCTGTACAAGTGTGCCCAACAAAGTTTGAGCGAGCTGGTAACCTTTTCCACATGGCTATGGTCACGACACATTAATTAGGTCAAGGTATCTTGCTTTTACCGTGTTCCTGTTTATGGCCGGAGATGGGACAATTACGCATTATTAGAGACGTGTGGTAAGTATTTATAATAGTTATAATTAATTGTTGCATCATCATAGTGATCTTATTGGTGATGTTCTTCAGAAAGGTCAGGTGCGTAGTACTCGCAACCGGCGTGCGTGTATGACCAGATGTATGAATGTAAACGAGGCAAAAGGAGTATGTAAGGATCGTAGCAGGTGGCGTTCTGTAGTTTCTGCCTACCCCCATGGGAAGAAGGCGTGAGTTTATGTATGTATGTATGTTGCATTATCATCTCCAAACTTTATATTCGTATTTCGGAAAATCAAAAGAACCAGTTCAAAATTATAGTCAAGACTAGCTTTTGCCCGCGGTTCCGCTCGCATGGATTACGGCAAATATCCCACAGAAACGTAACTACCGAGATTAAAAGTACCCTATGTGTTAATCCAGGTTATAAATTATCTGTGCGCCCATCCAAATCCGTTTAGTCGGTTTTGCGCCAATCTGGAACATGCACACTAATAGACAAAAGGACAAAATTTCTAAAAACTATGTTTTCGACATCAGACTCTTTCCAATACCTCGTAACAATTATATTTTTTCAAAAATATTCAATCTACAGTTTTGACTTCGTTACTACTTTATTACCTACCTACAGTACCTACTTATACGTAAAGATATTGCCAACAATATATTTTCCGTTTACTTTCTTACTTAGTTCACCGTCATTTATCCTGTAAAATTAATAAAACACAGCCGCAATTAACACATTCAATAGATCCCTCCTAAATTACAAGCCTTTCAAACCCGCCTTGTTATCGAACGGCAAAGTTCCAATATTCAAAATTTAAAAGTCATAAAACTTACCACACAAAGCTAGAACACATCGCATGGCGTGTTTCATAAGGTTTTATTACATAAGTATAGGTTGCACATGAAAAGGTATAGGACATACAAGGATCGTCACAATTGTCCCTGGGGCGCGGTGGTAGAACACACTGCTTCATAATTGCATTTGAAGCCCCCTTCTGCTAATATTGCTTGCACTTTGCAACTACACGAACACGTCTGCATTTATATTTTCAGACCGCCATTATTTTGACTTTTTGACGGTAGACTGGCCTTTTGCGCGGGTGTTTTAAATTTAGAATGACGGTTTGATGTAGAATTGGCCATGGAATAATGACAACATCTTTGTTAATAATTTTACAATGCATGTGCTCTAAAAGAGCGTTTTCCAAGTAGCCAAATTGTGCGGAAAGTGCCTCTTTTTCTCACTAGTGCTTTTTATTTTTCAGATTTGTTTTTAATTTTTAACTCCGTCGTCAGAAGAAAGTCAAAGAGTTTTTATTATTTGAGAAAAGTTTTACAAATGTGTCAAGTATATTTTATATATTCATATAAAAGTTACAATAAAACTTATACTTCAATAAACGCGTTGTTAATTACTCTAGATTTAGATTTAGATCAATAAATTAATTTTCATTATATATTTTTTTATTTCCCCGCACAATGCATAGTAAAACGTGTTGTGATACATCTACGTAAGATAAGTAATTTCCGACTCGTGTCGACTTATACAGGATAATTTTAAAAGGAGTGCGAATATTTCAGGAGGTAATCAGGTGCATAAAACTGGACAACTTTCCCCAAGGAACATAGGTCGAAATCTTAAAATTGAAAATCGACTTTTCATACAAAGTGACTGGTCACGTGACTTACTTTTGTATGAGACGTGAATTTTATTTTTTAGATTTCGACCTATGTTCCTTGGGGAAAGTTGTTCAGTTTTATGCACCTGATTACCTCCTAAAATATCCGCACTCCTTTTAAAATTATCCTGTATACTCGCCGGAAATCACCTACTTTCCGCACTTGTAGCATAAATAACTATAAATTTATTTGCCTTATTTAAATTTTCTAAATGAAATGATAGAACATGTATCGATAATCACATTAAAATTCACTTCCGCCAGATGTTAGGGACTGCCAAACTGTTGCAGTGTTTAAAAGAAGAGTGAAAGAACACTATCTTTCCACTTCGTCATAGCTGTTTATAGTATTTATTAGGTATGTTATGCTTCATTATTATCGTATATATTTTAGTGATATTTATTTTGGTAGTATTTGTATGTACTCATATTTTATGTGTATATATATTCCTATTAGTGTATCGTTTGTGATTTTATGTATTTTGTTTTCTCTTTTACTCTTACACACGTTGTCTACATCTCTTTATCTACTTTCCTATCGCAGGTATGCTGGAAGAGATTTCTTTAGAAATAAGCATCACCTTTGTACGTATTTTTCTGTTCCTATCTTCTTGTCTGTTTATATGTGTGTACATAAACTGTGAAATAAATAAATAAAAAAAATAATTCTGATTTAAAACCTGCTATATTATAGGTAATTGGTAGTTTAACATATTTTGTTGGAAAAGTGTAGAGTTATTATTTTTCGGGGCAATGATAAGGTACGAATGTACCGACCTAAATATTAATCATATGGTTAATTAAGGTAACGTCGATCACTTTACATTTTATCACCATAACACTATTAAGCTATAAATTAGGGCAGGTACCTAATCTACCCAGGTTATTCTATTATCTACTTTTTATTTTAATAGTATTGTTATGTTATCATCATCGTATAGAGCCACCCGAATAAGTAAAAATTATTTTACATTTTTAATATTAGAACAACTAAGTGACGTGCCGTTAACGCGGTGGAAATAGAGTATAAAATGTTCCCATAGATAAGTTGTGCTCGATGCTTTATGTGCAACAAGCGCGCGCGACAAATGGAGCGTGGTATGTGGATAACCAAACCGTTTATTTTGTAAAATAAATTGTGTCGGTTAAATCGCGTTACTGTTTTATAGAAAAGATAATAATTATTGTTATTTTTAACAAATGAATATGGCTATTGTCAAAGGTACCTATTTATAAAATAAAGTGTGTGAAAATTAATGCATAATAAATTGTATTAGTCATTTGTAACACCATGTCTAACAGGTACAGCGTCAAACAATGAAAGTACTTAGGTGTTGAGTTATCGCAGAATAGTAAATACATAATATTCTTTAGCCTTACAGTTTTTGAAATATTCCCAAGATTTTCTCAGCAACATGTAAGGTTTTTTGTCGTAAACAACACTTACAAAACTATAATACTATTTCAATAAAAGTAACAAATCATTATTTTTAGTCTGTGAGCCAACAATATTTTCCCGCCATTTCACAATATCCGATAAGTTTCCCTCTCTCTCAGGCTCAGTCGCAGGCTGCGATCAACGACGGAAAATACGAGAAAAAAAAACAAGTAATTAGGAGAACCGTCACCGATAAGGTCGCTTGATGAAAAACTTGAAAGAATCCTTATTAAGATACGTCGCTACCATTCCGTCTTTGCCTTGACGAAAATCGATTTTTGCCTGGACTCTGTATTTACTTATGTTCCGTTTTTGTCATTAGTTCGATTTCGTAGGATATCAAGAACTTACTTATTTCATGGTTTCGACAATAGGGGATGTCGGACACGTATTTTTCTTTTTTACGTAATCAAAAGATCACGGCGATACATTGAGTTAAAATGTGGCATGACATCACGCCTTGCTAGATTTTATACGTAGTTATTTATTTATATATACTTTATTGTACACCAGATTACACATTGCATAAAGATACATCTTAAACTACAAAATATACAATTGGCGGCCTTATCGCATACTGCGATCTCTTCTAGGCAACCTTGGAATGGACAGTGATTTTATGGACATTAAATGGGGTTGTTCTTGGTTGGTGGTTGTGACGTAGCGAGCCCCAACTTCCCCAACTTTAATGCGTTTTATCTAAATATTTTTTTTATTAATATGATAAAGCAAAAAATACGTGTCTAATATTTTTTTATTGTCTGACTGACGGACTAAATAGAATTTCTTTTTTCTACCGAGGCATCATCCCTATTAGAGAAAAACTGGTCTCTGACAGCAAATGGTTGCGTACCTACTTATCAATATAATAAAACATGTAGGTGAGTAGGTGTTAGGTACCTAAACTTCGAACCGAGAACCTCCGAATAGAACATTATTCTGACATGATGATAATACCTAGATATGTACCTATATTCATTATCATCATCACCATCCGCAGCCCGACTTCACCCACTTCTGTACCTAAAGGTCTGTTTACGGCAAGCGCCACGTAACGTACGGAAAAATTCTTTTTATTGGTGCATGAAACGGGAGTTGTGATGCCCCCCCCCCCCCCCCCACCACAACTTTGTTTTGTTTTTAAAGTTAAGGAAAAAGATAGAACTTTGACCTTTAATATCTCCGTAGCCAGAAGGTTCCCAGGTATGGTTCATAACAAGAAAAATATCACAATGACGGGAAAAACAAGTAACTCTCGACTTCTTTTACACTCGATATATTTCAAGCAACAAATAACTCCAAGCAAAAGACCATAGATAGACCATAGATCGGTTCCATAAGCCACGAATGACAACTACTGCGGAGTTGAAGCAATCGCCGTGGCCGAAATCATCATTATCATCAACTCCAAGCAAGTTTACCTCTATTCGTTTATTTTTTCTGTTTGCAAAAGGTTCACGTCGGAAAATCGCAAACTCAAACTCAAAAGTCATCCGCATCCCCAAACAGCTAAAGTCTGAAATACCTTAGTAGAACAATGTAAGCTATTGTAACGCTGTGTGTTAAACGTTCTACTGAGTGAATATGGCTAATTTTATCACCCACTAAGCCGGTTATAATATTAGCTTCGTAATATCTTAGTCTTGGCTGGAGTACTGAGATTAGTGTGAGAACAATTAAGTGGTTATGCAGATTGGGGATAATGAGAACATTTTCAGGTTTTCTCTAACAACTGGTAAAGTAACTTCAAGTCAGAAAAGTAGGTTGGCTTTCAGTGGAACCCTAATGGTACTAAATATTAGACACACAACACAACAACTATTGTCTAAACGCGACCTAAATAAGTGAATAGTAACGACATTTGCAAAGTGAAAATTCATTCAGCAAACATTGGCATAAAACTAACATACATGCGCCAATGGCAAATAGAGATTGTCGATTTCAAATAGCTTCACTGATTTGTTTTATTTGCACTTCAGGATGACCCATGCTACCTAAACTATGTTAACACAGTATCAGAGTGCATTAAATTAGGCTCCACGATTGGCGATACATAAATTGTTCGCCTGGGAAATCCCGCGGGGTAATTCCGTAACACACTTGCAGTAGGAATCGGTTTCATTTTGACAGTTCAACAACATTCATTGCGTTGTTTACGTTGTAGAGCAGACACATTTTTCGAATATATGAAGTAATGGATTAGCAATAAGCTTTAAAATGATTCAGATTGATAGTGTGTTACGCAGTTAGGGTGCCGGGGCTGTCAGCCCCGCTACAATTTGACAACGTTCAAGGTTCCATCGTTTATCTTCGGAAAAACCGAAATATAGCGAATAAAATGTGACTATCGGCCAATAGAAATTGATTATGTTCCCACCTAAATTATTATAGATAGACGGCACTAACTCCATCACTCCCTATTGGACCAGTCACATTTAATTCGGCAAAGTTCGGTTATTCCGAAAATAAACGATGGAACACAGAAACGTTGTCAATCTGTACCACATTACTGACTATGGCTTAAAGTTTTAGCAAGAAATGAGCTCTGAAGGCTGACGTTAATCTGGGCAAGACGCGCCGCCATTGCAAAACTCCTCCTACATCACTTTTGTATATTTTCTATGAACCACTACACACTATAGACGGTGTAAGGGACAGACCTCCGCAAACTAACAGGGTGCATTCAGCTCCTTATTTTGAATCATATTCCACCGAAAAAATTCTCAGGAATTTTTTTTAAATCGTTTTTTCAGTTACTATTCCTTTATTTCAATGTAAAATTACATTTTCTGTACGATGCACTCCATTTATGTAAATAAAACAGCTAAAAAATCAGCAATGAATGTTGAAATACTCTGCGGCCGAAGGCTCGCTGCGCTGCCGTTCGCTACGCGCACTTTGCCACGGTAACGATACATTGCGTGTGAGGTAATAAAACAAATCAGGTTTATTTGATTCCCTTAAGGTTCCTGAAATAATTTCAAGTATCGGTCATCTTAGTATGATATACTGAATTCACCACATCAGTCTGCCCTGTAGGTATAGGCTGCACTGTACTTTTTTTTATGAAAATGATTTGCGCTGCGGCGCTGCGGCCCCATGCGGCTCTAATGTGCGCTTGGCTGTATAGTTCGTGCCAAGAAGAAATAAGAAGTCACCTCCGGCCTCCGAATCCATTTTTAGGGTTCCGTAGTCAACAAGGAACCCTTATAGTTTCGCCATGTCCGTTAATTTTTGTTAGAGTCCCCCCTCCCGCCGCCAGCTAAACGGATAGTTTTGGATATGTGAAAAAATTCACGGTAGTAGTATATACAACGAAGTTAAAAGGAAAACTATCACAACGTAGGCTTTACAAGTTAACGAGTAATAGTTGACCAACTTACATTTGCAGTTGGAATGTATGAGAGAACATGTTTTTCAATTACAATATTAAGTTTGTTCTTGGGATAAACTCATCCCAACTACGGAACCCTTCATTGTGCGTGGTCCGACGCGCACTTGGCCGGTTTTATTCAAAATACATAAGTAGATACCGTGTTCCAAGTTTTTAAATCCTTATAGTTAAAATCAAAGGGTCCTTCAGCCTGCCAGCAGGTACCTGATCCGAAGTCCAGAGCAATTGGCAGCCGAAACGTGACGTAAGAAGCAGTTTCTCACTCGATGGACTGATTATGTAATCTGCTCATCATAGAGCACCCGTGCACTATCTTGAGTCCCGAGGCTCAACGATGCAAACGATACTGTAGTCCTTACTCACGATCTGCGAATACGAAAGGATTCTGCGAGATTCCATTGTTTTAGTCTTGAATTTACCTACACTTGGATCTTGAACGGACATCTTGCTGGCTGATTTTCGATGGACCCTGTAAAGAAGTTAAAATAAATAACAAATTATAGAACATAAGTACTAAGGCTACAACTTAAATGCCATCATTAAAATAATAGTGAAACTGTAGAACAAAACAGAAAACCAAATAACATCCTTGAAACAACGTTAGTCTTGTAAGAACAACACTACAAGAAATATCAAAAGAGTTTTCTCACTGAATCCCAATTAGCCCAGTTGGTACCAAATTGCCCCAATTTTCTGTACCTAAAGAAATAAATACGAAACTGAACGACGGACGACACAATCTGAACCAGTCACTCAACTGAACGGAATGAAATGAATTGAACGTAACAACAGTTATCCTATAGAAAGAGCTTTGCGGACTAACGCTTCGGCTAATCCCACGATACCAATTAGTTGTTAAATAAACCACTTAACACAAACACGATTTGAACAAATCTATATATTTAGTAGCAGTGGATTTCAAACTTTTTGAATGAACCTATGAGGTTGGTTTTATGGCGAAAATACTAATTTGGCTACACGTAAAATACTTGTTTTTAATACGGGCCTCCTAGGTGCGCATTTTATCATCGCGGTTTGTGACAATTTTGTGTGAAAATGCAATTTAAAATGAGACATTACATCTTTTTGACAGTTTTGTGGTAGGTATTAGTGCTACTTGAACAGAAAGAACTATGAAAAAATAAGTCAATTTAAGGCTCATGGTAACCACAAGTAATTCGGCAATAAGGTGGAGATTTGACGCGGAGAGCAGAATGATGGATTGCCGTCCGAGTACCTAGCTACTTTCTCCTCCAAATGTTCCAACTTCCTTGTGTTAGGTTCCAGTGAGCTTAAGGGGCTCCGGTCAGCTTCAATGACCTACCCACGTACCAAATCGGGAATTAGACTCCGTATGGCATTGTAGTATCGAAAAAAAAATATTTTCTCGGTATTAAATATATAATGGTATTCCCATCACATTATATACCTAACTTTGTCCTATAAATGAAACCATACATCAACGGCTCGGTTAACAAATTATTTCGCATTCGTACAAAAAATGGCGTTTTATATTCCGAGCATAAAATTCAGAACACCAGTTATAAAGGCCACACAATTCCATACAAATAAATTAACTCAATAACACGCCGTTTCACGTTCCATTTAAACGTACGCGTCAAAAATATTCGCGGGCCAAACCGCAGAGGAAACAAAATGGCGGCATGACATCAGCTGCCGGTTGGTCCCGCGCTTTTCACATTTCCCGCCAAACGCGAACATTTTACAGCGACCGCATTCGTGTCGCTGTCATTCGGGGAAGGCCGAACGCCGCCGTGTGCTCCGGAATTGATTCACGGGACGAGTGTGATGGAACAATGCAGATGCGTTTAGCCAGAGTATTCTGTAGCTTTTAACGTAACTACTAGTGAAACGAGCTTTGTGAACGCCAGTAGGTTTTAAAACGTATAGGCTTGATGGTTGACCTAGTTTTTTTCTACGGAAATTCGTTTGGAATATAATAGCATTTTTGAGTGCCATGTGCACACCACAACAATATTAAAAAAGCTTTTTGCCGTTCAGGTTTTGGTCAGTCGAATTTGTCAATTTTGACATCAGTGCTTTTATCTAGTCGAAAATCTATTAAAACACGGTGATATATAAAATTATTTACATGCAGTGCCACTAAAACGTAATACAAGACACACGCGTCTACCGTTCACTTAACTAAAGTGGAGTAGACCTATCATTTGCCCAGTCAATTACAATATCAATCTGCGCGGAAGCAACCTGATTACACCACCCTCCTTCCACCATCGCCTATAGGAAAACGTCGTCCTTTATGCACTTCGTTACTTAAGAGGCTGACAACAGCTAAAGTGCGGTCACTGTCGGACTGCGTAGAAAACATAGATAAGCGCGATGACACAACGCTGGTAATTTATAGCAAAATATGAAGCAATTATGTTTTTACAAAAAATCTATTGATTGGACTAAAAAAATTAAAACACAATTACGTTAATATGTTGCTTGTAGAATAATCTGAGAAAAAATCAGAATGATTGCATGTCATATTAGTATGGTTTTTAATCGTTAAAAGAAATTTTTGGAGGTACGAGTATCTTCGTGATTTTTTTATGTTTTCAACACATTATCTAACCTGCAGCATATATCTTGAAGAATATCGATTTTTTTTCTGATTTTGTTTACTGCAGTGGATCATATAGTTTTAGGCATTATGAAACTTGCGTTTAGCTCCTGTAGTCCCCTTAAATAAGTATATGACGACGCGGTGCGGCGATGTCTTCATTCCTAACTCCTGAAAGTCTGAGAGCGTCACGGCCCATTTATAAAATGGCGATGCTCTCACGACACAGCCTGAACGTTTATTTCCAGCACTCAACTTCTGTATTCTAGAAGAGGTAACTAGTTTTATGTTAGCTAGCTTCATAGAATAGAATACTCTTTAATATGTAGGTACTGTACACCAAATGAATTGAAATTTTACAAGGGATGACACAATGAGCGGTCTTATCGCTAAAAGCGATCTTTTAAAGACATTTGGATGGATTTAAAGGAAGAAGGAGAGACAATACTGCAAGTAGTCTGTGGTGTACAGTTTATTTATACAATAAATACATACATAAAGCATATACTAATATATTCATATTCTCGTAACTAAACATTGGCGAATAAATCTTGGACTTTTGTGCCACTAAAGACTTAGGTAGATTCTAAGGCTTAATAACTGTCTTTATTCGCCCAAAGTAATTAAAATGGTAAATAAAAGCAAGATAAAGTCGTAATATTGGAATAAAACCTACATCAAACTCAGTTTAAAGACAAACAGTATATTTTTTACTGTCTATAACCACAGATGTGAATGAGCCCTTCTGGAACTTTTAAAATGTAACGTCTTTCTATGGATTTTAAATACATTTTGTATCAGGCATGGATTTCATCTGACTTCTAATAATTCCCATTTTCTGCCCTAGAAAATATTATTGAACACTTTAATATATTCATTGCGCCTCTTTTCGTGAACCTCAAATAATTTCTACTAAATAGCCAATTAACTGCGACCAACTTGAATGTAGCGCTCGCCGGCCGCAGCCGCGGTTGGTCAAAGTTCTAACCTAAACTAACCAGTTTGATCGGGGTACCCTAGCTTAGTTACTGCGACCAACTGTGAGAAAGGGCCAGAAAGTTAAAAAGAGGCTCAATTATGAAAAATGTGTGCATCATTAGAAAGTCAATAAGTTTTTAGAGGATCAGTTGCATAGAAGTAGCATTTGAGTCGATAGATATGCGGTTAATCTTATTTTAGCATACATAATCTTAACACGATAATTAATTTGTATTATGACGTCATGCATATCTGCCATGACAGTTTTGAGAACAGTCGACTCATGTCTTATTGTTGTCTTATAATTTAATCTCGAATGACGAATATTACATATGACGAACATACTAATACTAATTATAATTAATGCAAAAGTAGCTCTGTCTATTACCTTTTTACGCTTTAACGGCTGTATGGATTGGGATGAAATTTGGTACGGATAGACGATGATCTAGGTTAGACCATAGGACTTTTTGACCAGGTAGTAGATACATTCCCGTGGATTATTTTCCGACCTCCACGCAGGCGAAGCACGGGCAACAGCTAGTTATTCACGAAAACCTTTTACAGGAACCCACGAACGTTCCCATACTAAGTATTTTCTGAAGCCTATTGTATTCAATTCATTTGACATTCAATATAAAAAAAAAACATATTTAACGGTATGTTTATTCCTTTATATTGTGCTGAAAGGACTGCAAATGAGAAACGAACGCACTCGGCTCTCTGGGTTTGTAAAAACGACGCTCTGCCGATTCACATTGACCTGAAAGTGTAGTGCCATCTGCTATATTGCAAAACAATGCTGTCTGTAGAACTTTGTTTGAGTTGACTAGAATATTTGAGGAATTCTTTGAAAACTCTATGAGTAATAGGGTTTAATTCTATGGAGAGATGTTTGAAGGAATAGGAATGCGTTTGTTGTAAAATTTCCTTTTCATTAGAAAAGAACATTTTGTGTGTGTGTTTGTGTTTGAATGTTAGTTTTAAGATCACTTCAGCTTCAAGTTCTTCATCTTCATTAACAGCAGCTAATTATTTTTTGTTTGATTCACGTTGACTGCCCGTGCATTACATGTAATGCATTTTTGGTCTGGCTTGACGTTCATGCATTATATGTAATGCATTTTTGGTCTGGCTTGACGTTCATGCATTATATGTAATGCATTTTTGGTCTGGCTGTGACGTTCATGCATTACATGTAATGCATTAGTCATAGGCAACTGAACCGCGTTTCCTGGACTGGACGTGTAAGCTAGAACTTTGATTTTCTAGGGACGTATAAGATAAAACACTTTCTAAAAAAACCGAATGGACGTACCACGAAATTACCCAAAATAGACGGGACAGTCAAAGTGTTAATATTATTCTAAACGTACATAAAGGTGTCTATCACAAAAACAGGCCAAGTACGAGTCGGACGCGCAAACGAAGGGTTCCTTACCACCGTGCAATATTTAACGCTACATATTTGAAAAAAAATACTAAACGACGAATATTTTTCATCTTAAATTTTAACAATCGCAAAGATAACTTTATATTTCATAATGATACGGTGAATTATAAAGTTATTTTTTGCAGTTGCAGAAAATCGCCATATTTAAATACCTCATGCATCAGCGTTTTTAGTATTTTCACAGTATATACAGAAGTTTCAAATTCCTAACTTGTTTAATTGTTGCGCTCGTACAAAAATGGTCTAAAGCTGACAAGTTTTGCGGCCCCCTGTTTCTTCATTTTTGAAGATAAAAATAAATTAAAATTATATTTCTACTCTACTCGATGAGTTCTAGACAATGACACCCCACATGCCAGGGTAAGAACAACAATTTTTCCAAAATCAATCGATTATTGTATGGGGACTTTATTGTTTATTTAGTTTATTATATTATGGGTGATTTTCAACTTTATTTCATTTCATTATTTGTTGTTATAGCGGCAATTGAAACACATAATCTGTGAAAATTTCAATTAGTTACCTATTACGGTTCATGAGATACATCCCGCTGACAGACAGACGGACGGACGGACGAATAGCGAAGGCTTAGTGATAACTGGAACCCTAAAAATTGGCGTGTGCAGCTTTTGAAGAGAGGTAGATAATTATAAAAGATCAAAGTTTAGAGGAAGGCCGTTTTTAAATTAGTTATTAGGCTAGGCCCCTAATTGGTAATTTGCTGCTCACGGATAACCGTGAGCAGCAAGTCCCCTCTATCACAAAAATAATTTTGTGATAGAGGGTAAATATTAAGGGGGAAGCGCTAAGGTAGCCCGCGAAATTCAAATTGTCTTACGATTTTTGCAATTTGCAGCTCAGTGTCTGGGTGTCGGTTGATTAAAGTATGATTCGCAACCGTAAAACACATGTATTTACAGAATTATAATAATTAGAAACACAACTCCACTCAACTCAACTCAACTCAACTCTTACTCTTAGTAATACAACTCCATAAGTTAATCCAATCCTCAAATGTCAAGATTTCATGAAATAGTAATTCAATGGGTTTACTTGGTCTTAGAGAGTTGTATTGATAACTTTAATGATTATAATTATGTAAATACATATTTGTTACGGTCGCGAATCATACTTTAATCAACATACAGCCAGACACTGAGCTGCAAATTGCTAAAATCGTAAGAAAATTTGAATTTCGCGAACAGATAGGTCGGCTTACGTTGATGCGCGTTGCCCACCTGGAAGTCGTGCATCAATAGATGTTTAATAAATTTTGTGTCAATACATTGTCAAGCCTTGAGCAGTTATATAAATTTTGTTCTTACGTGTTAATATATTCTCATCACTTAACATCGATACAGCCCACAATTCGTGAGAGACAAGGACACAAACAACATCAACGGTTCCATGATCTCGTTTCACTCTTATTCTGAAACCATTTCCGGGCCTCACCTCACCTTTGCGATCAAAGGACCGTTTTAATGAAAATTCTACCCATTTTGATATGCAAATGTAATCTATCGACCGTCAAAGATAGGCTCTTATTGAATGAATATGTGGGCTTATAAAATCAAATAGTGAAAATTCATGCAAGAAAGCTAATTTAGACAAAAAATATTGGTAAGTACTAATAATAATATTAAGTTTGACTCATTACAGCACATTAAAGTGTTGAGGGATATATATATTTTTTGAAAGACACATTCATGTTTCTAAGCAATACCTGTTTTAAGTTTAGATTCGATCCCACTGCGTGGTGTGTTCATGAAGAAGGGCTCCGTCCGTGCGAGTCTAAAACAAGTCGGACAATCCCGAAAGCAAACTAAGAATACATTTGAATTTTTAATGCATAAATGGAGCACAGAAACAAAAGATATCAAGAGACTACGTGCAAAACGCAACACCTCAAAATCATTTCAAAAATGGAATAACTAAAAGAAAAAGACAAAAGGTACCGCTTTATTTCTGACTTCACACGCATCAAACAAAATCGGTTTTGAAGCACATCCGAATCAAATCTGTAGATTCAAGTTTAGAACGCCACACACGTTTGCCATCAACGGCTGATATTCTCAGCAAAAGGTCTAAAGCTGAGTCGAGTCTCGTGAGTCATTCCAGCCGTGCCCACTTCCTAACAAACTCAGCTTTATAGTGAGTACTGTGCAGTGTAAAATTCTGTACCTCGCTCTATATGAGATAGGGCTGGTTGAAATAGGTTTATTAAATTGAGCAGCTGATTTTAAGCGTCTTGAAATAAATTTATGGTACAAGCTGTCGCTTTTCTTTGAAAACTCACAGATTATGCTAGTGGTTTTCTCATGTTACTAGTGTAGTAGGAATCGCATTAAGAATAAATTCAAGATACAATAAACTTCTACGCATATTTGGCAGTTTCTATAAAACACAAAAATTCTGCAAGCAAGCTAGAGTGGCAATGGGCCGGCCATATCAGCCGTAGAACCGACGACCGTTGGGATGCCCACCCCAACGGTCATTGGTGTCGGTGTTCTTGAGTGGAGACCGCGAACGCTGGATGAGAGTTGGCGAAAATCGCGTAGAATTGCGTGCAATAGGAGAGGCTTTTGTCCAGCAGTAGACTGCTGTACACTGATGATAACGATGACTAAAATTCTCCTCCGAATATATACACGAGTTAGATGAGATAGAAAAAACTTTTCATACCAAAGTGTCATCAAGCAGATAAAAATGCACCAACAAAAGTTACAAGCGTAATTAGAAAACAAACATTACAACATTTCGTGACTAAACTCTCATTACACTCAATGAGTTTTTAAACTGTTAACCGTTAACTACACGTGTCTAAAACATGTTCACTAGAACAATTAGTTTGAAGCTTAGCTTATCGTTTGGCTTTTGTACTTCTAAAAACCTGTCTCACTTTTGAGTAACCTATATTAATGACATGATGTATGACATCTCAGTATCATAGATTACTATTGGACAAAGGCCTATCCCGAATTCCCAAAACACACATAATTTTATATGCTACCAGTTACAGCCTAGATAATCTTGAGACCACAATCTGAATTATAGTACCTATAGGTACTTATTTGGAACTGCGAATTAGGACAAGGATCACCAAGCTAGTAGCCCGCAGTAGGTACCTATTAACAAAATATGTCGGACGGATTCGTTCTGCCGAGTAGTTGTCGAATTACGTGTACCAACTTGACATGACGACAGCAGGAAATGAAAAGCCTATATCAGAACAGAAAATGCTGTTCGAAGAAAATTCTGCGAAGAAAAATGTTAAAGGCTTAAAAACCAAGGCACGCAATAAATTGCTAAAGGCAAAGGCGTAAACAAATTCAGCCTAAAAAAAACGTAAATAATCGGAATAAACGCGCACTTCACTACACCCAAAACATGTTCCTAAGAACATAAACCGTTATAAATCCATAGTAATCTTTGGTGTAGTCCCAACCCTATGTATACAGGGTGATACGTCATGTCACAAACTGTATGACAAAACAGGATGTCCCCAGGCGAGTCGGGAAGGCTTTTAAGGAGCGTCCCTGTGTTAACATTGACGCCGTGATATGAGATTTTAGCAATACTTAACGAAGTGGACTTTAAGTTAACTTGACTAAGTTATGTTTAGCTTAGTATTTTATTATGAGCATCTAACGTTAATTACCGGCAAAATATTGCTTTTTAAACCGTTTTAAATATCTTATTAAATGTGTTTTATCTTTGGATTTGAAAACTATTCGATTCCGCCAACTTTTATTTGACTGGAAGCAACTCGATTAAGTGTGGGGATCGTGCGCGCAATACTCCTATCCGAAGAAAACAATCGAGTCCCTGAAATCACCAATCTGTTCTGTCATGGCTCTATTGCGAAAAACCTGATTTAAATAAAGCACACAGCTGAGAAGACTTGACTAAATATATTATTGTGATAAATAACAACACAAAGTTCGCTCAACTGTCTCTACGAAATGACTAAGCGCTCAGAAGCTGCGATTTACTTCAAGAACTACGCAAACACTTCACATTCACTGCCTGAACACTCGCTATGTAAAGTAACTTTATTTCACTTACTCAGAAGTCATTTACCACCACATTACTCACATTTGTCAAGATTTAAAAAACAATTTACATGAAGAAAATCTCGGAATCCGAAAATCCTCTTATCTGTGAAACATTCAAATTAAATACCGTTTGTAATGACATTCTCTTTCAATCTAGGGGAGGAAAAGGAACTTCTAATAACATTAAATCGTCAGACAATAACACCCTTGAATCATTGCTGCCGAAGCCGAGTAAATTACATGTCAAATGGTCGGGAATTCAGAAATATTCCTCGATAATTTTCTCGACGATGTTTCCCCCTCCCAGCCGCGTGATGCGACGCCCCTCCCATGGTGACAAGGATATCTAAATGTCATTATAAGTTTAAGTGGAGCACGGAATTCCTGGCTGACGACGGTTTCCAACGGTTTTCTTGTTAACGCTGTTTATGAAAACTTCTAATACTTATTTGCTGTTATATTCCGAGGTTTAACATTGCTAATAAGTAAATATTTGTTAAAGTTCGCGTCAAATGTTAATGAGGCGGTAAATTTCGATTTATGTTCTACGAGCCGAACCAATTATGCCTTCATTATGTTTTTATCGAATTATTTCGATGAGTATGGAGGCATTAAATATTTAATGTTGAACATAGCAGAGAGGGTCTCGTTGAATATTTACTTTGCTGAATTTTAATTCATGTTAATACTGGGACTCGTTACATCAGCAGAATTTTCGAAAAAGGAAGGAAGGAAGAATAGGTCAATATTATAACCACAGATTCCACTCACTCCCAACGATAAAATCGATTTTTTATTGCCATCTTTAAAATTTATAGCGGCTTTCACGGATTTATGACAGCGTAAATAGTAGAAAGTGCACTCAGAACAATTTTCACTTACAAAGCTCGGCCCAGCGGAACTTATGAGTTTTCAAAAAGGGGTGAGTCTTTTTATTGTTATGGTCTTACGCGCAACCAGTGAGGGGTTTTTAATCAAGACAACAAAAGTATTGCAACACAATGCGAAAGAGAGAATCTATTGCTTAATAAGTAAGAAATGATTATTTATTAAAAGCTTTTGGGAAGACTTGAAATTTTTTATATTTTTCGTTTGCGTGCGTTTTTTTTTTTGTAATAAAACATCAACCTGTATAATGTTGGTCTCAGGGACGTTTTATACGCTTTTCACAATATAATACAATACAATGCAATGAAATTGAAAAAACTTGTTTATTTTAATAATATTAGGTGTTTAACATCTTGTACAATTTATATCCAAAACGCAACATTCCAACTCCGTGAGAATCATTTCTTTTTTCAAGACAAAAGAGAAAATGGTTTTCAAATACATAAAAACCATACATTTTGTTCAAGCGTTGAAGC
Source organism: Fissipunctia ypsillon (assembly GCA_947568875.1). NCBI lineage: Eukaryota > Metazoa > Arthropoda > Insecta > Lepidoptera > Noctuidae > Fissipunctia > Fissipunctia ypsillon. The sequence continues at coordinate 18,050,240 of OX387658.1, forward strand.
ATTTCTTCTTTGTACCCTTTACTCAAATATTCTGTAGAAAAATGCAGTGACCGTGTAACACCGTTGCAGTCTCGAACCACCATTTATTCAAATTTATACAGCCCCGCGATTTCTGGCGGGCCCTCATTGAGCTGAGCAATTTGTAAATGGAACGCGCCGAGAGGAATGATTTACCTCCCGTGGCGACGCGAGCTTACCGTACTTACATACCTGTTTTTGTGGATCTGACTGAAGTGCTTTGTTAGTGGGCTAAATAGCTTCTCAAACGTACAGATTTGGGTACCTAAAAAACATTTTTTTTGTCCGTAAACTGTGATTGCTTTTATAGCTTTATTACTCTTGCGAAACCTAACCATAAAGAAGAAAGTGACTTCTTCGAATGAAACGAAGTAAACTCCAACGCTCGAACATTTACCGTTGGACATGTCAGTCGTCTTTTCTCTGTGTTTTTCCGAACCCATCGACTGTTTTCACAGTAAATAGCTTTGCACTTTCTTCAGGGTCACGAGTTTACGAGTACAAGGCAGTGTGTCAAGTTATAACAGAGTATGGCACGATGGATTGGATGAAGATGCAAATATTTGTCGGCTTAGGCACGCCATTTGGAAGAACAACAGAGCGTGGTAAGTATTTGTTCACTCTTTGGCTAAAAACACACGTTTGCGGATAGACCTATAGACAACAAGCGGTTCTCCCAAAAAAAATTGTTTTAAAATATGAGTAGCAAAATTAAACTTTACAAACACAAACAGATTTTTGTGCAAACAAATCGCAAATTACTACAAGCTATTTGAGGTTTTAAAAGCGACTCCATCCTCGTTTTACCGCCGGTTTATTACCCGGTAAATTGTCAGTTTACCTCTCCCCCGAACGTGAGCCATTCAGCTCTGGTGTAACTACACAAATATCAATTTAGTACTAAAACATCTGCGGTAAGTAATTGTTGTTGTAGCTGTGCTTTGTCCCGTATGTGTCCCGTTTGTCTCATTTATTTATATTGAGATAATATAACAGACCTACATTTAAATAATGAGTTTGGTTCAGATTTCTTCTTTAGAACACACACAGCGAATCACATGTTGTGATTTTAAAATAAAGAAATCTACAATATTATATCCAACTCCAGGCTTGCCGAGGTCGTTCAGTAGATGGGTGACCATCCATTACATACCTAATCCTCTCCATGCCTCGGAAAGCACGTTAAGCCGTTGGCCCCGACTGTCATTCATAGATCTTTGACAGTCGTGACTTTTTGGGATTCTGACTACCGCTAGTCAAGAGTCAAGGATTCTCGTGTTACCCAGTAACTGGGTTGCGGAGTTCAGATAGGCAGTCGCTCTATGGAAAATACTGGTACTGGTTAGACTGGAAGTGGACTCCAACATAGTTGGGAAAAGGTTTGGCAAACGATGTATAGCCTTCTTAAATGAGTATTTTGGACACAATTATTATACATAATGTTTGTATCCAAAAAAAAAATACTCATTTAACCTTTTTGTCTAACCTGATGCCTCATCAAAATACCGTTATACATATTATAAACTCCTCAAAAAAGAGAAAACACCAGATCCAATTACTTTTTGAACTACACGACGTCCATTCAACTCCCCACATCATTCTACGCACATCATACACTCTCAATCTATGACGGCATAGATTAAACGCATAGGGTCTCTGCCCCATAAATCGCAGTCGTGCGAGCAATTCATAAATTGCCTTCGCTCATATATCGCGTGCCAACTTGTGTACATAATTGGTTTCGGACCCCATAGTCTAGGAACATGTGGGACGATGTATGACCATGTCTCGACACATCTTGGGCGTTAAATGTATGTATGTATTACAGGACGTTACAATGGAATGCTCTGTTTGGTAGATCATTTCTGGTCTGTGCTGTGATACTCATAAAACAATTTTGGCTTAGAGCTCGTATTTGAATCAAAATTGTATTCGATCTATCTCGAAAGTTTTGGTCCCCTGTGCGTAACATTCACAGTCATAATCTTGAATGTTACTCTCAGAAGAAAGAAAATTTATTGCTTAAATTCCTATCTGGTTATTCAAGAATTGAGTGGTCATACCATTGAGGTTCAATGTAAACTAGAGCAGACACCGCGAACAAAATTTTTGCGCAATATTTTGTTGTCCTAAACTAAAAATGTGTACCGCGGACGTCAAATGTGACAACCGTCATGTATGGACGTTTGCGCTCCCGGACAACAACATGATGCGCAAAAATTTTGTTCACGGTGTCTGCTCTAGTTTACATTGAACCTCAATGGGTCATACTTGATACACATTTTGGCATTTATTTTCAAATTACAAATTATGTTTAGTAGATTTCCAAATTAGTCTAAAAGCTTCGGAGCATTGATCAAAACTTCTAATTCTCCAGGGCACTACTAGCCCCGAAATGCGACTTCACAGCTAAAACTCCTTTATATAATACAACAATAATATTTCGGGCAAATATAGCTACAGCACAGCATACCAAAACGCCAACGCCTTAGTGACCCGTTTTCCTGAGTTAATGTTTCCTCGAGTTTCAGATCAAAATATTTTATTTGAATGAAAAACTTTTGTGCAAAAGGAAAGAGGATCGGAATTTTTGAGATGTTTATGTTTCTTTGAAAAGATTTTTGTCTGGCTCTTGTTATGATTAAATCTACCTTTTTCAGGGTATTTCTTTAGATGCCTAGTCTTTTACAACTAGAATGTGTTTTTATTTCTAGATATAGTATTTTAATGTTATCCACTTGTAAAAAAACCATTTATTTTTATACAGGGTTATTTTAAATTGGCTAGCTAAATTCCGCGGACGCGATGGGTATCGATAACTAAACATAATACAACAAAAAAAAAAAGATGATTTTTTTTGTGGGGTCATAGACTGCAGCTATTGTAGACACTTGAAATATCAGTTAAATCTGTTTTTTGTGTAAACTTCACAGACGTGGGCATCGATATCTAAACACGACAAAACATAAGAAAATAGTTTTTCTCAACTCATACTTCAAAGTAACTTCACTACTTCACACTAACAGCGGTCGCTGACCTCCCAAAAAAAAAACCTTCAAATATTTTTATTTATTATTTTACCGTGTTTAGATATCGAAACCCATCGCGTCTGAGGAGTTTAGCTACTCAATTTAAAATAACCCTGTATGATTGTGATCAGTGATCATTTGTTTTTTTAACGCATTTTGTCTCGCATCTATCGTACTAAAAGATCTAGCAAGGAAAACATACTTTGCGTTTCGTGAAAAGTATTTTTTTTTTATAAGAATGAACTGAATGAAATGATAGACGAAAACCATTTCAAACCTAACACGTTCAATTTAAAAAGTGACTCAGTAAACCAAACACGGCAACTGTCATCGCAGCATTCCACCAAGATTTATGTGAAGATTAACAGGGATTTTAGAGAAAGGAATTCGTAAAACATCTGAGAAACAGGACAGAGAGCTTACAAAAGAACAAAGGAGGCTATTGGTGTAATATGTTGTGTTCCTGCTTGCATGAAACCGTCTACATTTTGCGGCCAGTACATTTTTAGAGAAATTTTAGTTTGAAGTAGGTACCTATAGTTGAGTTCAAAGAGGCTTTCCAATAATTAAAACATATTAATAATTAAAGCATATTTTGGGAGCTTTTCATCAAAGTTAAGGAATAGTTCTTTGATTTGTTGTATTTAGTTTTCTCTTCTACTCTTACACACGTTTCTACGTATCTTTATCTACTTTCCTATCGCAGGTATGAGATTTCTTTAGAAATAAGCATCACATTTGTACGTATTTTTCTGTTCCTTTCTTCTTGCCTGTTTATATGTGTGTACATCATCATCATCTGCTTTGCCTTTTCCCGGTTATATCGGGGTCGGCTTCCAGTCTAACTGGATGCAGCTGAATACCAGTATTTTATATGGACTGACTGCCTATCTGACCTCCACAACCCAGTTACTGGGTAATACTCCCTTTGGTAAGACTGGTTGTCAGACTTTCGGGCTTCTGAGGACCCGTAACGACTGTCAAAGACCCAAGAATGACAGCCGGGACCGACGGCTTAACGTGCTTTCCGAAGCACGAGGGTCTCGGTATGTAAAATGATCACCCATCTACGGACCGACCGCGGCAAGCGTAGCTTAACCTGATCGATAGACCCGTGCAGCTGTTATTACTTAGCCAGGAACCTCTGTGTGTACATAAACTGTTAAAAAAATAAGTAAAGTTATGGTCATTAAATACCTTACTTCAAAACTAGAAGGTCATCAAGATAACAAACCGTTTTTATAAGTAACTAAAATTCTTCAAGTTTTTTTCAAACAGCATGTAGAAAAAAACATAGCAAAGTAAGGTAGGTACAAAAGGCACTACTTATTTCTAAATACCTCTTCCAGCGAACCTCCATTTGATACCCTACCCCAAGTTTAGCTTAGTGTAGCTTTTAACGGAAGACGTTTCATAATAATAACAGAGTTTACACCAGCCTGTAAGAGGAAATATTTAATCTTCATGACAGGTGTCTTACGGCGAGGAGGGCCAAGTATCAACACAATACCTTCGATTTATCACAATTTTCTATGTCCCTTTTTCTTTTTAAAGAACATAGACGGTGATAATTATTATACGAATGCAATACTGTGAGGATACTTACCGATGGCCTGTTTCTTCACTTTTATAACATCTGGTTAACTTATCCGGCAGGTCATTTTATGCGAAATCCAATCCAGTTTTTGAATGACTAGACATGTGACAATCGTTTTCGAAACATATTACAACGACTTTAAACAGTATTTATCGGTAGCATAAGTCAGTCCCATACGTTTTGGACATGGTCATGTTTGACGATCGTCATTATCTATACAGAGTGGATAGCCCTTCACAGACTTATGGGGTGAATTCAATATATCATAGTAAGATGACCGGTACATGAAATTATTTCAGGAACCTTATGGGAATCCAATAAACTTGATTTGTTTTATTACCTCAGACGCAATGTATCGTTACCGTGGGAAAACAAACACGCGTAGCGAACGGCAGCGCAGCGAGCCTTCGGCCGCCAAGTATTTCAACATCCATTGCCGATTTTTTTTATTTTAGCTATTTTATTTAGATTATATTTATTATAGGAGTGCTGCATAGAGAGAATGTAATTTTACATTGAAATAAAAGAATAGTAACTGAAAATACGATTTAAAAAAATTAAAATTTTCTTGAGAATTTTTGCGGTGGAATATGATTAAAAATAAGGAGCTGAATGCACCCTGTTAGTTTGCGGAGGGCTGTCCCTTACACCCTGTATACATATATAACGTGTTTCTGGATGTACGACATTAAATGAAAACGAGCACAGTACTAATCCATTGAAACATTTTAAAACACGAATGTTAGTAGTTAATGGAAAATTAAATAATTGCAGTTTTCAAACAAAATAAATAGTAGAATCAACTGCATAAAATGTAAACACGCTTTATCTACGCAAAGTCACTGACCAACGGTGCGGTGCGGGGAGCGGGGCGCGGCGGCGGCAATGTTTACCTATTATTACGGACTCAGATCTACATCATGTTGAAAAATAAGAAAGTGAAAAATGATTTCCTAAGGCTAAAGTATTCATTGGATTTGATTGATTTTTTGTATACGGGTAAAGAACATGATTCTCTTTACGTGGTTTAAAGGAATGTCAATCCTCTTGTTACACGTGGTATAAAATTCGATGTGTGTATGTATGTATGTATATATGTTCCCTATACACTCCAAAACGGCTGCAGCGAATTTGATGAAATTTTCAGGCAATCTTCAAATTAAATTAGCGGGTGATCCTGTGAAGTTTGGTAGCGATCGGATCACCAGATTTTTTTTTCTTTTTTTTTTTTTTTAATTTTGTGTCATATTTTTATTGAACAGTAACCTAACAAAAAGTAGTCACAAGCAAGCTACCTAGCAAGTCACCTGGCTATAGGTAATTAGTACCAGGCCGGGGCGGCTCGCATGTCGCTGATAAAATTAATGTCACTTTGTCTAGGCCATCTGGTCTCTATCCAGCCAGAGGCTGTATACAAGATGTAACATAAATAACGCACAACCTCTTAGGGATCATTGTACTCATCATTATGAACAAATTTTACTATGGGACCAAACATGAAATCGCGAAAAAAAATCAGCTGTTCCCTACATTTTGACGAGTTACTGATTTTTTTTCGTGATTTCAGGTTTGGTCCCATAGTAAAAGTTGTTCATAATGATGAGTACAATGACCTCTCAAGAGGTTGTGCGTTATTTATGTTACACCTTGTATAGGTCCACATTTATTGTATAATTTTTAATGTAGTGTGACTGCCTCGTTGGTCTAGTGGTCACGAGCGCTACTGCTGAGCGTGAGGTCCTGGGTTCGATTCCCAGGTCGGGCAAAGTGTTATTGGGTTTTTCTCTCTGAAATTTCTTAGTAGCAGCCTGGAGTCTAGATTTGTGCCCGGTAGATGGCAATAGGCTCGCCCCCTATTACATGGGACTTAAACATAACTGGCGAAATGTGGGTGTACTATAGGTACTGTAGAGGCTTTAATTGGGCCGGCCTTCAGCATGAATCCTCCGCGGATTGTGGCATTGGCTGATAAGACAAACACTGGTTTATTGAAATATATGTAGAATAGGTTTAAACTATGACATATAGTCAAATTGTTTTATATTGAGTCAGTGCTAGCTTTACGGTTGACAATGTAACCTGCTTTCCCATAAGCCAATAAATAGTAATAGCAGTGTTCCTGTGTGTCTCATTCATATATCCAATAACACGCCTCTAGAAGAGACCACACACACATACAAGTAGTAGTCTGCCCTAGTATCGTGGCAGATCATTACAGTACACCTCTACCCAGCCCTTCGGGGAAACAAGGCGTGATGTTATGTGTGTTAAGTACGATACTGTACATTTCAAGTGTTAAGTATAGTTTTTAAGCAAATTCTTCAAATGTTCTTTCTTCGATAAAAACAAGTTTCTAAAGAACCCTCCCAACTTAATTCTTTCCAAAAGTTACCATCTTGATATTATAAGCAATAAACCTTGTTAACTCAAAGAGATCAAAGTTATATTAATTCGCCAATAGCGGCAGGTGTTCCGAAACTTATTTGTTGGAGAACTTTCTTACTTGGAATAAATATTTACTTGTCTAATTTTAAACTCATCTTTTCAATGTGCAATGTTCGTAGATAGGGCGTCGGAGTGAGGTACCTATAGGCAAGCATCGACCTTAAAAACTAGTGTTAACGTTTGCTGGCAACACCAAGCAGGCATCTGCCGGGTATGATGTATCGTGCAGAATGTATCACATTAGAATCCACATTAAGAAATGCTCTATAATTGATTCGATTATTTCACACTTAGGTACTTCAAATAATTACTTGATTGTATTTTGACTAAAATTGTAAAAGTATATATAGAGTAGAACATAATTCTGACAGTTAGCATGCAGTTAGTCTAGGACAATAGTTTGCTAAGAACGTGACTCTGATCAAAAATATACCGTGGTGTTATAGAATTTTATTCGGCCAAACTCCTGCTTCGTTACATTAGAGAGGTCGTAACCAACAAACAAATACTAAAGGACGAAATATCTCCATTTAGTTTTTACCTACGAAATATTTTAAGAAGGTTAGCGTTTCATCTTAAGCTCAGCTCTTTGTAACGTCAGTAAATATGACTGGCGTTCTGGCACTGCACACTGCACAAGCGGGCAGTCAACCTTATTTCATTTTATAAACCAACTTCAATTTTAATACTGCAGTGACTTAATATAAACCAAATCTCTTAAGGGCGAAGTATTTCAGGAAGGTTTTCAAGTAAACAAGCATATTGACCTATTGGTATAAACTATGGATGAAGAGACTACCTATGCACAATCTTCTGCTCCCGTAAGCTACTCAACTGGTGCCCATTCTTGTGAGCCTGAGCTACAAGGGAAAAACTAATGCTATGGCAAAGTTTTTGACTTTGTGAAGGCCGCAGGAATCTGCTGGTTGCGAGAAGAACAGGACCGATCGATGTTGCCATGCTTGGGGGAGTGGAGTCCAGAAGTGGACGTCTTTCACGTGAAATGATGATGATGATGATGGCAAAGTTAGGTAGCGGAGCAGAACCCAAGTTACGCTGAATGTACAGTACATGACAGTATCGTCACAAAACATTTCCCAAAATGGACCTCCTATGCACTTCTTTACTAATACAAATTGGAACGGACGATTGACATTCCTTTAAACCACGTAAAGAGAATCATGTTTTTTACCCATATACAAAAAAACAGTCAAATCCAATGAATACTTTAGCCACAGGAAATTATTTTTCACTTTCTTATTTTTCAACATGATGTAGATCTGAGTCCGTAATAATAATAGGTAAACATTGTAAGGTCAAGAACCTGTGCAAAACATATGATTCTATTCTCTGCGTTTGTATTGCTCTCCGACTAAAGTGCCTGCGCCTACATGCCCCCCACCGCCGCCGCCACGCCCCGCACCGCACCGTTGGTCGGTGACTTTGCGCAGATAAAGCGTGTTTACTTTTTATACAGTTGATTCTGCTATTTATTTTGTTTGAAAACAGAAATTTTTAAATTTTCTATTTACTACTAATCTTCGTGTTTTAAAATGTTTCGATGGATTAAGTACTGTGCTCGTTTTCATTTAATGTCGTACATCCAGATACACGTTGTATAAGGTAAAATTTTAGTAAGCGCAAATATTTTAAGGAGTTTATCTACTCATAAAACTAAACAACTTTTCCCAATAAACATGGGTCAAAATGTGAAAAAAAAAATCTAACTCGATACTAAACCAGTCAGCTGAGCGACAATGCAAAAAAAATCGTATTACGACCCATGTTTTTTTGGGAAAAGTGGTTCAGTTCTATGAGTAGATAAACCCCTTAAAATATTTGTGCTTACCAAAATTTGACCTTATATAACAAAAGCTAAAAATATCTCCTATTTCGTTCAAGTGTAAGTTCTGTGTGTTCCCAGAGATTTATCACGAACATTTCATATTATAATAGTTGGCGCCTCTGGGTCGCTTCGGAACAAAAGTCTATTAGGAAAGTTAGAACTCTGTCTTTGGTCCTATATCGCTGCCTCACAATATAACTACAATATTACTTGCTTATCTAAGCGGAAAACTTGAAAGTAGTTACTTTACTTTACTTGCTAATAGAAAGTGAAAATTTGACCTCTGTTTGTCAGATGACGTCGGCTGCCTTTTCCTTGCGAAGAATTATGCGGTAAAAGTCGTATTGCATCAGATTGGGCAGCAAAAGGTCTTTGGTTCGAACCTCAACTTATAGGAAACGCCATTCCTGAAAAGGAAATAGAAAGCATTGAATAAACTCCATTAAGTCTTGGCGTGTCGTTTAAACCCCATAGGTATAAAGTGAATGTTTTCTAATTGTGTCTGTAATTATGACATGCGAAAGATTAAGTATCTTTTAGATCTGATATAATCTGAAGGAATCAAGAGATTCAAAAAGAGAATCTGAATAGTTAAGTGCTCATAAACTGATACAAAGATCACCAATATGTCCAGTAAAACCCATGGTAATTTTTATCTCAAAAGCTGTCTGCGAGCACGATAGCTAATATTTTCGAGCCCATTTAAAGAAACAGTATATATATATATAAGTATTCATCAAAAACAGTCGTAAGTAGGTACTGAACTTTATAACACGCATGAATTTTATTATTCCTCGAATATATCACGGTTTAAATATCCGAGTCCATGTCACAATTCATATTATAATAACGTGGAAACCGCACAATAATCATAAATTCAAAACGTGTGTTTCATGCTCCGATGACAACAGATTGCTCTACACAACATTCTGCCAGAGCAATACAATAATTCGACTATGTATTGTAACATAGTAACCTATGTGTATGTAACACATAGGTTCCATTTTTTGTAGGCAGTTTTTGGTACTGCAAAACAATCGCTTCTCGAAAATCTAAAAACTGGAGCCAATTTTAACCCCTAAGGCGACCGTAAAATTGGAAGGTCCAAAAGTAATGTGATAATTAAACAGCAAGTATTTATTCTTAAATAATAAAGTTAAGTCCCGTATATAATGAAACAGGCCAGACAAAAAGATAGTAAGTACCGAGTCGTCTCCATTTAGGGCATTAATACAAAGTTAGCTAGGGAAAACCTTTTCAACTAAGATGTTCCGCACAAAATTCTGGCAGACTCGCAACCGTTAGCTTCCAAATGAAGTGGCTAATTCCTAAGACTGTTTAAGACAGTTAAAGCGCTAAGAGTAGGTTTTACTCTGAAAGAAAGACGCAAGAAAAGTAAAATTCCTTAGCAAGGTCGAAAAAATGGGACAAAAGATGCAATGCATTGCAAAAGTTGAAATTGTATGGCCCTCAGTCCCTTTATTACAGTTTGTCTAACTTATTTACTTTTTCTAATGTACTTATTTGACGTATTTATATTCTGTATCAAAGTTAGAGGAGGTCTGGAGGATTATTTCTATTATTTCAATGTCCCAATCTTATTTGCGTATAAACTTTTAGGTTTACTTGGGGTTTTCGCTAAGATAAGATAGTTAGATCTTGTTTGCTGGTCTGCTTAGCGATTTTGTGGTTAAAAATATGATAGCTATCTGTTCAAATATGTGTTCCCAAAAACAAAACACACTCGCCAACGTAAAACAATAATACCTACCTACGCATCGCGTGCAACTTCAAAGACATTCTATTAAAATGTGAAGACAGGTCATGTTACATAATACATTGTTAAATAGGTGAAGAATTAAGTCCCTTCTTAAAAAAATGTAAAGCTCATTTCATTGTTACATCTCTATCAAATCATTCCATGCAAATAACCTTTCTTTTCCCCACTAATTGGCCTTCATTTCTCACTCTTAATTATCTCAAATATAAACACTCGGAGGCCGCAAAAAGAAAAATATTTGTCCCAACCTATAACGAGTGACCTCATTAGTAGCGGACTTACCCCAATTTCCTTTTAAAAAGAAAATTAAAGAAGCCGTCAATAAACGGCCATGTAATCATACTCACATTCTCATTTATGGAGTATTTGACAGAAACTTTGGTTTCAACTTCGGTCAAATATTCGGTTTCGGCGAACATTTCTGTGAAAATTTCGGCAAGGAAAATCAGGGAATGAAACTGAAATAAATGAAAAATTATTAGCAACCGGTTGCCAACATGAATGGAACATCAATGTTAGAAATTATTTTCCCAATCTTGACTCTCTTTCATTTAGATTTCACTAAGCGTTCCAGTTAGAGCGTATCAATTTTTTATATTGTAACTATCTTTAAAACTAAGTATTTTCGCTCAAACTAGTCTTCGATGTTGTAGAGTCTAAATTGGGAAAATGCTCATTAATTATAATGTTTAGTCAATCAAACGTTTCCATTGTAAAAGAAATAGAACAAATTCCCCTTAAAAAAATTTAAACACGCCTTCAATTTACGTCTCAATTTCTCACATACTACCCTCTCATACGATTAACTACGGGTTACTCATCATAATGGCACGAATTCCGGACACGTTGTCCTGCGATGACGCGAGGATTCTTCGCGCGAACGAGACGGCTCGTAATCCCGTCGCCATTTTGAAACGTTTGAATAAAGAACGGTCCCTTATTTCAGTAATGGGAATATAGTACCTACTGAAGTTTGTTGTGTCGTTTGAGGCTTTTGAATAATCATTTAGTGGAGTGCTAGGGTTTTTGTAGCTGTTTTTTTATTATTTACGTTCATCATACTTATGGCTGGTACATACCTACATGCTTTGTTTCTTGGTTTTAAGAAAGCTGTCGCATTTTGTCACCTCTCTCGCTCACACGGGACCAATTTTTTAAGATGTTGTGTTTATTAGGTAGATCATAATACTTGTTGAGCTGAGTTCCAAAAAAAGTTCACCAAAACGTAGCCAGGATACGGACGATAAGAAATCTACACCGGGCTCATGAAGAGCCCGATAGAAGCGCCCGTAAAGCTCCTTGTTTTGCCCGATCTCTTCAAAGTGAAAGTGAACAGGCTTCTTCTGGGTAAGCTCGCTCCATCGTTGACTTTGTCTCTTTCATCTCTGACCTAGACTAGAGTCAAGAGCAAACATATCTCAAATAAAAAAAAAAATTAAAAATACCGCCTTGCGGTCATCTGTATTAAGTACTACAGGTCTGCGCCAGTTCTCTCTAGCCATGGAGAACGGGGTGAGCCCCTTGTCCACTGCGACCACATCACGGTGCATACCCACGTCGGCTTTTAAAAAACATTCCCTGAGGCTGCGCACACCTCGCGGTCGTGGAGGGTCTTCGCATTTAAAAAGCCTCGACCCCCGCACTTCCGCGGGACGTACAGTCTCATCACCGATGATCGTGGGTGATGCATCCGGTTTGCGGTTAGCAGTGTACGGACCCTCCTATCTAGGGCGTCGAGTTCGGTCTGAGTCTATTTGAGTATGCCGAAAGCGTACATCAAAACAAAAACATTAAAACAAAACAAACAACAAACCAAAAACAAAACAATGTTGTTAAAACATTTTTTTCACATTTTTATTTTGTTATATGAATTTTGTGTTTCACGAACTGTGTCCAAATAAATATTATTCTTTCTTTCTTTCTTAAAACCGGCATGACCCAACCGTTGAAGGCGCGCATCTTGTTCCCGCCTGAAAGAAGACTAATTAATACCTTCTTCAGGTGACCATTGCAGCGCTCCTTCAGCGATTACTTCATGTCAACAACATTGATGCCTAACGCTTTCGACATACGCAAGTACTTATAGCTTTCGGATGAGGAGAGGGATCTAAGGTGTATGGAATCCGAAAGTTGAATTCCCTCGGATTCCATAATCTCGCCTCATTTTACATGCATAACTAACTGCACATTTGTCCACACCAAATTCCATCCAGATGGCGTTACTGAAAGTTTAAGTTACCTTCAGTAGCTCCATCAGTCACAATTTGTTGGGGGTAAAGAGTTTCAAGTCATCCACGTAGAGGAGGTGAGATATGACCTGACCACCTCTCCTCAACCGATAGCCCTGAATCCTCCAGCAGTGTGTTTAGAGGATTCAGGACTAAGCAGAACCAAAGTGGACTCAGACTGTCGCCCTGAAATATTCTCCGTTTAATCCATACAAGTTAATTATTCCTCTGGATCTGTCCACACCCTGGATAGCGAAGGACCGTCCTCCATTGCCCCATACATGACTCAAGGAAGGTGCGTAGAGTTGCATCAATCTTGCACAACTCCAGCACCCTCATGAGCCATATATGTGGCACTGAGACATAGGCCTTCTTATAATCTATCCAGCGTGGCGACAGATCCTTGCTGGATCGACGAACCTGTTGGATAACGGCCATGTCGATGAGAAGTAGCTCCTTAGTATCGCGGGACCCGTTCCTGCATCCATTTTGAGAGGCAGACATATTCAAGATACTTTCAATGTGTATATTAATTTTCGCTCTCAAAATGGATGTAAGAAGTTTATAGACCGTCGACAAATACGTGATCGGTCTATTGTTTTCACGGAGCAAATACAACATAACATAACATAACATCACGCCTTGTTTCCCCGAAGGGTTAGGCAGAGGTGTACCTATAATACACCCACATTTCGCCAGTTATGTTTAAGTCCCATGTATTAGGGGGCGAGCCTATTGCCATCTACCGGGCACAAATCCAGACTCCGGGCTACTACTGAGAAATACAAAGATTGTTATAATTTATTATTAGTGTTAAAAATATCCGGATTCAGCCTATTGCCATCTACCGGGCACAAATCCAGATTCCGGGCTACTACTGAGAAATACAAAGATTGTTATAATTTGATATTTCTCGAGACCCTAGGGTACCGGACCTTTGGAAGGCATATGAGGGGCCGAAGCCAACTCGCAGAGGCCCGTTAGACGCTTTCAATGGAAATAAGGCACCAACCGACGATTATCCCTGTGCGTACTATGCAAGTACACCCAAGGACAACCCCCGGTTGGAGTAGGACTATTGCAGGATATGGAGACAAAAAAATAAAATATTGGGCTATGGGTTTGGATGACTAAAGTGGACTGGTTATCTAAAACTATGGAAGGACTATGGCCCTGCCTGACCAATGTTTGATAAATACAATACACGTATAAAATGGCAGGGGGTGACTTGCACACTCAACAATGGGCCCCCGGAAACGGTCGCTAGCACAAAGTGTCGTAGCGACAAGGGGGCAACATGTCAATTGAGGTGCTTAAGAGGAGTGGAGAGGTATTCCACGGCTATCAGGACAATCCCGGAAGTACGGTCAAGATCCCTACCAGCATCTTACTGGACTACTTCCTTCCTCCGAGCACGTTTGCTCTTGCGAATCTCTACTCAAGGCAGCCAATAAAGGCAAGAATGAGGTGGGAGGTCAGTTCTCGTCAGTGTTCACTCCAGCTGGCCAATAAAATTCAAGCCAGAGATGAGGAACATGACTTCTCCCGGGAGATAGGGTACGTGGGGTCGCTACTGCCCAGCAGCTCGCCACATGCTGCCCTGCGGGTTTCTGTATCTCTCTTTGTCTGGCTCCTCACCCTAGACCTGTTCCGGCAAAGTAACCTCTACCGGCACAGACCTAGAGTTCGGAGCGCGCAAGCCCCACCACGACGTCAACGTAGAGATACGGCGATGGGGTTATAATTATAATGTATAATTTATTATTAGTGTTAAAAATATCCGGATTCACACGTTGTGTAACATAAATTGATAAGATTACGTGTGACTCCGGGTTTTTAATTTCTCTCTTTAATTATGATGTCTTGTTTATATTAATTAGTTGGCGTTTTTGTCGTAGTTGGGTTTTAAATTTTAACTTTAATTTTTATTTCTGTTATGTTTGGGTTTGGGATCATTGAAGGTACATGTACTTCCACTTCGTTGGTTAGGGAAAATTCAACAGTAAAATTTGTGGTTTATGTATATATAACTGTATATCCATACTTCCATATACTATATACTATAATATTATAATATATACCTAATATATAATTATATAATATAATAATATTATACATTCGAAAGTAACTCTGTCTGTACCTATGTTACCTTTTCACGTCTAAACCACTGAACGGATTACGATAAAATTTGGCAAGGAGACAGATGGCATCCTGGGGACGGACATAGGCTACTTTTTGTCTCAAAAATAATTCTACAGGGGGTGATTATAGGGGATGAAAGGTTGTATGTGAAACCCAACATTTCTTAAGTTAGGGGTATGAAAATTCAAATTTATGCTTTTGGTAGGAAATAATGAATTGTATGGTTCAGCATTATCGAAAAATCATCCCGTAAGGGGGTAAAGTAGGGGTTGATTTTAAAAATCACAAATAATACAAAACATTTTGTCTACCTCGTTTTAAGAGATTTAAGGGGGTTGGAAATGTAGTCATAACGAACTATCTTGACTTCTTGCGGTAACATGTTAGTCTTTATTTTTAAACGATTTCAAAAAAAGGAGGAGGTTCTCAATTCGGTTGTATGTTTTTTTTAAATGTTTGTTACCTCAGTACTCCGTCATTTAAAAACCGATTTGGAAAATTCTTTTTTTTATTTGAAGGACACTTTCTGAGTGATCCCATTTTTATTAAAATCCAGTTCAAAAATTCGGTTCAAATATTTATTATAGGAATATACATAGCGATTTTGGTATTTTCATCAACAAGTCAAGCATTTGGTTTTAGAAAGTATCATTTGGTGAAGTGGAACTGATGAAAAAGACCACAGATGACCACGGGAACTCCTCAGTGATACGTAGTATTTCACGGGTGGCGATAAGATACATATCTCGACTAAGATAGTTAAGCGACTATGACGAAGTAAATTTAAATAAATGGTTCTGATGAAAATGGTATCATCGAACCGATCTGATAATGAAGCCGGAAGGTAAGCACCGAACATTAAAACAATGTAAAAACAATGTAATAAAACCATGTATCCTAGCCGTGTTTGGGCTTATTGGAATTGTCAATGTGTGGCCTTGATTGTCAGAAGACAAATTTTGTCAACGATCTGTCGTCGTGTGGTTGATTTAATTTGTTGGCGACGGCGTCTAAACCTGGTAAAACTACGCCTTCCTAACTTCTGACATAACTTAGCGCGACATACACAAGTTTAACTTAAATAACGCACAACCTTCTAAGGGGTCATTGTACCTACTCATTATTATGAACAACTTTTATTATGGGACCAAACCTGAAATCGCGAAAAAAAATCAGCTGTTCTCTACAGTTTGACGAGTTATGCGAACATAAATGTAGGAAACAGCTGATTTCCTTTTCGCGATTTCAAGTTTGATCCAATAGTAAAAGTTGTTCATAATGATGAGTACAATGACCCCTTAAGAGGTTGTGCGTTATTTATGTTACATCTTGTATATTTGCCTTTTTGCAAAGTTTTTATTTGAAAGTTTTTATTTCAAATTCTGATGAGTGGATTTTGAGTTAGCTTCAATAATATGTTTTTTTTTCATTTAGTGTATGTTGATGATGTTTTAATAACTTCCTGTCACTGTTATTTACTTAGCAAGTAGTAGTATACGAATTTGGGTGGGGTAGGTACCACAACTAAAAAATTTAAAAATAAAAATTTATTTATAAAAAAAAAACTAACGACTTCCAAGAAAACACTACAAAGTGAAAAATAACTTTAATTTTGGAAGTCGGTGGCACAAAACGAAAATACTAAACCAAAGACACCGACTTCCGAAATTAAGGTTATTTTTCACTTTATAGTTTTTTTTTTGGAAGTCGGTTGTTTTATTTTATAAATAAGTTTTTATTAAAATCGGTCCGCTCGGTCAAAAGTTATTTCTTATTTGTTATTAGAGCGGGACCGGCATAATTTTAACTAAACAAAGTCCTCCCGTCGCGTCTGTCTGTCTGAACGCGATAAACTCAAAAACTACCGAACGGATTTTCATCCGGTTTTCACCAATGGACGAAATGATTCATGAGGAAGGTTTAGGGGTTCCCTTTAAGGTTTCCTTTAAGGTTTTGTATACATTGGCTTAAATATAATGATAAGTTGATTGTTGAAGATGTCGGAAAAAATCATGCCGACTGGGAGCTTTCTGGCGTCCGCCGCGTAAACCTATAGAGTAGTACGATCCCGTAGGATATTTTCCGACATCTACGCGGGCGAAGCCGCGGGCAGAAGCTAGTAACCAATATATTTTCAGAAAGTACTCCTTACGACCTTCCATTAGACACCAAACACAACATGTTAATAAACATAAAAAATCATCGGGGTATTTTTTAGGCCACCATCTTAAATTTTATGTGACGTCATATCGCCTATAACCTGCGGAATGGCATGACGCTTCTAAAGATATCTCGTTTGTCAAAATAAGACGAGTAGTTTAGGAGTTATGACGGAACAGATGAACATACATACATACATACATAACCGGTTAAAATCATAACTCTCCTTTGGCATTATCTTATACATCATTATAAAGTCAGTAAGTTTTTAGAGGAGCAGTTACATATTTAAATCACAGGCTCAATTTAATAAAAGTTCGGAAGGCTCCCATCTAGATATCAATTTTCTAGCACAACCTTTTTTTATAGAAAAAGAAAGAAAAATTGGTTTAGAAACACGTGCATACAAAAAGGTAAAAGTAATCAGAAAAATAAAACAACACAGATCTACATTATAGATATTATTGTATTTGCTAGCAAGTTTTCAACAAGCTGAGAAACGAGAACTTAAAATACATTCTGCTTTACATACGAATTTATCTAGTCATCCCTATTTATGCTAATTTTCACCAAGGCTATCCCATCCGCTCGAATAGAACTCTCAATATAAACACAAACTGTCCCGAACAAAGTTACGTACAGTCGTTACGTTTCGGTTCAAAGATCAGAAGCAAGTTAGTTAAGCCAAACCAAAACAATACCGTAGTTTGACCAGAAATCGATGAAGGACCCTACTCAGCCGACGAAACTGTTTTGTAGTGTCAAACACAACAAATGAAAAGCAAAAGCATTGGATTTTTTGCGAAGTAGGTATTTGAATGTTTGAAATACGTACAGCAGCAACCCAATATCAACCTTAACAAAAACGAAAATAAAGATCACTGTGATTTTGACAGACTTGTTAATGGCAGAAACCCAACAGTAACCTTATTGCAACGACGATAAAAACCACTGTCACTTTGACAGCGACGCTTAATCAGAGTTAAAATAACCGCAAACGGCATGATTAGGTACTACTCTATGTCCCATCGTGCCTAACTAGCTTTTTAATATTTCAGCAAAATGTAAAATGTTGTAACTGAGGCGAGTTTGAGAAATAACTCCGTCTTTAATTCGATATCTCTTGGAATACTCAGAACTATTTTAATAATTTCTAGACTGTAGCCTAGAAATTATTAAAATCATTAAACTACGTAAGGAAAAACAAAATAAATCTGAACAATCAGAACAGATTGAGAACAAATGGCACGACGAGTTTCACGCTTGACGAAATAGTAAGAAGCTTTACTATTTTATTGAATTAAGGAATTAAGTGGCACGCACTATTTCGAACGATATAAAACTGTGCAGCACCGAGCACAAACCACAAGTGAGAAGCGACTGTATGTCGGACTACTCACTTCGTCATAAAACATTTAATTTTATAAATAAAACCTTTATTCCATTTAATCCATGAAATAATAAATATTTAAGTATATTTTACCGCCATTTTGTTTAAAAACGCACACAAGATGGCGTCGAACTACACGGACAATATCGGGCCGATGGCATATCCGCTAAAAATGTTAGTATCGCTTTTCATTAATTTACTCAATTTTGTCAACTTCAATTTGTATTTTTTTTGTATTTGTTTCGGAGTGCTTTTAATTACTTTAATTAAATATTGACTTCAGGTACTTAATTAATCTTTTTATGTCGATAGACTGTACTTATAAGTATTTTTTTTTATAAATAAATTATCTTTTTTCGGTAGAAACAGGTTTTATTGCGTCCAAAGACGATTAATATCATAATTAGTTAAACATAGAAAATCTAATTAAAATAATTACGGATAAAAATTGGTCTTTCAGACTTGTCAATAACATACCTAATAATTATTTTACTTCTTCAAATTAAACGCAACAATAAAATAAGCAGCACCCATTAAAAAAAATGTCAACCGTCTTCGGAATTCCAATTTCAAACCTAACATCGATTCTTTTTTTTTTTCCCCAGGGTGTCCAAGGAGGTGGTCGAGCATATGCTAGGCTGGGACATCCCCGAGGAACATCAGGACATGGTTCACGAGCACTGGAGGAACTTCCCCGCAGTCAACAAGTACTGGCACTACGTCCTGGCACTTATCTACACCATGTTGATGGTCACCTCCTTGTTAGGAAACGGCTGTGTCATCTGGATTTTTGGCACGTGAGTAGAAGGACTTTTCTTTAGTTTTCAATATTCGATCATGTCTTCGATCGGAAAATCTATATCCACTACTGCTGTTGGGATTTGTTACCCAAAATAAAACAGCCGACCATGCTAGAGTTGACCATAAAATGAAATTGAATAGTCTTATAAAATAAAATCCAGGATTTGTTTTCAAAGATTTTAGGGTCCTAGTCAATCTTTGCCAACTATTTGCATATTTTCCATCCCATAATGTTATAGCTACGGTGTTTTCCATCATGTGGCCCTTTTCCCATGGTTCACTTCGCTAAACGGTCACGGGCTCTTTGGAAAGCGCAGGGACAAATTATTCAACCGTGCCCATGAATTGGCGCGTTTCCGAATTACCCAGAGGGCCTAAGCCTGAGAAAAACTCCCTTCTAATAAATAATGTTACTTACGTAAAAACGGTCTTTGCGACGTTTAATCATTTATTGTCCTCGCAAAGCATTGTCCTTCAATATTTTTTTATAGAACGTACAGCTTATTCTTGTCTTTTTATGTCTCGGCAAGTTTCGTGAAAATGAATCAAATCAGAAAAACTCGAAACAAAATATCAATGTTATCCGAAAGAATATTGTAACGATGAGCTCTGAAAATGACAACCTGACTTACCTTTGTCAGATTTTGCCTTGTCCTAATAAGTACCTACGTAAAAAATTCTCATGTAGTCGCATTATATTTATTTTTAACACTTCAAATTATGTACGCGATGTCCTTTAAACGTCCGATAGTCTAAACAGCCAACCACCCTTTTACTATTTGATTAAAAATGCAAAAACGAATCCTAAATTAATATCGTGGAACAATTTGACGATCCGTTCGTGTAACTGACGTCTTCGGCAATTTAATTAAGTTTCGAACGCATCAAGATTCAAGATGGCGGCGTGTTCGAACAAAATGGTGACAAGTTGGGAAATTAAGTTTAAGTTAGCGAAATGTAAACGTTTAACCTTAATTATATGCTTAGGGACGATTAATGTGTGGCCGTTAATTTGCTTTCTAGTGTGATAATTTTACGGGAAGTAATTAGTTAACGTTTGGGCAGATTGATTGGGGCAATTGATACGACAATATGAAACTGAGCCGACTTGAACAGTTCTGCTGAAAGAGGATTGAAACAGTCGATTGACTTCACTGTTTGAACTGAAAAGGGATGAAAGAAAACCAGGGGAATACTTTCACGCAACAGTTTTCGCAATTTCGGTCGAGAACTTTGCTCGATATGTAGATAAATATTGATGTAGCCACGATCCTCTTTATATAGGAGCTATATATAAATCTAAGCCGAGGAATAAATGTTATTCTACCATTTAATGTTAAGTATAAATGTAACAATCTGGTAATCTGACACCATTTGGAGATACCTATCCCTACATATTTATATCATATATTATTTCACTTTGAAAAACGTAGGTTACTGTGGTCCCTGAATATGTTTCAAGCTACTTCCATATCCCATAACTTTTATAAGACAAAAGTCTGTACCATATTCCTACACATTACTTTTCCTAACCTACAATAAAACAAAAGCCCATCAACAAAACAATTAACAAGAACTCTCGCAACCAATGATGATTATACACAATATAAACAGAAATCCGTAAGATAAAATCCGCCATTGCCATCGGCGGGTGCGATCTAGAGAGCGTGTCAGGAGCAAAAGTTCTAAACCGCTCCGCACTCTCCACCAGTTCGGAAAACGTTTCTGATGTTCGCCGACTAACGTTTTTTGTAGCGGGTTTTTATTCCATTGCAACATGAGATTTCAGCTTTCTATAGCTTTATTTTACCAACACTTTCAATCGCCCTAGTTTACTGCTGGACTTTTTCCCTTTCGTTCCCCTCTTATACAATAATAATTATAGCCTCTAATTTTTTTCTCAGCTGTAATCCTCTCTACTATACAAACATAGTTTTGTAAAGGACTTCAACGAGCAATTTAAAGATTTTGTTTGCAATCACGTTTATTATTTTCTTTCGGGGCCGTTTGTGTAAAAAGAGACAAATAGCTCATCTTGTCTTAAATCTTCTAGTACTTATAACTCAATAATTTCCTTTCGTTTATCAGTATTTACAGTGTACTCCAGAGGGCCTAGTCAAAGCGATATTCTTTCAGCCATAACCATAGTGGAAAAGTAAAAAATGTATGGGACTGACATAGGCTGCCGAGAAGCTTATGTAAACCTTGTTGAAAATCGTTGAAGAAATATTTAAGAAACGCTTTTAATTAAAGCGATTGTCGCTTGTCCTAGACCTTCAGCAACTTTCATTCTTCAACTCTTTGTGGCGAAAATAAATACACATACCAGAGGCCTATTATAAAGTATTAAAACCATCATTTTTCCATTGCCAAAAAGGGATGGTGCTATCGGCCTTCTATAGCTCCGTCTCACTCTCACACTGGAAAAATGGTGCCATTAATACGTCATAATACGGCACCTGTAACTTGTACAAAACTATGCAAGTAGCTTGCATGTCATTCTTACATTCACCAATCAGAAGCATTCGCATGCAACATTTGACATTAGCATGCAAGCTAGATGCATAGTTTTGTACAAGCTACAGGCATGTATTTGCGCCCTTACGGATACTATTTTCGAGGATATCGCGATCCCTCGCTGCCCTTCGCGTAGCTTCCAGTACAGGCCATCCCATATTTATCTTGGTCGTTTTACTGCTATCTGTGTCACTGGGCGCTGTTGCCGAGATTTTAGGCCGTTACGATGTTTTTACTATACATTTTTATGTTTTGCAAATGCTTATTCGTGGAATCTACTTACTTCGGCTTCGAAAGACGAATCGTTTTGTTGTCAATTGATTGGCTCTTTTGTTGACGTATAATGTCATTTTGATTCCGATTTCGAATGATGTAATGTGCCAGTATTGGATTTCTTAATGCTTGCGATGATTTGAAAATCTCCTCTAGATCTATGTTTTCAAAAGTAACTAATCTTTAACTACTGATAATGTATACACGCGTGAAGTAGAAACAATTTAGGATTCACTGAAGTTACTCTAAACCAATTTAAGTTTGTTTGTTTCCAAGCGTCAATTTATTGATTGCTAATAACTAAGCAATCAAGAAATTTGATGAAACACAAACACATTTGACAAGATTAATCTTCGTGTTGTATGGTGTAGATTCTACTGCTTTGTAAACGTATTTTTGGTTGGGAAAGCACTTTTGTTTTAAAGTACCTAATTTAGCTTAATGTACAACCTTCTAAACGCACCAAAAATTCACGAATAATCTTATTGTGTCTTTAAAAAAACTCTTGAGACAAAACAAAACTTAGTAAGGCCTGTCTTACCATACATTCTTTGCATTAAGTTGTGTCTCATTAGGAGAGTGAGAGGGCATCCTTAAGGCTAGTGTAATCAAGCCGGTTACGACCCTTTTAGTATTTGTCTGGACCCAAAGACCTCGCATTTTATCCCTCACACAATGACGCACTTTCTGCTTAGTTTATTTTCGGTGTCCAAAGATTACGTTCCTGTTCATACAGGAACAGCCTGTTGCATTGATTACCACGTCCGCATACGGGATGTTAGAGATATACTTTAAAACTCGATGTGTTCAATATCGAAGGCATTTCTAATAGAAAATCCTAAAAATCCATAAGAACCCCCATTTATGATCCTTTCTAAAAAAAACGTGCTTGAACAATTGATCAGTTTTTTTTTTTATCCTAAAGCTAACTCCATCATACACCACCTTTATTGAGACCATAGTTATAATTATTCGATAGGTAGCCAATTAGGCAAGCGATCAATCCCCGCCATAGAAATATAAAAAACAGGAGAAGTGGCAAGGGGGCGTGTCCATGCGTCATGATCACAGTGCTCATGTCACAGGCCAATGGCCGTTTCTGCGAACTAGTGCGCTTTCGACCGCGATCGTGACAACGGTTAAGATTGCCGTTATATCTATGATTCCAACTGTTGCCAAAACCACACGGCGATCCCAAGCATCGCTCCTATGTGAATTACTGATACCCACATCAAGAACACCATTATCTGACACTATCCAACTAGAAACCACCTAACTTATAAAACTCTTTCAACTTTAAGATAAGTACAGTCAAAGAAAGAGATGTGTGTGCAGGCAGCTTATTAAATGATGACCACGTTATGAGTTGGCTGTGTAAGTGAATTATAGTAACTTAATGACTTTGGCATCACTCGTCTCATCATCGGAGTGGGTCTTGAGTTTATTAGTTACAAGAAACACAATTTAAATTAACATCCTGGCACTTAACGCTTACTTCGGTGTCTCGCAAAGTAATATTTATCTATTTATAACATTGGCTGCATAGAGCTTAATACACTTTACCATAACTTTTTATTTCTTGCCTGCATACCCAATGTTTTGGTTGTCAGTACAATTTCTGCATTGATTGTGTCTCCCGTAACTGCGCGTATAAATTCACATCTAGTCGTTATCTCGTTTTACGTACGAACATATTTCTTGAACTTCTCTATCGTAGTTGGTGATAAATGGCTTTGATTTTGTTGGAAATGCTGTAAGAGGAATACAATTTAATGAGACAAATAATAATGCATTTGAATACTGCCTGTGCATTACTTGCAATTGTCACTTTAAATAAGTCTTTGGGACATTACTGTCATAATAGTAGTACTGTCTACCAGCGGCGAGATGTCATTTTTTGTAAGAGAGAAGCTGAAGCAAAGTCGGTTCCATTTCCCAATAGCGATACAGTTGCTGATGCGAACATCCGAAGGTAAGCCGGTAGGAGTCGTGTTATATGGTGATTTCGCCACTGCTGCCTACGTAGATCAGAAACTGCCTCTGCTTTCAAGCGCCACTAATCCATAGGTCTACTCTATCCCACCCGCACCTAAGCTACACTAGCGGACTTCTTCTGATATTCTATACCTATTAGGTAAATGCGATTCTACAGTTATCAATAACAGCCAAAGACCCCGCAAAGGCGTCTAAAGGTGAAAACGAAAGTATATATCTTATACTTTTACCAACTGTTAAGTATCCGCCCAACAAAATACCGTGAAGCCCATAAAATGTAAGACATAACACATGACGTATTTCACACAAAGGAAATCTCTCAAAGAATCCCTTCCTTCACACCCTCTTTCAAGGAAGGAGAGTTTAGATACAAATTCCTCGCGTAACTTTATATCAATCGACAAATTGAAACCGGACACGGTTGGAATCAGGGAAACAATCTAGTTAATCGGCTGTAATTAACGTAATTTACGCCGATTTGTACGCCGCCCTGCTATTATGTAGTCGGCGTAGATTGCGCATTGTCCAGCGTGTAATAGCGGTCCAAACCATGGCTGTTTATAGGTCAATCTGTATTGCGACGCTGGTTGGTTTATGGGGTTGATGTACTTTGCGGGAATTGGGATTATGAACTTTGTAAAGAGCTAATCTTGTATACTGGACTCCGGAAAATCATGTACAAGAAGAATTCTGTATTATTACAGCAACAACAGCTTTCATATTTCGAACCCCCACTCCGAAGCAACACATCCGAAGTATCGGCCGAATGTTCGGACGTTGCCTACTTCTATTTCGTTCGGTGGGTTCGGAACCAACTGAACTTCATTTTGACGTTTGGTCGGATCTGAACCGACCGAACGAAATGGGAAAAAGTGTAGTAGGAAATGTGCAAACGTTCGGCCGATACTTCGGATTTGTCACTTCGACCCCCAGTTTTGAGACGAAACGATGATGTCGATGTCATTACAAAGACCCTTCAAATACAGTGTTGATAATCGGCACATAGTTACTTAGAATTCCAAGAAAGAAAGAATATTTCTGAGAAAGTCTGAAACGCTGGCAGAACTTTCTAGTTTCCAGTGTGTGTCCTACCATCGAAATTACAGGCCTCTTTTTTCCTTCCACAGCTCAAAATCCCTGCGCAGTCCGAGCAACATGTTCGTCATCAACTTGGCAGTCTTCGACCTGATGATGATGCTGGAAATGCCTTTACTGATCATTAACTCCTTCTACCAGCGCATGGTTGGGTACCAGCTAGGATGTGACATTTACGCTGTGCTGGGTTCTTTATCTGGGATTGGAGGAGCTATCACTAATGCTGTCATTGCGTTTGATAGATACAAGTAAGTGGCTTGGAGTGTAATATCGTGTTGGGTTTTCTCCATGTTTTCTCCAAAGAGTTTTTTATGTTTTCTCTATTAAAAAAAAAAACGTGACAGACGGACAGTCGGACACGAGAGATCTTATTAGTATGAGACTGCTGTAAACTTTTTATAAATAAAGAAACCAAAAACAAGGGTTCCGTTTTTCTTTGTAAAGTGAGCCCTGAAAAAATGTATGCAGTGATTTCTATGATTGATTTAGGTATCTCTAATTAGGTAATTTAATAAAATTAATAAAAAAGCTTTACGTAATTAGCTAACCATCACGTTCCATAACAATATCTTATCTTTCTATGATTTTCAAGATTCAGCAATAGGAATATTATTTCCATACTGAGATATTTTTAGGCGATAGAAGTGGCATTGAGTTTTATAAAGTCGTAAAGGGTTCGACTTCCGCAGAGGGACCAACTTTGATATTGTTTTTAAAGTTCTTGAACGACTCTAGACATTTTATTATAGCTTGAACAACACACCGAAGTTAACTAAAGCTTTATCGCCAACAGCTCATCTTTTTCAGCAGGGTAATTGCGTAACAATGGCTTTCATATTGACAGTTCAACAATATTCATTGCGTTATTTACGTTGTTCAGCAGACGAATTGTCATACATATGAATCAATGGATTAGGAATTTCCTTCAAAATCATTCGGATAGTGATATTTTTTAGCACAATTAGTAGCTCATTGGACAAAATGGACAAAACTTGATAATTTGACTGCCTCATGTCGCAAGCTGCTGCTAAGTATGGGTTCGATCCCTGGTTTAGGCTAAGTTGTATTAGGTTTTCAGGCTTGATGATATGATATTTATTATGTCTATCTGCGACCTTAATAACCCCTCAAATATTTTCAAGTGATCTACATTTTATATGGTTTTCTTCTAGAACGATTTCCTGCCCTCTTGATGGCAGGATAAACAGAGTGCAAGCGTTCATATTGATTGCCTTCACGTGGTTCTGGGCACTTCCCTTCACCATTCTGCCTGCTCTCAAGATCTGGGGACGATTCGTACCCGGTAAGTATTCGTATAACAACAAGGAGGTACCTACCTAAGAAAAAAATCGTTCATAAGATTCATAACCCCACCCCAAAGTTTCGGACCCCTGATTCCCCTTTTTTTTTTTTGGATGGGAAATCATCAAATGACTTCTCCCGCTCTTGGCGGAGCGGGAGGGCGTGTCAGACTTTTACTGACTAAAACCCACCCGTGTTCCTTCTGCTGCCTGTGCCGGGGCCACGGTAACTCTTTCGAACATCCCGCAACCCCGGCTACCCCTGATTCCCTGGGATACTGTGCATTACAGTGCAAGTTACGCGATGATGTTACTATTAATTTTCGTATCGTTGCGTTTCACGGTAGCCCTGATTGCAAAGGACATTGGCTAAATCTGGCCCTATTAATATAATGGCTGCATTTTTTTAAACAGATACTTTCTAAATATTTTTTTTCAAATCTGCGTTGGAATAATCTGACTATGATATCGGTAGACTTATCGAACCATAGGGACATACAAACAACCTTTTGTTAAAACTATATAGTCGGTATGCAATCTATTGACAACTCCAAAATGATTTACAGAATTAAAGCAATCGCATTAACGATACTCAAGAGACATCATTAAGCATGATTTTATAAGCACACCTGCAATGCAATCAACAAATATTCATAGCACCACGCCGAATCATAATGAATATCTCCTAAATATTCAATTAAAAAGAAAAATCAGCATCGGAAGCCATTCATTAAGGAGTCGCGAATATTAGACATTAATAAATAATGGGAGTCGCTTATATTAAAACGTTTTCGTTTGAGATGGTGAAGCGGGCGCTGTGTTGTTAAAAAAGCCGATTCTGAATTAAATATGTATTTGTTTAAATAAGGGTAATTAAGCACAATTTTTAGTTAAATTTCCAGTGAAATAAATGTATTGCGTTTATTATGTATTTGATTAGTAAGTAAATACTGCATATCTGAGACTGCCATGATTAATAATAAAAATAGTAGCACTGCCAAAAGGGTTCCGGTTCATAATTCGACTACTTACCTATCTAATATTCATCAATAAACAAAAGAGGGGCTTGTGGCTAAGTAGTAACAGCCGCACGGGTCGATTGAGCAGTCCGTGGATGAGTGACCATCTTTACATACCAATACCCCTTTGTGCCTCGGAAAGCACGTTAAGCCGTTGGTCCCGGCTGTCATTCGTGGATCTTTGACAGTCGTTACGGGTTGTCAGAAGTCCGAAAGTCTGACAACCAGTATTAGCAAGGGGTATTGTATTACCCAGTAACTGGGTTTTGGAGGTCAGAAAGACAGCCACTCCATGTAAAATACTGGTATTCAGCTGCATCCGGTTTATCCGGAGGCTGACCCCAACATATGTATACAGTTGGGAAAAGGCTAGGCAGATGATGAAAGTAGATATTTTATAGTGCAAAAAAACATTACAAATCGAAAGCAGTTAATCTCTGAAAACAGAAAATATTTCACTCATCAAAATAAATTGCGTTCTTTTCGAAGTCTCCTTTCACTATTTCAAACTAATTTGATTCAAATTGTTCGATCCTAAATCAAAAGACAATCGACTCGACACCAAAGAGGCTAACATTAATCAGTGCACAGAAGATTCGGTAAGATGGGCATTCTATCAATCGGAATGTTATCTTTGACGAAGCTTATATCCGGGGGTTGGGCCCGGTTCGTATCCCAATTAATCAGCAAAATTTAGATGGAATGTCTGCTGTAATTACAAACTTACAATATAGATATTAAAAAAATATCTTGATACACAGAAGAGATTTAGTAAAATTAGTAGCATAGTAGGTAACTCGAATGTTACTCGATTATAATGTGAACAATCATAAACACCGTACTACTTATAAATTACACTTTTTTGTATGTTGTAAGTTCCCATAGACAAACCGTGAAAACAGTTTTATGGGGCATTTAAAGCACAAAATTAAATACTGTAAATAAATAACTATAATCTACTGACTGACATTCGTGTTTATTTACTGGTACAATGTAAACTATGCCATGTTTTTGTCTAGATACCAATATCGATAAATCAGCAAAAGTGGACATGTCAGTAGATATACCAGTACTTACCAATTTCCAAATCCAACGCGTCCTAAATCCAATTACACACTGTTGTATCCGAAACATGCATTTCGCACCAACGCCACACATAATTCCGAGCTAACCGGCTGATTAAGTGCACCAATTGTGCGACAAATTGTACGCATCCGTTGAAAACAGGAGATTACCGTCATTGTCTTGGTGCAAATGGACGATTGTAATTCGATGAGTAATCGACATTAAATTTTATTAGGAATGAGTGCCCTTGGTCATAAACATACATACGCGTTGAAATTAAGTACCTATGAAATAAAAAAACGTGGTTCTGTTATGGAGAGAAGTATTTAAATATACAGTGCCAAAGTTTTCAAATAAATCTTTTAAGTAAGTCTAACATTAAAGGACATTAACGTAGTTTTACCAAACATAAAACCATCGTGTGCTGCAGTCAAATTGTAACTCCTAGTCCAATAAAATTGCTTATCCACGGAAAGGCATGCATCAGAATTCCTTTAAAATAAACAAATTTTTAGGTATTTCGTGCTGTCAACCTTTAAAAGTTTGAGATGTTAGGCAATTAATCACCACGGATATGTCATCATAAGGTCATCATCATCTACGCGAACGACGTCTAGTGCTTGACACAGGCTAACCTAACCCTAAGCATCGCCATCTTTATAATCAATCATATCTCAGTTACATTTTCGTTACAGAGGGCTTCCTAACCACCTGCTCCTTCGACTACTTCACGGACGACCAGGACACGAAGGTCTTCGTCGCCTGCATCTTCGTGTGGAGCTACGCTATCCCCATGTCGCTGATCTGCTACTTCTACTCACAGCTGTTTGGTGCTGTAAGTGGCTTTATCTTGGTCTTGTTTAAGTGCTATCTCTGTCTGTCTCTTTCTTAGAGGCCGATATTGCTGTTCTGTTCAATGGAATTTGTCCGTTATGTAGTTCTTTGAGTCCTTTGAGTTCTTTGAGTAGTTTTATCTTGGAGGACTGACTGAATACACTGGAAAAGAGAAGATTACCGATAGTGTTCTCTCTATCAAAACAGTTATAACTTTACAAGGAAACTTTTTACCTCTTTGAAAGTTTCGGTTTCAGAAATAAAACAGAACAACATTAGGTAGGACCAAATTGTGTCTGCCTGGAAAATCTAAGTAAATGATAAACACAAAACAAAATTGGCAAAATTTGTCTGTTTCTCGCTGTCAAGAGAAACAGATTGCGTTAAAGTTTAAGCATATATTCGCCTCATTATGTTAATTACGTTCCCCGGTGTTCTTGAGTAAAAGCAGCGTAATTTTGGGCAGCTCATGTTACGTTTCAAGGTTAAAACTAGACTAATTAGGCAAGTTGAGGAGGCAAGTGCTTCTAAGTAAGCCGAACCGGGACTTAACGAACATAAACCTAGTTTGGACTATAGCTAGGAAAGTGGACTTGCATGTGAAAAGGTGGAAGAAATTTTGAAAACTAGAAGGCTTAATGTTTTATGAAGCTTACAAAGGCAGTTAAATAATTTTTTTAACCGGTCAAGTGCGTGTCGGACCACGCACAATGAAGGGTTCCGTAGTTGGGATGAACTAATCCCAAGAACAAACTTAACTTTGTAGTTGATAAAATGTTCTTCCATACACCGATATACGTCACGGGCAATTCTCCAACACCAAATGTAAGTTTGTAATCGCATTTTTCCAATTTTTTTTACTAGATAAAAATACAAATTTACTTGTGCTGTAAGACCTTGCTTCTTACCAAAATTTCGCATATAAATGGCCGTATTTTTTTTATTGCGTTGACATAGAAGCTTGATTTTTTTTAAGCTCCAAGGGACCATAGAGCTGCTAGGTATTTGGTATTAATTTCAACTTGATCCACGCCTTCCTGAGAAAATGGGTCTTGACAGACAGACAGACAGACAGATGGACGGACAACGAAGTGATCCTATAAGGATTCCGTTTTTTCCTTTTGAGGTACGGAACCCTAAAAACAGTCACTTAAGTTTGAAAACAGTCATTATAATATATTAGAACGTATTTGCCCGAATTCAATTTATTTCTTTTTCATGGAGAAAAAGATTAGAAAAAACACAACAGTTCACAAAAGTCATAAAGTTAAACAGTATGTTTGACCCATTTCAAAGATGTGACTTAAATTATCTTTTGTAAAAATGACCTTTTTCGATTGCGTTTGAATCAAAAAAGTTAGGAGAGCTTACTGTGTAAATAAATTCCGAACAAAAACTTGAAAGTAACACAATAGTCAAATACCTGTAAAAAAAACATGCAAACAAACAAATTATGTAAATATTATATCCCGAAATAAAGGAAATAAGTACATCTTTAGATGACTGAATATTTGTCAAATTTGATTTATTTAGTTTTCTCAATATTAGAGCTTAATAGTTTAGTATATGCTTCAAAATAAAAATAAAAAACAATTAATATCCAACTGTACCTTTTTAGCTCTCGCAGAAAAAAAAACTAATCCATTAACATTATTTTTTTTTTACCACAACCTAAGTCTTCATAAAACACTCTTGAAAATTGGAGTCTGAAAATACTTGCGTCCCTCATATTTCACACACTTAACTTCGTAATAAAATATAAATCAAATAGGATTTGTGGACTTGTCATAAATAATGCCAGAAATACTTGTAGATCATTAATGATAAAATATTTTTCAAGTAGGTACCTAGTTCTGAAGAATCTCTCGCCTTTTATTTTCTATTTATTTTTTTCACTGCCTCGTTTGCCTAGTGGTCGCAAGCGCTACTGCTGAGCATGAGGTCCTGTTCCCAGGTCGGGCAAAGTGTTATTGGGTTTTTCTATCTGGAATTTCTCAGTATCAGCCTGGAGTCTGGATTTGTGCCCGGTAGATGGCAATAGGCTCGCCCCCTATTATATGGGACTTAAACATAACTGGCGAAATGTGGGTGTTACTATAATAGGTTACACCTCTGCCTAACCCTTCGGGGAAACAAGGCGTGATGTTATGTGTGTTATTTTTTTCATGTGGCAACACTCAGCATTTAAGCTGAAAATTTTAATACCCTTGCTGACAACATTTTGCGGTCTGATTTAAATTAATCCCTTCATTAAAAGATCTCGCTTTTAGCATTAAAAACATACCTACATACCTACTTATTTAAATATTCAGATGGGGGTGCGTTATTTTTGCCGTACAGTATAACAAACGCAGGCACGGGATCACGCCTGGCGATGGCGGTGAAAAAATGTACGATGACTATCTGCATATATTTATTGTCGCACAAAAAAGAGTTCCCAAACGGTTTTGCGTGCAACCCTTGATGGCCTTAAGGCCTAATAAGGTCTTCTTTTTCGTAAGATATAAAGATTTACGCGGGTATCCAAAAAACAGGATATTACTACTTGTTTTTTTTCACTGCAGTGCGCGGTTCTTCATATATCTCTATGCGATACAAAAATACGTGCGATGTCGCACCGCAAATTTGCAGCGGGAGGCCCACTGTGAATAAACCGCATGCGTTATTTTCATCGCAATGCGCGTACTTCTATTACATTCCATACTTCACACACTACTTCTTCATGCGGTAAAAAAACGCACGGCAGTGCGCGCTAGGTCTAAATCATTGTCCTGCCTCGTTGGTCTAGTGGTCGCAGGCGCTACTGCTGAGCAAAACTCATGAGGTCCTGGGTTCGATTCCTGGGTTCGGCAAAGTGTTATTGGGTTTTTCCATCTGGAATTTCTCAGTAGCAGCCCAGTCTGGATTTGTGCCTGGTTGATGGCAAAAGGGTTGCCCCTATTACATGGGACTTAAACATAACTGGCGAAATGTGGGTGTACCATTTACACCTCTGCCTAAACCTTCGGGGAAAACATTTAACAGGCGTGATGTTATGTTACATATCAAAATGTAGGTAAACAAAAACTAATGATGAACAATTAGGTACCTAACTACCAAAGATTTTTTCAACTCAAAACAATCTCTTAAAAGAAACTCAAACACAATTCAACCCGAAAATGAATCACTGAAAACTCCGCGTAATAATTTCCTTCCGCAAACTAGGAAGGTTCGTCGTTCGGCCACAAAAGGCCGACAGATCTTCCGTCCTATTTAATTCGGCCTGACCCTAATACCAGCCGTGATACATTTCGATTCAATTAACCTATTTATTAAGGGATCATACCCGTTTTGTTCTAGGATCTTATTAGCCGATCTCGGATTGAAGGAAAACAATATTAGTTTCTTGTCATTGGATTCTTAGGGAGCGCACAGACTAGGGTAATTCGTGCGTTTAATTTTCTTATATTGTAGAAGTTGTTGGTTTTTCCATCTGGAATATCTCAGTAGCAGCCCTATTACATGGGACTTAAACATAACATGGCGGAATATGGGTGTACTATAGGTTGACCTCTGCATAACCCCTCGGAGAATACAGGTGTGAGATGTTATGATGACTTGACTTGACACATTATGGAATGCAAATAAAGATATGAATATGAATATGTTATGTAAAAGTGGCTGCCAAAACCGAAAATAGTAGTACAGTCATAAACTACACATAATTTGGTTGATACCTTGATAAAAGCTGCATCCGGTTAGATTGGAAGGTGACTATAAAGTAATAGATCGGGGGAAGAGTTTTTTCATATTTTATAATATATAAATCTCTTTGGCTCTTAAAATCTGTTTGTATCTGGCTGGTTTTACCATACCAACAAAACATGACATTGACAGATGACATTTAAAAAAAGAAAAGGATTATGCAAAAATGATTTCCCGCCATTATTCAATTGTTTTTCTGTCCGCCAAAATGAGTGAATCTAATGAAGAAATCCGATACATTTTGAAGTTTTATTACAAAAAAGGGAAAAATGCGGCACAAGCCGCGAAAATAAATTGTGACGTTTATGGACTTAACGCAGTGCCATAGAGTAGCACGAAGTTGGTTCAAGCGTTTTCAATCCAGGAATTTTGATGTCAAAGATACAGCTTGCTCTGGTCGCCTCTGGTCACCCTTTTAAGTATAAAGTCGACGCCATTTTTGAAAAAGTGGAGCAAGATATTAATAGTTACGGCATAGCTGAAGAGTTAAGGGTTGGGACTACAAACCAGTTTTGACCCATTTGTCAAATGGCACATAATTGTCTTGAATTTGTATATGTATAAAATACGATAAAACTTTTTCCCTGACTTAATATTAAAAAGGCTAGGGAGGTTAATGATGAAATAGTCTATACCTAACTTAATAAATGGTTTCCACTGAAGATATAAATATTGTAGCAAACTTGTTAGTTGGTCTTACCTACGAATTTATTAATTAGTTGGTTGAAGAGGTATTTCTTTGTAGGTAGTTATGAGATTAGTTGCTTATGCAAAAAGCTGAAGAACGTCACAAAAAATTGGAACGCTTTTAGCCGAAATGATCCAGTTATTCCAAAAATATTGCCCATGCTGAGTTGATTTCGTCACTTCTTCAATTCTGAATCGGCTTTCTACGTACTCAAGCGTAATAAGATTTGCCTTGTGAGGTAATCTCCATCAAATACAGCAATGAACAACATAAAATCCGATCTCATTTTTGCTATTTCAAACGAAAAAGTCTCGTTAAGTCGTAGCATTGCTTTTTATTCTAAGTGCATAAATATAAATGGTATCAAATACAATATTTATGTTTCATACTCAGACTATTTATTATATGTGGTATTGCTATTTCAGATTAGCTACTTGGGTTATAAATGTTAAATACCTAGTTTCTCACTCGAAAATGTTATCTAGGTTTGAAAATATTTGACATCAGCGGGTACCAGAGGCGAAGCACGCTAACAACTACATTCCTACCGGCTTCCCTTTGGAGGATCGGAAGAGTAACTTCACCTACCACCATTGCAAATAGCACATTCAGTAATATCAACGATTGTCAAGTAATATATATTCCAACAATAACACAGATTGTTCTAAATAATCCAGCGCCACAACGTGATAATCGTATTTGTATGACTATTTATAACTAAACAATTTCTTCTTCGGCTTCCCTCCTACGAAATGTCAAGCCTCGCCACTGGCGAGTACCCAAACCTTCTCACCTTAACATAAAGCCATATACCTGGGTATTGCCACAATATCGACTCTTCAGAAATAAACTCATTCGATACCTCAAATATTTCTACAATACCTTTTAGCTCCCTTCAAGGACCCTAAACAAATAATAACCTTTTCCATCGCCCCAAAAAATGTAACAATCAATTTTTCTTCAATAAAACTTGAACACAATAGAAAATAACATTCATTCGCGCGTAACCTCGACACGGCACTCGTAAACTACGTTCAGACAAAAAATTTCGAATCACTAAAGTTCCGACGAAGAAGCGAAAATT
Organism: Fissipunctia ypsillon; assembly: GCA_947568875.1. NCBI lineage: Eukaryota > Metazoa > Arthropoda > Insecta > Lepidoptera > Noctuidae > Fissipunctia > Fissipunctia ypsillon. Next base: position 18,085,291 of record OX387658.1, read on the forward strand.
GTTTGTTAAGTTCGGCACCTCGCATTGTTTCGGATAAACTCTCGGTCTCGTCTAAGTTTCCCATCACTACTGAGAACAGGCGAAATTAAATTCGGATTTGAGTTCCATTGCGGTTTGAGTGCGAACAGTTTAATTAAATACTATAGAGGTCACGGAATGTATTTTGACAAATATGTTAAGTTCATAAATTCGATCTTTTTGTCAACCGTAGTCTGACCATCCGTGTTGGGCAAAGGTACAGGCTACTTCTCGTAATGATTAATTTTCAACAAACCAAAGTTGTTCCACGGCTTTATTAGATTAGTTACCGGTAACGCTCCTTGCGTTTTCCGATAAATAGCTATTAAGCGAAAATAGTGCTTTTCATTAGCTATTAACTTTGAGATTCTTAATTAAATTGCTGTTAAATATTGTTTTAGTCAGCCGTACGTATTGCAATTATGCAAGGCTTTTCAGTGGAAATTCACTGCTTTTAAAACATTATTTTAAATAAGTAACTATTATTTCTGGAATTTCTCAGTAGCAGCCCGGAGTCTGGATTTGTACCCGGTAGATGGTAATAGGCTCGCCCCCTATTACATGGGGGCTTAAACATAACTGGCGAAATGTGGGTGTACTATAGGTACTAATCCTTCGGGGAAACAAAGCGTGATGTTATGTTATGTTAATTATTATGTTGAGAATCCACGTAGATATAACAACAGACTATTTCAGAGTATTTTTATAATAAGTGCTACTGCAAATCAACATAAAAAAGGAAGCATTCACTCACTTATTATTTAAAAGCATCACCATTTTGAAACAACAGACAGACACGTCATAATTAAGTCAATGGAGGTTGAACAAAAAACGAGCTATTCATGTTTTTTGAATTCAGAATCGTCGACGCCCGAAAAACGCGATTTAACAAGTCTGATAATTAAAAGTCTGATTGCTCAGTTTTTTTCTCGTTTTCCCTACAAGGAAAATTGGACTGAAACGGTTTCGTTCGACCAAAATTGAAAATTCGGGGACTGTTGAACTTTATTTGCTTCGTATTATTAAATTGTAAGTATATTTTAACTGTACTGACTCTTATTAACTGGGCGATGCTTGTTAAATAACGCAAAATTAAAATCACGCTTCTAAATTCAAACGGGTACAGAATTTAAGCGACTGTTCTCATTTGGAAGCAGTTTTGGTTTTAAAGAAAGATCCCGTAGACACTAGAAATTACAGGTTACTATATTCTCAATTATACATGGAATTTATATTTGCAGGGAAGTTTTAGAAAGCAAAATCATCAATACAACTCTCTCACTTTGAATGACTATTTCATGCAATCATGATATTTGAGGCTAATTCTTACCTAGTTAGAGAGTCGTATTGATGATTTTTAAACTATAATTCTGTCAATACATATTTGTTACAGTCGCGAATCATATTTTTATCTACCTACAACCTGACACTGAAAAACGTACGAAAGTTTTAATCTCGCGGGCTACCTTAGCGCATCCCCCTTAAGTAATTATGTTATGAACTTCTCTAAATACCAACATGAATTGCAGTAGACACAAAGTATAATCACAATCAGAATAAAAGTTCAAATTCTCCAATTTCGCTTATTTAAAACGGAAAGTTATACAATAAATGAGAATTATTTCAGAACGATCCGATTTAAGAATTCTTTAAGTAACAATTTAAGCGGAAAATTCAGAAGTTTTCCTTGAAAATGGGGAAGAAGCATTGTTTGAACCAATGCACAAATTCCCGATCTGGGTTAGCGATGGGCGTATTCGAAATGCTTCATTCGACTAATTACATTCGATGACATTCGTGTCGACTGCATTCGATTAATTCAACGAAAACATTTAAGTATTCAGTAAATAAATTTTTAACATAAAACCATGTCATTTTTTTCGTATTTAAATAATTATGTACCAAGAAAGATACAATCGATGGCTATGAAACCTAGCACAAAATCGATTTGAATAAATCAGACTGTCCACTGCAACAATCAACTCGAATCATTCGAATAAGATTTCGATCGTTAACCTAATCAGAGGGCGCGTCGATTGTTAAGTCGAGTAGAAATTCTTACAACTCCCATTCGATTGTCGAAACATTTTGGAATCCCGCAACGCTAAGCTTGGGCGGAATGGGCGAGGAACGCGCGAACGTTATATAAAAGAAAAGAACTGTAGTAGCTAGTATTGGTTATCGCTTAGTGGTACCTAGGTACCTACATCATGTTTTTAAATAAGAAACGAATAAAACGCGTAAACTTATGAGTTCTGTGTCATGGTTATATTCACACAGTCTCATCTTTTGCTTCGAGAGGAGGTGCTTCTTCTGAAGGAACTCGTGACTAAGTAATGCAGCCGCACGGGTCGATAGAAGGTTAAGCTACCGAGCTTGCCGAGGTCAGTCCGTGGATGGGGCACCATCCATTACATACCGAGAATCCTCCGTGTCTCGGATTGGTCCCGGCTGTCACTCATAGATCTTTGACGGTCGTTACGGGTGGTCAGAAGCCCGACAGTCTGACAACCAGTCTTACCAATGGCTATCGTATACCAGTTACCCAGTAACTGGGTTGTGGAGGTCAGATAGGCAGTCGCTCCATGTAAAATACTGGTATTCAGCTGCATCCGATTAGACTGGAAGCCGACCCCAACAGAGTTGGGACAAGGCTAGGCCCTATGATAATGATCTCCTGCTTCGGATAGAGTAATCCTGATATTCTGCCACTGATATTAATCAAAACATTAATAATAATTTACCTACCAATTTGTGTAATAAAAATCAGCATCGGACTTTCTAATAAGCATCCTATGTCACTTTTAAAATCATTACCTTTTTCAATCACGAAGGATCACTTTCAAATTAATTCATTTCAAACATCAAAGTGGATTTAGAAACTCGACAGAACGTTTCCTTAGCCTGGAGACATGCGGGAAAAAGAAAAGAATTTGAATTAAGTCGAACGTAAATAGAATCTTATTATAATTTGAGGAGTTAAGCTTATTAGCAGAGATCGGAATAGGTAGAGTAGATTTACCTTAACTTCGAGGGATTAAGTAACATATAGTGGATAATACCTCCTCTAAAATCAAGGAATAATGATAATGTAAACAAATAAGCTAAACTACACACTACATATTAAAAAAAAATACTTCAGTTTAAAAAACACGTGTCTTGTATGGGGACCCCCTTTTATTTTTAACTTTATTTTATTTTTATTATTTGTTATTATAGCAGCAATACATATGTACACACAATCTGTGAAAATTCCAACTGCCTAGGTACCTATTACGGTTCATGAGATACAGCCCGCTGACAGACAGACGGACGGACAACGGAGGCTTTATAAGAAAAACAAGGAAGGATTCCGTTTGGCACCCTCGGGTACGGAACGTTAAAAATGAGAAGCATTAAACGGTGAAATCATATTACCTGTTTTCCAATTAAACAAATTAAATTATATATGTTTTGCACTGTTTTGGGCAAGATTATAGTTAATCACATTTTTGAGCGACACAAATGGATAGATTTACGTACAAATCTGGGCTGGGCGGATAGGTCTGGGTGTAATCTAAAACCAGCCCCACTAATCGAAATTACATGGCATGGTTTCTCAACTCCTCTAAACCCTTATCTCCCCAGGTACGCTTACACGAACGCATGCTCTCAGACCAAGCCAAGAAGATGAACGTCAAGTCTCTATCCGCCAACAAGGAGGATGCGAGCCGAAGTGTTGAGATACGGATCGCTAAAGTCGCCTTCACGATATTCTTCCTTTTCATCTGTGCCTGGACTCCTTATGCTTTCGTGGCTATGACTGGCGCTTTTGGTGATAGGTGAGTGTATAAACATTATTAAATTTATTCCCTTTTTACAAAGTGGCCACTAAACTGGACAGTCAGTTTCAAGGTTGTTATCTTATTGAAAGATTACGATTTCTTCGTATGAGCCGTCCTTTAACGGGTTAAAGCAAGGCAAACGAATGACATATTTACAAGAATAATATGAATAAGTACCTAATCACTGTTTTTTATCCTTTAGCAATTAATCTTAAGTAATAAATCTTAGGGGTTCGAAGGCGATCGAATTTAGAATACGTATTTTCATGGAACACCTTTTTCAACAAATTATTGTAGGATCAGTAAAACGAAGATTTGTTAAGAATTTTAACCAAATAACGAATGAAATCATTAATAACTCTTGCCACCAGGAACCTCCTGACTCCCATTGCGACAATGGTGCCCGCCGTTTGCTGTAAGATAGTCTCCTGCATAGACCCATGGGTGTACGCTATTAATCACCCCAGATACAGGTCAGTACTTTAACTTAATTTGTAAGTAATTGATACCTCAGAGTTTATAAAAAGTGTCTCTACAAGTCTCAATCCATACCTTACATAAGTTTGGCCAGTACCGATATTGCTGATCCATTGCTTCATATGATCGAAAAATTGGTCAGCTCAACAACGTAAATAACGCAATGAATGTTGTTGAACTACCAAAATGAAAGCCATTGCTACACTAAGTGTGTTACGCGATTAGCCCCCAGGTCTGCGCAACTTGGGCAGATACTCTTACTTTTAAAATTTCTAATCGAAAAAGGTTTCCTTCAAGCACGTTCATGAGTATAACTTTCGTATATTATCATGCTGATATAGGAGTAGAAAGCTTCAGCAGACATTAGAGTGACAGGAGCCGCTTTCGGTCAGACTATTTGTTATTAATAAATTCCACTTATTTATTTTCTGCAGGGCGGAGCTCCAGAAGCGTCTCCCCTGGATGGGAGTTCGCGAACAGGACCCTGACTCCGTATCAACTACCACCAGCGTCGCCACCGCGCAGTCTACTGCCCAAGCCGCTGCTGAAGCCTAAATCCTAACAGAAATAAAACTACTGGTGCAGTGAGAATTTGTTCGACGCCATCTTTAAAGTTCGAAACTAGAACATTCTAGAATTTTTCGAACAGTGTCAGTCGATTTTATGAAAGTTCGATTACGCGCTTTGATTATAATTATATATGTCTAGATAGAATGACGCGCTGGAAAAGAATTAAAACGAACAAGCCAACTTTGTTATGCTGGCGTGACAGCTTACGTCTACACTCGCGTCAGTCATTCTTCATTTCTAGTGCGCGTGCGCAATGCGGCCAACAGTTAGACGCTATTTTTTTTCGATGAGTTCACAGCTTTCACTGTCAATCTAGACATATTTATATCTTCGGTTACGCGTTCGATTTTTGAATTTGTTTGAAGTTTGATGCGCTTTTGTTAGCGTAGTAATTACTTAGTTTGAGTAGGGTTATTTACCTAATTGCTATTGTATTAAGTTAGCTAATGATACCTTTTAAAGGGGCTTTATTTTAGGATGATTTAATTAATTATGTTTTTTAATGTGACCATGTTATTAATTAATGTACCTACTAACATTTCAAACATGAAGACATTACACTCGAACTCATTAGTACCAATGAACTCCAGAAACTCAACAATGTTCTATTTCTGTGTCTACAAACAAACAAGATTCGTCCGCCCACACCGCCTGTCCCTCAGAATTAGATTAATACCAAAAACATTCCCAAATATAGTACTCGTAGCTACAAATTATTTGAGCCGTCAAATCCGTCTTGTAAAGTAGAAAAACTTTTGGCAAAACTGTCAAAGAAATCCCTACTTATAATATTTCGCCAAAAGGTCAACATGTCTGAAAGTAAGCTAACAAAAGCGAATATTTCCAAGATCTTACTTATATAAAGGTCTTCATAAAGCCGTATTGATAGAACTATTCCAAAGTATAGTTTTTTTCTTCTTCCTTTATTGTAGAGATTTCCCTCCCTCTGAGAGAGAGATGTCTGTTCTTAGCCATTGTTCTTGCGCCATTCTCAAATGAGTCTTTCGGGGCACCAATTTCATTTGGGTGAATATGTCCATCTAAAGTTGCCTGGGCTACCCAGTGTGTTCCCTTCTTAATAGGGATGATGTCTGGGTAAAAAAGAAATTCTGTTTAGTCTGTCAGTCAGATAATAAAAAAAAATATTAGACACGTATTTTTTGCTTTATCATTAAAAATGACTTAGATAAAACTCGCTACGTCACAACTCAGTATAAAATCTAGCAAGGCGTGACGTCATGCCACATTTTAACTCAATGTATCGCCGTAATCTTTGACTACATAAAAAAAGAAAAAATACGTGCCCAATATTTTTCAATAATCTATCAGACGGACAAAAAAAATTTTTGTCATCGTCCCTAATCTACTTTAGCTTGAATTTATCATTCAATAGATTTCATAGCAACAAGGTAACAAAGTACCAACATAAGCTACTTTGAGGGGTTCAACTAATTAAGCGTGAAATGTGTTGTTTGCTAAGTCAATCAACAGAAACATGTAGGTACTGGATCACCTACTTTTCTAATTTCCGAGCCTAGCCAGGCACCATTACTTAACCGTTGATATTACACAGAAGTAATTTAATAACTTTTGCGTAAGTTATTGCGTAAAGCTTTAAATAATGTTATGTTAGTTTTAATGTTGCCTAAGTTATATTTTGTAAGAACAAATTCTGACTGTACCAAGTTACAATTTCTCTAAACAACGACACAAGCCAGTCAACGGTTTAACGAGTATGCAAGAATAATATTTTTTTACGAAGCAAAATATAAAAATACAAAAAAAAAATACGGACCGACCCCGACGACCAAGCTGATTTTATGAGCAAATAAAGTTATACATACTGCAACTGACGAGTTCGTTTTATTTTGTTACTAGCTTTTGCCCGCGGCTTCGCCCGCATGTATGTCGGAATATATCAAATTAGTACCTACCCTACGTGTTAATCCAGGTTCTAAAACATCTGTATGACAATTTTCCTCTAAATTCAATCAACCGTTTTTGCGCCAAACCGGAACATACATCCCGACAAACAACAAACGGACAAAAATTCTAAAAACTATACTGTGCGCAACAGACTCGTTCAATCACTTCTTTTCAAATATGCTATGCACAGTTCTGACTTCGTTACTATTTTTAACCGACTTCAAAAAAAGGAGGAGGTTATCAAATCGGTTGTATGGTTTTTTTAATGTTTGTTACCGTTACTCCGTCATTTATAAACCGATTTGGAAAATTATTTTTTTATTTGAAAGAATTGGACTTCCAGATTGGTCCCATTTTTATGCAAATCCAGTTCTGATGATAGGATCCATGAGGAATTGAGGGAACTCCTCAAATATTATTGGCAAACACATAGTGATTTTGGTATTTTCGTCAACAAATCAAGCATTTGCATTCAGAAAGTATGATTTGCTGAAGTGGAACTGACGAAGAAGACCATAGATGGCCACAGCAAGTCATCAATGATAAGTATTTCACGAGTGGCGATAAGATATCTCGATTAAGATAGTTAAACGACTATGACGAAGCGGTTCCCCGATTACTCGAAGACGGCTGGACCGATTTGGAAAATTCTTTTTTTGTTTGAAAGGGTATACTTGCCAGGTGGTCCCATTGTCAACAGGTCAGGATCTAATGATGGGATCCTGGAGAAATCGAGGGAACTCTTCAATATAGGCACACCTATAGCGATTTTGGTATTTTTTATAGTAATTTGTGCATTTGCTCTCGGAAAGCAACGTTTGGTGAAGTGGAACTGATGACGAAGACCATAGATGGTAAGATGGCCACCGGAACAACTCAATAATAAGTATTTCACGGGTTGCGATTCCATTACTTTAAAATTATCGCTAATCAATAGAAGCTCGTCACAATGCATATGGTGAAGTGGAGCTGATGGTGAAGTACCAGGAGAACTCCTCTACAATTAACGTCCCTGCATCGGGAAAAGCAATGTTTTGTAAAAGTTGATGAGCAGTAGTCTATTGTAGGCTATTGTAACTCAGATAAATTACAAACAGACCCACTAAAAAGTGAAAAATAAAAACCACCGACTTCCAAAACAAACACTACAAAGTGAAAAATAGCTTTAATTTCGGAAGTCAGTGGCAAAAACCTAAAATACAGATCCAAAGACACTGACTTCCGAAAAAGTATTAGTACCGAGTTTCGAGTTAATATGACAGCGCGTTAAAATTTTTCTTACTGTTCTTAGGGTCCTAGTGTTCCTTACTTGTTTTAAAAAACTAAAAGTGACAATTTTTATTATTTCCTGAGGCAAATATTATAAAGTTTCAAATGTATTAACCAAAAGAATAAGATTTTTCATATAATCTGTATCCCCTCTTTTCACCCCCACGGGGGGTGGAATTTCGAAAAATCGTTTTGGATTTTTCCATAACTGAAATCAAAGATTTCTTATACCAATTTTTGAGTTAATCATGCCACACAGTAAAATCTTCCTCTTAAAAATCTAATTACCCCTTTTCACTCCGTCAGGGGTAGTTTTGAAAAACGAATAGTAAGAAACTTAATCGCTTATTTAGGCAAATATTCCTGCCAAGTTTCAAGTTTATTAACCAAATGAATAAGATTTTTCACCTAAACTATATCCCCGCTTTTCACCCCCACAGGGGTGGAATTTTAAAAATTCGTTTAAAATATTTCCAAAACTTGACTCAAAGATTATTTGTACCAATTTTCGAGTTAATCAAGCCACGCAGTAAAATCCTCCCCTGTAAAATTGACAACCCCTTATCACCTCGTTCGGGGTAGATTTTCGAAAAACCTTGATACAGGTTATTCTTTATTATACTGAGTTTCGAGTTAATCGGACTGCGCGTTAAAACTCTTCGATACAAATTTTGACACCCCCCAATCCCCCTCATGGGGGTAGTTTAGAAAAACCAAAAATTACAAAGTTCATAATTTATTAAGATAAGTATTTGGGCCAAGTTCCAAGGTTATTAACTCAAGGAATAAGATTTTTCATACAAAAGAAATACCCCCTTTTCACCCCCTTAAAGGTCGAATTTCCAAAAACCCCTTCTTAGTGCTCCCCTACATTATAAAATGAAGCCGTGTGCAAAATTTCACGTTCCTAGTCCCAGTAGTTTCGGCTGTGCGTTCAGTCAGTCAGTCAGTCAGTCAGTTTCTCCTTTTATATATATAGATAAAAGTATTTATCCCTTAGATGAGAAAAATGGTGGATGTGGTTAAGGGGGATCATTAGGCTTTGAAACACCCACAAAGCTCTTTATACTTAAAATGAAACTCATTTGTGGTGCTGGATAACATTACCATAGACAGATAGGTACCTAAATGGAATCTGCTTTGAACAAGTTAAGTACAACAATCCACAAACAATAATATATGTATAATAATAATAATAATACCAGTCAGGATAATAATTTTCCCACTGCAGGACAAAGGCCTCTTCTCATTTAAAGAAGGCACGAGCATTGATAACCACGCTTGCTCAAGACGGGTTCCACCAACATTAATACTTATTAAACAAATTGTTGATCGCAACAGTCTTGTAAATGCATGAATAGATGCTATTTTTCATCAACGCCAAAAGATGCCCTTGATCATCTTTCACCCATCACACTACAGGGAAAATACCTACCGACTTTTGGTTTTCAAGCAAACCGAGGAAACAGTTCCAGGGGGGAATTACGTAACACACTTACAGTAGGGATCGGTTTCAATTCGACAGTTCAACAACATTCATTGCATTATTTACGTTGTAGAGCAGACCAATTTTTCGAACATAAGTATGAAGCAATGGATTAGCAATTTCCTTCAAAATCATTCAGATTGTGATTGATAGTGCAACGCAATTAGGGTGCTGGAGGCAGTTACATAAAATACAACCAAACCTACTCTTACACAAGGAACATATCACATAACATCACGCCTGTATTCCACGAAGGGTTAGGCAGAGGCGCACCTATTGTATACCAACATTTCTCCAGTTATGTTTAAGTCCCATGTAATAGGGGGTGAGCTTATGCCATTAACCGGGCACAAATCCAGACTCCGGGCTGCTACTGAGAAATACCAGATGGGAAAACCCAATAACACTTAACACAAAAGGAACCTAGACACAATTTACACCAACCTCATTAATCCTAACAGCAACAAAAAACAGAATTTATGCAAACCAAACCACAAAAAAAGTATTTCATAACCAGAGACAAAAATAAAATTAAAAAAAAAAAAACAAGAAGTAATGAGACGCGCAAAGCAGCTTACACTTTGTGCCCTTTTATCGGTCACTGAGACCGCTACTAATGAACTGTGCGTCCAAGATAGACAATTTTATGGTTGCCTTCTCTTCTAATACGATTCTTGTTTCATTCCTTGATCCTCGAAAATGGCTGGAAGCTCATCGTCACGATTGTGTCACGGATCGTGAAAATGAGTTGAGTGTGAATTTTAGTGTTCTCGATTCAAAAAGTTTAAACGATGCGTGTCAATCAAGTGCACTTCATGCAAACAGTGTAACTGCACTGCAGGCATTATTCAGAGGTGAATCATGGTTTAGTCATTTCCATCAGTAAGACATCTATTTCCTGAACATATAGGTACCTAAGTTGGAGGGACTTTACCACAATATTCAATATTTATCTGCATTCCACAATGTGAACTTAGGTGGTAGGTTTTAGAATGACATGACATGATCATTATGGACCTGTCGGGCACAGCAAAGTAAGAGAGAGCAAGAGGGATACCTATAATATGGCATTATGCACAATTCTTGTAAGGCGAAGGAATAATTATTGGAATAATTATTAGTACACGAAACCACGAAACCAGCGGCGGCCGAGCGATGGCGATTACGGAGCGACGCGGCGCGGCGGCGACGTAAACAAAAGTATAGCATTCTGAAGTGACGCGCACGAAACGGGTGAGAGCGGCGCGGGGCGATCGAGCGATGCACGGGCGGTGGCGGCGCGATGGCGACGAGCAAGCGATGGGAACAAACTTGTTTGATTTCGCCACTCGATGGCCGCTACTTCCTACTCTAGCGCGACTGATCGACCGCCAGTCTCATGCCCACTCCAAAGCCCGCTGCCGGATTGCCGCGCCGCCGCAGTCGTCATTGCTTGGCTGTCGCTGGTTTCGTGGCCGCAGACTTACTCTTGCAATGTAACTGCGGGGTATTTAGGCTTGCAGCTTGCTTTCTTGCCATCTGTACCTAATCTCATCGTGCGTCCCATGCTCTATAATTTTCAGTCTTTAGTTGAGAAAAAATCTCCCATAGATATCTTAAGCGCATCTTTGAACGGCGTCTGCAATTATGCTGACGTAGTTTCAATCAACTCAGCCTATCGCTGTCCACTGCTGGACATAGGCCTCTTCCAGGCTGCGCCACAACACACTGTCCTCCGCCTTCCGCATCCAGTCTGTCCCAGCCACCTTCTTAAGATCGTCGGTTCATCTAGCTGGGGGGCGTCCCACACTACGCTTACCGATACGCGGTCTCCTCGGACTCGTCTGCTCCACCGGCCATCGTATTTAGTGTCCTATCTTCTCATAACAATACAGACGCCTTTTTATGATTTATTTTATTTTATGTACATTGTTATGTTGTCCTATCGCCCTATTTTCAACATTCTCAGTCCCTTCATAGCAAGACGTCGGAATAGTTACGTAATTCTCCCGACATGTGGGAACCGGGGCGGGAATACGTACTTTTCGACTTTAAAATCGGCTTACAAGTCATTTAATGAAGTGGAAGCTCTCGTGTTGCTTGTTTCCCGAATAAAGTTTTACGAAGGACCGAGAAATTTGTAACAATCATAATAAGCTCTTGAGTGAATTTCTTAAAAGCAGAGGAAAGTGGTTTTAGGTTGAGTGGTCCAACATTCTAGACATTTTAAGTTACATCCAGGACCATAGGCAAGAGTTTATGATGTCTATAGGTTTCCTGTAAAGGATCCAGAGAATTAAAAACATATCCAGCTTCCTAACATTGGTTTTAAACCTTTCCAGTCCAATTTCAGTTTTCTTTTTCACGAACTGTCACAATAAAGCTCTGTTTACACGGTGCAACTTTATTGCCTGTGGCATACCATAAAATTGAAAGGCAGTGAACTAGCACCGTCTAAACAACTCGTACAATATTGTTGCACGATGCGGGCAAGTTAGTTGCCGTTCAAAACTGGCATAGGTGTCAACAGCACGTAGAATAAAATTGCACGTGCAATCAAATCGCATTCAACTCTACAAGTAGGTACGTACGAATGAATAAAGTAAATTAATCTTGAGACGTTCAATAAGATTTTAATGACATATTTGGCAGCGCAAATACGGGCAATACTTGAATCAATTGTACAAGGACGTGCAACTCTGTTTAGACGAGGCAAAACTTGCATGCAATAATCGCCTTGCAATTTTATTGCCTTGCTGTAAGTCAAATGCATTTTTATTGAATGGCAATACTTGCATTCAATTATTGTATGCCATTTTATGGAAATCGCACGCGTGTAAATATCTGCATGCAATTCTTGAATGGCAATAAAATTGAACGTCTTGCGATTATTGCTCTTGAACGTTCCAGAAACTAGCACCGTGTAAATGGGGCTTGGCTAAGCATAACTTAACTACTTATAACTGTGAACGGTCTGTAGATTTTGAACGTTTTTAATTACGGGAATTGGCACTCTGATCAACGCAAGAATTAAAACTGACAAACAATTTTGTTACCCACTCCAATAAAGGGGTACAAAGGAAAAGCAATCAATTATCTCGGTCATTCGAGTCGCGAGTTCGATTCATCACTCGCGCTTTCAAACCGCCTGCTCGAAATGTTCGCACTTCGTTAACGATTAATTAAATTTCGACTCGATTTCAGCGATTAAACGTCGGTTAGAAGCGTACGGTGTTCGGACGATGAATTTTGGCAGATTATTGCCCAATTATACCTAAAGATTGGGCAATAATCTTACAGCAGGTACTGTAATGATCTGCCACGATACTAGGGCAGACCACTACTTGTATGTGTGTGTGGTCTCTTCTAGAGGCGTGTTATTGGATATATGAATGAGACACACAGGAACACTGCTATTACTATTTATTGGCTTATGGGAAAGCACGTTACATTGTCGACCGTAAAGCTAGCACTGACTCAATATAAAACAATTTGACTATATGTCATAGTTTGAACCTATTCTATATTTCAATAAACCAGTGTCATAGTATAAAGAGAGGAAGTAGGCTATCTCCGGCACAATCCGCGATATAATTGCCTACTGTCTCAGGGTTGTCACTTTTAGTTAAATTTTAATTCAGTGCCAATAAATTGGCAAGGGTCGGGAAGTTGTATTTTTTACTTGTATTGTCTGGGTACCTAAACGATGATGAAACCTTTCACGATGAAAGAAAGAGCGACGGGCCAGCAGACGGGCGGCGCGGGGCGGTGATGAGCACGAGTAAACGGTAGGTGATTCGAACTTTGCTCTATTTATCTGATTCACAATTAGTCAATTACTTATTTTTTAAGTACGATTTTATAACTGTAAGTAGGTACTTAGTTACTATACCTACAATAGGTACTGAGAAATCGGCATGACTAAACATAAACAAAGCAATAGCGGCAAATCAATTGACAGATCAAAAGTACCTAGTACATTCTAATGGGAAAGTAGGCCTACCTACTTCCTCTGTCTGATAGAAAACTAATACAACAAAAAATAAGTAAGTAACAAGTAAGTATCATCAAGTAAAAATGATATGCTAGAAAAAGTGACTTCTTTCCTGTTCAATAGGTAATTTGAACCGAGACAATTCTGGAATCGATGAATTATTAAGACACCCAAACACACAGCAATACGTTCTCCTGCGATTATCACACATTTTTCATTCATTTAGCGGTGCCGAAAAGCCGTGACGCGCGAACCTCGTGCGATGTTAGCCCCGACTGGCGCGCTGCGAAACGGGCCGAGATTTGTTTAAGTGTGCGTGCGGCGACGCATAGATACTTTGGCGCACACATACAAGCCGCGCGCGGTGCGTTTGTATGAAGATAACGTACTTCCTCTCTTTATACTATGCCAGTGTTTGTCTTATCAGCCAATGCCACAATCCGCGGAGGATTCATGCTGAAGGCCGACCCGATTAAAGCCTCTACGGTACCATGTAAGATATGATTTAGGAAAAATATAGTGTGGATATCTTCATGGTTGTCCTCGGCCCTGGTTGATCTCCTTAAGTTCCGAGTTGAGCTACACGATTACTGACAAATGCTTGCACTGACTGGACAGGTCCAAACAAATTTGACAAGTGTGGTTCTTTCCTCAAAAGACCATCTCAGAAACTAATCTACATGGTCCTTACATGATCTGACCAAAATTATGTCTGGACTTTATAAGAGACTTTGACCCCTAAATTTATTTCGCCATTTCTTCTCAGGGCTAGGTACTTAGACAGGAAAGGTCAACTCCATCTAGCTTTTTTTTATATGACGTGTAAAAATGATTCTGAAAAACGATTTACAGAACAAACAATTTTCATTTCCCGGCGCGAGCGTCTGTCAGACTAAACCTCACGGTGATCCAGAGTCAATGGACCCTAGATTGAATTTCGGGATATGTTTTCGTCCTATTTAACTAGATCGATGAAAATGGACACAATATAGGTCCTATTTGGTAAGTCTTTATTTACGTAAAACGACTTTTTTCGAAGTAAGCTGATTAGGTACCTACTTACCTATATACTAAAGACGAAGGTACCTTAATAAAGGCTTCGAACAGACGGACCTATTTTCGTTTTTTATTTACTGGAAAATAAAATACCGAAAATTTTTAGATGCCAGGAACATTTTTAACGAAAAGAGGAATTTCAGGAATGTTAGCTAAATTGTAATTAAGGGGCGCGCGGGACGGAGGGGAGGTGAAGAAAGGGTTGCTAGACGTCGCCATTTTAAGGGACCATTTTCATAAGTAGGTATCTAGTTATTTCAAAGAACAAGAATGTATACAACATTTCCCGGAGTTAACGCCCATCCTCTTAAGGGGTCATTGCACTCATAATTATGAACAACTTTTACTATGGGGCCAAACCTCTAATCGTGAAAAAAACCTGCTGTTACCTACATTTATGTTCGCATAACTCGTCAAAATGTAGGAAGCACCTGATTTTATTTTGCAATTTCAGGCTTGGTCACATAGTAAAAGTTGTTCATAATGATGAGTACAATGTTCCTTAAGTGGTTGTGCGTTAATTCCGGGACATGTTGTATAGAAATGGATATTTAATCTTATATGTATTTTTCTGAGGCATAGTGTTTAAAACATGGGCTCGTGGCTAAATAATAACAGCCTCACGGGTCGATCGAAGGTTATGCTACGCTTACTGCGGTCGGTTCGTGGATGGATGACCATCCATTACATATCGTAACCTCACCGTACCTCGGAAAGCACGTTGAGCTGTTGGTACCGGCTGTCTTTCGTTGATCATTGATAGTCGTTACGGGTAGTCAGAAGCACAAAAGTCTGTAAAGAAGTCATACTAAGGGGTGTCGTGTTACCGGTAAATGGCCTGTGAAGTTCAGACAGGCATTCGCTCCGTGTAAAAGTAAACTACTGGTATTCAGCTGCATCTGGTTAGACTGGAAGCCGACCCCGACATAGTTGGGAAAAGGCTAGGCAGATTGATTTTGATGTCCATAAACAAAAAAAAACATTTTTCTTTTAAGCTGCTACTTCTGTTTATTTCCCAAGTTATGTACCAAGAATGTGACATACCAATAACCAACCCACACTGGGACCGCGTGGTGGGTACCTAGG
Organism: Fissipunctia ypsillon; assembly: GCA_947568875.1. NCBI lineage: Eukaryota > Metazoa > Arthropoda > Insecta > Lepidoptera > Noctuidae > Fissipunctia > Fissipunctia ypsillon. Next base: position 18,100,976 of record OX387658.1, read on the forward strand.
GAGCGTTCATTGTTACAAAGCGGAGGCCTGATTCCCAGCCCAACAAAGGAAAATTGGACAGTAAATGCACTAAACAATTAAAAGAAATAGAACAAATAAAAAAATAAATAAACAAAAGACTGACGCGCCGCGGGTATATTCACAGGAGCTAGACCACCACCTCTTAAGGGCCTATACTACCTCAAATGGCTTAGCATGATCCTCCGTTATGTCGGAAATTCTGCAGCATTAATTTTGAAATAAATATATGGTAAAGTTGAGGATTAATTTTAAGTACAATGTTTGCCGAAAACACGATTCCATAAATTTTTCTCGATAGAAAAAAAATCCAAAGTTACCTCCAAACCGAACAATAAACCGCTGGTATTCAAAAAATACTTCAAATTAGATCATGAAACTTTGCATACTAACTGAACTATAAAGCAGGTCTTATGTTTTTCATTTTTTTTTTTAATTACCATTATTTTCACCGTAAAAAGCAATTACCTAAACTATCGGCGCTCCCTGCCGCCCAGCACCGCACTCAGTCCCGCTCTCACTCAGTCTGCGCGCAGTATCGTGCGAGCGAGATAAAGAGTGAATTTTATCTGAGGTAGTATAGGCTCTTAAAGCAGTATTATTGTAATCTTACTTGAGTGTGGGAAAAAGATGGAGCTAGACGTTCTGTATAGCTCCATCTCTTTCTCACACTGAAGTAACATTAAAATAATACTGCTTTAAGAGGTGGTGGTTGGCCCCTAGGAACCATCTCATGCGATATTTCCCCTACCTATATTATATTCTTACCCAATATGAATTAAGTACTTGCTGCTTTCCATACCCTGACGACCTCTTGAAAACACACCATTATGTCTACTCCTTTCAAAGAAACGGCCTCTTGAATATTATGTTAAATTATTGCCATTTTCAATGTTCAGCAGAACAGTTCAAAAATTTAAAAGGCACGTTATTAGCCTAATGGTACGGTGGTCTACTACTCTACTAACTCCCAGAAACCACCACAGACAACAAAAACTTCACAATGTAATCTCTTTGAGACTTCCAAACTCATTAGATATTAGTCGTCTCGTCTCGGAGCGCGCGGTCTCTACATAAATACGTGTTCCGAACAACAAGCCACTTTGTTTGAACAAAGGCCATATACTCCATATGAATGCCAGAAATACACTCAAGTAGGTATTTGAACTTGGTAATACCTACTTTGTACCCTGGTTGTGGTTTTGTTTAGCTTTATGACTTAAAGGGGAAATAAATTGTTGAGTACCCAGCTACAATAGCTTTTTTATTTTGGAGATAATAGGTCGTCTTTTAGGTTCTACAAATTCCTTACTACCCAAGTATAAAAAACTAGGGAATAAATCGTAAAACTAAAATAAAAAGTGTGTGTTAGCTCCGACGCACGACTAGAGTTTACTCCGTGAAAGGTGTGCAAGGTACATTGCGCAGAAAAACGTAACGCTTTTGAGTTAACGCTTCACAAATGCTTCGTTGATTCCATCATAAAATTTCCATACCTTATATGAAAATCGATTCTTAAGGTGAAAGCGGCAGGGTAGCCCGCGAAATTCAAATTTTCTTACTTTTTTTGCAATTTGCAGGTCAATAATAGGTTGTATGTTGATTAAAATATGATTCGCGACCGTAAAAATTAAGTATTTACAGAATTATAATCATTAAAGTTATCAATACAACTTTCTAAGACCAAGTAATTCTATTGAATGACTATTTCATGAAATCTTAACATTTCAGGATTATACTAACTTAAGGAGTTATGTTACTGATTCTAATGATTATAATTCTGTAAGTACATATTTGTTACGGTCGCGAATCATACTTCAATCAAGATACATCCAAACACTGAACTGCAAATTGCAAAAATCGTAAGAAAATTTAAATTTCGCGGCCTACCTTAGATGATGGGGAATGCGTAACGGTGGCGGCCTGAGACCTCTTTTACCTGTTCTGTGAGGCAGACACGTGGTGGCTTGCGCGGTACTTTGAAATACGCGTCTACGTAGTACAATAGTATGCGTGTGGGCAGCGAACATAGTATTTAGGGTTTTTCGTTCCCAATGTAATTGTGTTTAACTGTTTGCATTACAATATCTCGCACTTATAAGAAACCAGCACCCTAATTGCGTAACACACAATCAATCACAATCTGAATGATTTTGAAACAAATTACTAATCCATTGCTTCAAATTTTTCGAACATTACTTATAATGCAATGAATGTTGTTGAACTGTCAAAATAAAACCGATTCCAACTATAAGTGTGTTACGCAATGGCTCCTCTGGTACAGGCTGGCTTATCAGGATAATATTTATCCAGTCACTAAATTCAAACTCAATAAAACTACCAGTTTATTACCCAGCCAGGCACTATTCCAATCAAATATAACTGGCTGGATCTTCAGCGCGCTAATCATATTAAAAGTTTGCCGAGGTATTGACGAGGAAACTGTAAAACTGTGCAATGGATTAACTTTTCCGGGGGAAGAGCTATAAATTATAGTTGTTAAGAGCGTTGTCACATTTTGCACCTCTCTCGCTCACACGGGACCAAATTTTTAATAACGTTAAATGAAAAGATGCATTTTTGAAAAATGTATTCAATGGGCCGTCTACAAAATGATATTAATTTAATAGGTAATTATTAAAAACACATTTTTATTGTGGCATTTATTTACATCATCTCAAAAACAGATCATAATACTTAATTAAATAAGTTTATTAGATAACACAATAGAAATGTGTTTTTGATAACTACCTATTAAATTAATATTGTTTTGTAGACCGCCCATTGATTACATTTTTCAAAAAAGCATTTTTTCATTTAACATTTTTAAAAATTTGGTTCTGTGTGAGCGAGAGAGATGCAAAATGTGACAACGCTCTTAAGTAGATACTTTGATACGCTTAGTTGCTTGAACAGGTGATGAGTTGGAGTCACATCATGTGAAATGCTACTGAAGCTTAAAACCTACTAAATTTTCACTATACTTACTATGGATTGACAAAATGTTAAAAACTCATTCGAAGTTTTTTTTCAATATACTTTCTCGAAACGTGACTCTTATTGCACCGCTTTTAAAAGTTCACATTTTCACAAGTAATTTGCTTTCCCTACAAAATGACGACGATAATGACGAGATGTGCGATTTTTTATTATATCAGCATAAGCCTTCATGCATTTTTATGCCTAAAAGTTTTGTGATTAAGTATACAACGTGTCCCAGAAATTAACGCACAACCGCCTAAGGGGTCATTGTCCTCAACATTATGAACAACTTTTACTATAGGACCAAACCTGAAATCGCAAAAAAAAATCTACTGTGTTCCCTACATTTTGACGAATTATGCGAACATAAATGTACGGAACAACTAATTCTTTTACGCTATTTCAGGTTTGGTCCCATAGTAAAAGTTGTTCATAACGATGAATACAATGACCCTTTAAGAGGTTGTGCATTAATTCTGGGATATGTTGTATAATTATACTATGTAAATGAATAAAATATGATGAATAAACATTAACTTTCATCACATTAATTATTCTTCCCAAACCCAACCACCATCACCACCTCTACCCAACGCTTCGGGGAAATAAGGCGTGATGTTATGTTATTATTTATTTTTGGTATGTTATTATTTGTTTTTAATATTAGACTGTTCTGTTTGGTGGCTTCTGTGTGCCTCTCCTTCAATATGAGTAGGAATGGTGCACGACAAAAAAAAAACACGCTAGCCATTTTCTACAAATACCTACACAACAGAGGTAGGTACACATGTTCACGCCTTTTTAACAAACTTTTTTATTCATTAGCTTCACTTGTAAGTAACAAAACAAACATTGTAATAAAATCTTAGAAGTCAATTTTTTCCCATGAGTTAGGGCTCCCACACAAAACTGCGAATTCGCATCGCATCGCAAACATCTGCGAGCTGCGCGTTGAATTGTAGTGTGTGTTTTGGTAACCACGGGCAACGTGCGATGCGAATTCGCAGTTTTTTAAGGGCGCCCTTAGGCAGAAACTACAGACCGCCACCTGCTACGATCCTTACATCTCCTTTTGCTTTGTTTACTTTACGCCGGTTGCGAGTACTACGCACCTGAACTTTCTGAAGAACACAAATATTCATTTTTTTCCACAAAAAATTATTATGAAATACTGACTGACTGACTGCCTCGGTGGTCTAGTGGTCGCAAGCACTACTGCTGACCATCAAGGTCCTGGATTCGATTGCCGGGTCGGGCAGTGTTATTGGGTTTTCCTATCCGGAATTTCTCAGTAGCAGCCCGGAGTCTGGATTTGTGCCCGATTGATGGCAATAGGCTCGCCCTCTATTACATGTGACAAACATAACTATTTTTTTAAATTTGAGATGGGTTTGCTCTTGACTCTAGACTAGGTCATAGGTGACAGAGACAAAGTCGACGATGGAGCGAGTTTACCCAGAAGAAGCCTGTTCACTCTCACTTTGAAGAGACCGGGGTTGTATGCGTTCGGAAACACAGACGCAGGTAGAGAGTTCCACTCCTTTACTGTGCACATCACAAAAGACATTTGGAAACGCTTAGTGCGAATAGGTGGGATAGCAACTAGGCAGGGATGGTAACTTGCAGTGCGTCTAGAAGTCCGATGGTGGAAGGGGGCCGGTGGAAAGAGGTCGTGGAGTTCTTGAGCACATTCACCGAAGTACAATCTGTAGAAGACCGACAAGCAGGCAACCTTGCGGCGATGAGCCAAGCTGTGAAGCTTGGCGTCCACCATTTTACGTCGCCAATGAGCCTCTTAGCTCTACGTTCCACCGAGTCAAGCGCTGCAAGTTGGTATTTAGCTGAGCCATCCCAAAGGTGGCTGCAATACTCCATGCAGGATCGGACTTGCGCTTTGTAAAGAGTTAAAAGCTGTCCAGGCGTAAAGTATCGCTTCATCCTATTTAGGATACCTATCCAGTTTCTTGGCCGCAGTTTGTGCTTTGTACTCGATGGTGGCACCGAAGTTGAGATATGATGTCAATCAACTCCATGCGTAGGAGTTCGAGCCGATCAGTTACAGGAATAGATGTACCCCGAAAAGTAGGAGTTTGGTTGAAACGACAAACAACTCTTACTATGGGACCAAACCTGAAATCGCGAAAAAAAATCAGCTGTTCCCTACATTTTGACGAGTTACCTATGCGAACATAAATGTAGGGAGCAGCAGATTTTTTTTTCGCGATTTCAAGTTTGGTCCCATAGTAAAAGAGTTGTTCATAATGATGAGTACAATGACCCCTTAAGAGGTTGTGCGTTTTTATACTGCATAATCTGTGAAGAATGGAATGTCATAGAAGTGCGCTCAATGCGATGAAAAAAACGCATGCGGTTAATTCACAGTGGGCCTCCCGCTGCAAATTTGCGGTGAATCCACCGCAATATCATGAAGTACCGCGAAACAACGACCAAGCAGTAATATACAAATTAGTTTGTGGATACTGAAAATGTAGACCTTAAAATAGAATAGAATAGAAATAGACCTTAACAATTTGGTGTTAAGGCTAATTTCTATTCTATTCTATTTCTAACGAGACGCAAACAAGACATAATAGAAGTTGTATTATTATTGCTGCTGTGACTGAATAGTGTCCTTCAAAACGTTACGGCTGTCAAGGAATGCACCCGAAACTGCTTGGGTACTCTTTTTTTTTTTTGTAAAACATGCATTTTCTTCACCGCCTGTGCGCGGACCCGTGACTGCGTTTGTTATACCGTACGTACGGCAGAAATAACGCACCCACCGCATTTCACCGCACCGCAGTGTGTGAATGAATGATAACTTTATTTGCTAGAATATAGGATGTACATAGCAGCAGTATCGAATTAGTGTGAAGGCCGAATGGATGTACATTAGATGTTATACACACATAACGTCACGCCTTGTTTCCCCGAAGGGTTAGGCAGAGGTGTACCTATATTGTACACCCAAGATGATACAATGTAGATAGATATAATTTAGATTTTTTGAGATTTTCTGTAGATGTTATACAATATGTTTGTTACACTATATTCAACCTTTCGATCTTGCAAATGTTAAAGCAAAAAATAAAATGAATAATAATGTGCTAGCCTTTAGTATCTTTTTTTTCATTTGAGATAGGTTTGCTCTTGACTCTAGTCTAGGTCAGAGATGACAGAGACAAAGTCGACGATGGAGCGAGCTTACCCAGAAGCCTGTTCACTCTCACTTTGAAGAGATCGGGGATTTTTTTATCTTTGACGTGTAAAGATTAAAAAAAAATGTTTGCGTTTAGTTATTGCAACTAAATAAAACAATATAAAACTCACTGGAAGGACATAACTGTTTTTTTTTTAATTTTGTTAACTAGTGTTATGGGATTCTAAAGCAAAGAAATCATTTGGTGTAGGTTAACGTAAAACAAATTCCAACAAAATATTTATTTAAAAAATTTATTCAAATCCATAATCTGTCAGCGCTGCGTCTCTTAAAAACGTATTTACAATAGTTTAGAACGCTAAGTACATGCTTGAATGGAATGTAGTTGAACTTTATTACCGGAACTTTATGACCACAAACAAACGAACAAATCGTTTTGAAACCACACTGTCTATCTGAGGCAGATCTAGCATCAGGGCAATCTCTAAAAGCTACGGTTCGATTAAACTGGCGAGAATTCCATATGTTATTAAAAAAAATGCTAGGGTCAATTTAAATGCACCACATTGTACGTCACCTCTCGCCAGTGTAATCAAACGTATGTCAACAGGTCATGATACAACACAATATCTAGCCAATCCTAATTAGCAGACACATTTACTTACAATTATTAAATTAAAAATACAAATTCACACTAACTTATTTACAATACCTAACTTCACCTACATCATTGAAAAACATGTTAAAAACAACGTTTCCCGCCTTCATGTCAACTTTAATTATTGCTTTGACAAATAATTTATATCACAACTTATTAAAAATGCGATTACAACGTACTTTAAAGTGTATAAGTAAATATGTAAGGTTCATTTTCATTCGTACTTTATTTATAATATTTACGTCTCTTTTTAAGTATCTATGTCGTCGCATTGTGATTGTTTTTAATATAAATATGTATGGTTAGAAAACCAAATGTACTGTCTAGAAAAAATAACAACATTTATTGTTAAGAAAATTCCCTCTTGACGAGAAGCGGCCTCTGTCCCAGCTGTGGGAGCATTATAGGCTAATTATGCTTATGCTTGCTAAGAAAATTAATTGAAAAAGTCACTGTCACACAGTACATTAAAGAAAATTGTAAGAAAGTTCACATAATGATGGGAAACCAAACATTGTAAAGTATAATCTCGGGGCAGTAATATCTCAATGCAACAATATTAATTAATTGTTAGGATATTCTTAAAGTCGAGTGATTTATAGTTGAAGAAGAGATAGTAGGTAGTTAATTTAAAATTTTCAGTGCAATGTTTAATCACCTACGAAAAAAAAAAACTAATCTTACATTACACAAAAAGCTTTTAAATTCGAAAACAAAAATTCTATCCGCTATAACACAGCAAAAGAAAAGTTTACTAAGTACTAAAACTACAAAACATTTGATAGTTTATAATATGAAAAACAAATTATTTAAGTTTCAAAAATCTACTCACATTATGCAATCTATTTAATATTCATTGACTTGGATTATATAAGTATAGGGCCGCGTATACATTATGTGCATCACAACATACAATGTAACATTTTCCATACACTTAGATGTCTTCGCGAACACAGTGAAACAAAATCAATAGGAAGTGCTGCATTACACTTTGCATTGCAAGTTGTGTTGCACATAATGTGTACACAGCTTAACAGTATAACTGCATCTAATACTCTGAATAGAAGTTAAAAATCTATTTACCATAATAAGAGAAAATAAGCTGGAGACAACCAAACCATCACAGATTCTACATTTATCAAAATCATCAATAAGTACAACTGTATCACTTACTGTCGCGAATCATATACAGGGTCAGATTAAATTAGCTAACGAAACTCCGCAGACGTGATGGATATCTAAACGTGATAAAACAGATTTTAAAAATTCGCACTTCAAGTAAAAAAATCATCAATCCTTTAATTTTTTTTTTTTTTTTGTCGTGTTTAGAGATACTCATCACGTCTGCGGAGTTTCGCTGCCTAATTTAATTTGACCCTGTATACCGAGCTTCAAATTGGAAAAAACGTAAGGAAACTTGACACTTCGCGGGCGACATTAGCGCCTTATCTTTCACCACTATCAGTAATAAGTCACCGGGAAAACTGACAGATAAATCGAGGCACAGGTATTGTCGTCTCCAGTATATATATATATATACTCTAAGGCTATTGATACAATATAGATAAAATCTGTTTTTAAAATACTTCTAAGCTCTGTAAACGAGCCTAGACAAGTTGAAACTGTACAATGAGACACTACAATTCGTTTAAGAAAGACTTTTTACTATAAGTACCCACTGTTTATGTTATTATATTTTTATATTATTATCTATTGCTTTATGTTTATTTTCTAATTGACAATACATAACAACCTTAAAGAATCGATAGTACAGCATGCAAATTGGGAAGATTTGCAGAAGTATAATTTGCGTTATGATAGTGTGGATGAAACATTAAAATCTTACACTTTAAAACCATGATTATTACCATCTAAATTCTCAATTCACACCTTAAAAATATGAACTTAATTTTCGATTGTACAAATATACTTAAACAAGCCAAAATTAAATGCTCCTGCGTCCAAATGTCACGGTGCCCATAAATGCGCGGATCAATCTGGTTAGGTCTGACCAAATCAGGACGTCTGTAGGTGTGTCGGGTCGACAGCTACGTATCGGGAGATTGGGACCGACTACCTTATCCTGCGTTCTACAGGGGAACGTCTACAACCACTTAAAAAGCCTCATATTCATGGTAAACAAAATTTGCACAACACTGTTGCAGCAACATATTTGTTGCTACTGCTGGCAACATTGCACACAGATTATGTGTTAAAAATGTTGCCAGCTAAAAAATCATGTTGCTGAAAAATATTGCGCTTCTTTTATTTCTCATAAATACCATAAATACAAGGCTTCACTCTACATTATCAAATACCAAGCTAAAATTAAACATTGCTTCTGATTCCTTCCAATGGGCACAGTTGTCAAGTCGTTCACCAACGAATGCTGGTGTGGTTCTAAGACCGGTGTTTGTTCCGGTTTATGCTCTGGACCAGCCGGCGCGCCCACCACTCGTCGAGGTTGAAAGCTCTGAAGTTTGCTAGCTGACGTGGCGCGAGCACTTCTTGGTAGTATTTTGCGTCTTCGCTGCCGCGTTCAAGCTCGCGTGTCACCTGGAAATAGGAATTAAATATGGTTAATATAAGAAAAAACGATTTTATAAAGTTTTTACTTTAGCTTCGGTTTTTACAAGAAACCATTGAACAATACGGCAATCTTAACTGTTGTCACGATCGCGGTCAAAAGCGCACTAGTTCACAAAAACGGCCATTTGCCTGTGACATGAGCATTGTGATCACGCCGCGCGGACACCGACACGCCCCCTTGCCACTTCTACTGTTTTTTTTATATTTCTATGGGTAAGTGGATCAATAGTGTGCTCATGCCTTCTCTGTGTCTTGATATCTTCTTCTAAGCGTATCGACGGCAAATAAAAAAGTTGTTGGGAAAATTCACATATGTTCGGTCCAAAAGTCAGCCACGCAAACCCTATTCGCTGACGCAGTCATAAGATCCTCTGAATGAGAAGAGGCCGTTGCCCTGCAGTGGGACACAAATAATAGACTGGTATTATTATTTACTAGCTTTTGCCCACGATTTCGTGAAATATCTTGCCCCCCCGACCCCACGCCGTCGCATCGCATCGTCTGCCAGCGCTATTACTTCGTTTTCGCTTAGCGTTCTTTCTGATTTTGTTTTTGCTCGGCTTCTAAGGATCATAGCGTGGTGTTAAATAGACCTATTCTTCAAGAATTTGGGCTATCAAAAGCAAAAATATTTTTTCAAATCCGACTGGTAGTTCCAGAGATTAGCACGTTCAAACATACAAAAAAAAAACTCTTCAGCTTTATTATTAGTATAGATGTGGATCATAGGTATCTATGGCTTTCCACTTGCACACGTGTCATAACGAGCGCCTATAAGAGAAAACAATTTAAATACACCTCGTGAATACCTGTCATTAATATCAGCCGTTTCTGTCAAACGGTTGAAGAATAATACTAGGCAATGGTTATATTTATACAAGTGGACTAACCAGATATCTGATTTTACAACTACTAAACAAGCAAATGTTACGTAATTTCCATACTTTGTTGTAACTAGTGGCCGATCGAAGGTTCGGTTTCGGCCAGTTTCGGCCGAAAAAGCAGGTTTCGGCGGCAGTATCGGTTTCGGCCAAAATTTAACCAAATCTTGGTTTTTTACATTACAGGCGAATGCTCCGATGAGAACAGCAGATCTTAGCGACTGTGCGTTCGGTCACAATACCAGAATCACACATTACTTCGACGCTGCATCGCGTTTAGGCGACTCTTTCCGTTTGAAAATTGCGTCGTCTAACGATGCTCAATTGTTTGGCGAAGAGATAAAGCATTGTCGCTAGGTATATTGAGCTTCCGAAAAGTGAATAAACCGCTGATTGCTAATGCTAAAATTATGCGGTGTTAAGAGTTGAATCTCTCATCTCAAAAATGACTAAATCGCTAATCGCAAGCTAACAGTAGCATACTTGCTAGCAAAGAATATACTACTCTCTGCTTGCTAGGGCCCATATGTACGTTAGGGCTCATTTTTAATCGTCATTTTGAAATTTTGACAGTTTTTCCCAAAAATCTATCAAAAGTATTTTTTTTTTAATTTGGATAAAAGAAATCTGATAATTGCAAAATCAGCCCTTAATCCAATTATTTGTAACAAATCAACGATAAACGACAGGTCTCAGAAAATAATAGTTTCGGTTTCGGCCGAAACTAGAAAAGGAGCTGAAGGTTCGGTTACGGTTTCGGTTTCGGCTGAAAATCGTGTTTCGCTCGGACACTAGTCTAACTCGCATACATACATAAACTCGCACCTTTTTCCCTTAGGGCTTAGGCAGAAACTATAGAACCCCTACTGCTACGATCCTTACATATCTACTCCTTTTGCTTCGATTGCGTTCATACATCATACACGCACGCCGGTTAGTTTTAATTCAGCCAAAAAACCCCAACCTTAATTACTTAGTTATTGAGCAAACTGTGGGCCCCAGTTATAGGGAAATTAGCAAATGAAGATAATTCGCGAATCGCGACAGAGACGTGTAAAGAAACATACAGAAAGCTAGATTTCTATACAACAGATTTACTGTTTTTATAACCAGATTATTCTAGGAAAAAATATTGATTCCACCTCATTAGAGACGAAACGATACCTAATCACGGCCGAACCCAATAACCTATTTTCAGTAAATGACAGATCGCTATTGATAATACACAGTATAATTCTATCTGTCCTTATGTCATGCCGGTAACATCCCATAGCCTCATATAGATTATTGGGATGTTAACACCATAGATAGATAGGTTTTACTATCTCCAGTATGCCAAAACTGGTGATAGATAGGTTCGGTCGTTAGACGCCAAGTGAGGCATTCATCGCTTAGATTAACCTTTGATTTCAAAGGTTAATCTGTAAAAACTATTCCTTTGAAGTATGTACCAGTGGCGAAGCCTTCATACAACCCGATTCCTATCGGCTTCCCTTCTGAATCACCATTCTTCTTAATGTCTACTATTGCCAAATAATGTACACCTGTGTGTGACAGTGTATCACATCACATTATGTATATTTAATACTAGTTTAATTTGGAGGAGCTCGTGGCTAAGTAATAACAGCCGCATGGGTCGATCCATCAGGTTAAGCTGCGCTTGCCGGAGTTGGTCCGTGGATGGGTGACCATCTTTACATACCGAGACTCCTCCGTGCCTCGGAAAGCACGTTAAGCCGTTGGTCCCGGCTGTCATTCGTGGATCTTTGACAGTCGTTACGGGTCGTCAGAAGCCCGAAAGTCTGACAACCAGTCTTACCAAGGGGTATCGTATTACCCAGTAACTGGGTTGTGGAGGTCAGATAGGCAGTCGCTCCATGTAAAATACTGGTATTCAGCTGCATCCGGTTAGACTGGAAGCCGACCCCAATATAGTTGGGAAAAGGCTAGGCAGATGATGACTAGTTTAATACAATCATCATAAGATTAGAACATTTCAAAAATGCCAAAAAATTTTTTTGTCTCGAGTTTATGAGAAATGAACAATTTTTTCTTCGGCTTCGCTCTAATGATAATTGTACCTGTACCACTGGTATGTACTATGTATCTCGTTCGTCCCATACATATTATGTCGACGTATGTATGTCGGCAGACTGGTAGAACTACGTTATTACTAAGGCTGAGTACTTTAGCTGTGTTTGAGTCACGTAGCACGATAAATAACATATTAAGTTCGCAATGACAAGATGGCAGCTTATTGTGTGGAACCACCGTTATTTACCATTTTGTATTGCTTTTCTCGGAATGGCTTTTAGATACTTGAAGGGGCTGAAAAATGTTCTTTTGACAGCAGCGCCCCGCGGTTTCACCCGCATAAGTCTAATAAAAAGTATCCTATATGTTAATCCAGGTTATACCTAAACTATCTGTGTGCCTTTCATCCAAATCCGTTCAGTAGTGCGTGAAAGAGTAACAAACATCCATCCATCCATCCTCACAAACTTTTGCGTAAATGGAGTAGGATATAGGATACGAATTTTTATACTACTCGTTTACGGTCATAACCTATTTGGGCCCCTTTAAGCCCGGAGCCAACCACGCTATTTGGCTGCAGTATTGTAATACGCATACGTACATAATGGTAGTACCTACTTCGCCGGACACACTTGTTCAGAAAAGCTACTATGGAGTCTCTTGAAAATCCCATATAAATAAGGAACTCACATGAATGTAATCAACACTCATCTCAGATTTTTTTCAACGTTACACGATGACGAAATACAGTTAGTTTTAAAATATTTATAGGTATGTTATGTAAGTAATTGTTTGTGATTGATTTCTATACGCTACATGTATTCAATTTGTCCACATAATATATATTACCTACATACCTAGCTGGTTTCAATAAATCGATTAACAAGATCGTGAGCGAAAATTCCATAGGTATTTATATTTATACTTAAGTACTTACATTAAATTCGATAAATTGTATTACAAATAAATGTTAGATATCACTAAGCCTATTATGTACTTACGAAGGCTACTACATTGACCCAGATAGTGTGCAATTTTGTCACGTACTCGTAAATTGATGTTGCTAAAGAATATGAATAGGATAGTGGAGTTTCTATGCTAAACAAAACAATGAATAGGTGATCTATTTACGGCCGAACCCAATAAGCTGTTTGCAGTAAAAGACAGATCGCTATTGATGGTAGACGGTATAATTCTATCTGTCCTTATGTCAATAATCTCTTACAGCCGAACCCAATAACCTATCTATCACCAGTTTTGGCATACTGGAGAGAGAAAAACCTATCTATTTATGGTTTTAACGTCCCAATAATCTATAAGAGATTATGGAATCTTACCGTTCTGACCTATGGACAGCTGATAGAATTATACTGTATACTATGTTATACTGTGTTATAGCGATCTGTCTTTTACTGAAAATAGGTTATTGGGTTCGGCTGTTATAGATTATTGGGACGTTAAAACCACAGATAGATGGGTTATTCTAGAGAGGGGTGTAGGTAGGTAAATCAACTTAAAATAGTTCATTATTTTTAAATTCCGGGTTTTTAGATGAGGTATTATCCACTCTATGTTAGTTACTCACTCAAAGTTTAGGTAAATATATTCTACCTATTCTGATCTCTGTTAATCACAGTATAATTATTATATTTACTGTGCTTTTAATGAACCTCAATTTAAGGTCTATTCAGATATAAGTGCTATCGCTGTCGCGCTCGGTAGTCACGAAGTCCGTACTTTCGGCCGAAGTTACGGGCGTTCCCTACACCGTATCACTTACGGACATAAGATTAGTTCGGTTTCCGAACTAAGGGTGCTTACATAAAGAAACAGGTTTCCGGTACAGACAAACCCGTACGGGTCGGTACCGATCGGTGCAGGTATAATATTCCCGGTACAGGCGAGTCTGTGCGGATCGGTACCGATCGGTGCAGGTATAATATTCCCATGTTATCTTATGCGCTCACTTGTAAAGAAACAGGTTTAAACTTATCGGTGCCGACTACCTGGACCGAGCCATACCGATCGGTACCGACCCGCACAGGCTCGCCTGCACTGGAAACCTGTTTCTTTATGTAAGCACCCTTAGAATGAATGACAACACGATTCTACATCTATCCCTACGCCCGATATGTATTTGCTCGTCCGAAAATTTTAATTTTACACTTGTTTTCACGGATTAACTACTTTCGGATAGGCTCGTATCTTCGTTGACGGACTTAGGGAGCAGGCCCCCAGTATCGGTATCGAGCGCGACAGCGATATCGCTTATATCTGAATAGGGTTTAAAATGAACTACAAAACGACGGTTTAAAACATACCTTTATGAATAACCCAACCGTAATGGACTCACAGTCCATAAAGGTTACCTTCAGTCAGTGTGACCATACGGCTATAGAGCGTTTTGATTAAGCACCGAAAGAACTTTCAACTGTTTCAACATTAAGAAAAAAAACTTTGTTACCCACCTTACTCCAAGAATCATATATATAGTTGATAAGATCTTCGTTCTGGTTGTTGTTGATATTGTTGTTATTATTGTTGTTGTTATTGCTGGGGTGTGGCGGCGGCGCCTGCGCAGGGGGGCTGAGCCGCGCGGCGTGTCCGTTGCCGTTGTGCCGTTTACTGCCCCCCATGTGAGGCAGGGAACGTGGGCCGCTGCTGGCATAGCTTGATCTGTAATTGGAAGTCCTATGATGGGTTTATTAAGCCATATTTAAACCTTCTTTAATAGCTAATTATTATAACAATTCAATAATATACTGTGATTTGTTATGGAATGAGAGGCGATGAACAATTTATTCAGTGTCTTGACAGATTTTTTTTTTAATATAGGTGTTAAAAATGCACTGAATCCAAATGGCCAATCTTGTATTTCAAAATATTGGAACTGGCCCTGTGCCCTCTGGTCAAATCCAGCTAGGCGATTATAGCATTTAAACAGTTTGAACAAATCGTTCAACAGGTCTCCGTCTATTAGTAGGAAAATGTATTAATTTAAAATTAGAACTCGAGACGCGGAACATGGTACGACGCGTGATTTGTAGCGTAAAGTGGCTATTAACACTAAACTTATGATATGCATCTATGTTTACACAGCATTCTGTCTGTTCATCTAAGAAAAATTTAGACAGCAAAAGCGTAAGAATAAAGAAGAACTAGGCTTTTTATCGTATGAAAATTGGAGAGTGTATGCATCGATGTGACAAGTCTTAAGGCGAAAGGGCCAGGGTAGCCTGTGAAATTCAAATTTTCTTAAGTTTTTTGCAATTTACAGGTCAATATTAGGTTGTATGTTGATAAAAAAGTGATTCGCGACCGTAACAGATATGTATTTACAGAATTATTATAACCATTACAGTCATCAATACAACTCTCTAATACCAAATAATTCTATTGAATAACTATTTCACGAAATCTTTGACATTTGAGGATTATGCTAACTTAAGGAGTTGTATTGCCGACTCTAATGATTTTAATTCTGTAAATAGATATTTTTTACGGTCGCGAATCATACTTTAATCAACATACAACCTAATAGTGACCTGCAAATAGCAAAAATCGTAAGAAAATTTGAATTTCGCGGGCTACCCGAAACGATCACTTGCAATTGTAAATTTTTACGTGATTGATACACAATGATGTGCACCAGTTTTGGCATATTGGAGATAGAAACACCTATCTATCTATGGTTTTAACGTCTCAATAATCTATAAGAGAATATGTAATCTTACTTGACAGATAGAATTATACTGTCAACCATCAATAGCGATCTGTCTTTTACTGAAAATAGGTTACTGGGTTCGGCCGTAAATGTTACTTCAGTGTGAGAAAGAGATGAAGCTATACAGGATGCACACCAGGAGCGCAGCCTTCATACAACCCGATTCCTATTGGCTTCTCTTTGGAACACCCACTTTTCTTAATGCCTACTGTTGCCAAATAATATGGTACACCTGTGCATCATATCACATTACATATATTTAATACCAGTTTAGTATCTACAGTCATCATAAGATTAAAAACATTACAAAAATGTCTACAATATTTTGTCTGAGTTTATGAGAACTGAACAATTTTTTCTTCGGCTTCCCTCTAATGTAAATTGTAGCTGCGCCACTGATACACACTCAAGTAAGATTACAATAATACTGCTTTAAGAGGTGGTGGTCTAGCTTCAGGTGTCTCTTGTATCTTTATACGTATATTATTACTAGCTGTGCCCGCGACTTCGTTCGCGTGGATGTCAGAAAACAACTTCCTCATTTGAATCGGATTTTGTTCACAATTTCATCGGTTTTAATTTTTTTTATGGAACCCTAATTATTTTTCTAAAATAAAAGTAGCCTAAACTACTCCTTATAACATCAGCTATCTGCCAGTGAAAGTCCCGTCAAAATCTCTCCAGGCGTTTCAGAGATTAGTTGGAACAAACATACAGCCAGACACAGATAAAAAATGTTTTTTTTTGTTATAAGTACTGTCTACTTTCATAAGTATTATATAAAAAGCTGTTATTTTCACATTACTTGGCAGACACTTAATTTTTTTTTATTGGTATAGATATCTATTCAGGCTTTGTAATAAGACGCAGAATAGATCTTGTGGCTAAATCAATTGCTACCTCACATATCAATTAATATTCTCTGTGGTTGTGTATCATTGTCACATCCAAGGTTACTGACATTTGCATTTAATCACCCTTGGGCATTGCAGTCTACACTACACAGCAAAGTATATTTTATGACTACTTAGATAAATTATGAGCCCTGCACCCTAATTGTGTAACACACTATCAATCAGGATCTAAATAATTTAGAAACTTATTGTTAATCCAGAACTTCTTAAGTACTCCCAATTTTAGTAATATAATATTTATTTGAAACATGTACATACAAAATTTTATCTTTGTGTTTTGATACACATAATTTGTAGGTGTTAGTAATAAAGATTCAATTTTTTTTTTTTTCTGTATACTTATCAACAAGAAGAGATACTTCCAACAAAAGTTATGTTAATTTGAAATAGCCCTTCATAGATGCTAACATCATTATTTTGGCAACATTAACAAAGTTTAGAGTGAATGATTTTCACATGATAACTGACGCAATCAGTATATGTGTATGACCAGATGTATGAATGTAAATAAAGCAAAAGGAGTATGTAAGAATCATAGCAGGTGGCATTCTGTATTTTCTGCCTACCCCCCTAGGAAGAAGGCGTGAGTTTATGCATGTAAAGTGACTTTTTCATGTGTTTGCTAAAAATTAAGCTAAATAAAGGATGCAAACTGATACCTATGGTATTTCAAATAAGACCCCTGTCAATAACATTGCTTTTGTTACAAAATATTATCTAATTCAAGTATTTACAAACAATATATTATGTTACAGTTCAATAGATCAGAGTTAATCATACAACTAGCAGCAAATGTTATATTCATATAATGATAAATCATAAATTGTTGGATGTTAGTGTGTATGTTGCGGGAGAGGTTACAGCTATATCTGTCTCTCATTGATATCTTTGTTCAAACCAAGATTATTGTTCTGATAGGTTAAACAAAAAAAAAAAAAAAAAAATTGATTCAAATAAAATTGGAACTATTTACAGAACCTACATGATTAATAAATGATTAATATGTGCAAATAACTTGAAAAGCTAAGTAGGTACTTAACGCATATATATGACTTTGTATCATGTACATAACTGTTAGCAAGCGATGCGATAAGAAACGCGTGGCATGATAATAATATAAATACCACACACGCTCGAAACTTGTAAACATGCAACTGTTACTCGGCACAGTGTGAGAAATACTCATTACTATCACGAGTGCCCGCTTACAACTTACTCATGATTACACCTCTACGCCACGATTTCGCACGCTACCTTTCCCCAAACAAAGCCAAATTAATGAAAACTGGGTTATCTTTGCATGCGCTCAAAATATTGCTACAAATGTACCCTACTGCAATTACATCGCCTCCAACACATCACGCATTGATTTCAATGCACTCTAAGCACTAGCCAAACGTGAAAGTAAGCACAAATGCAAGCGAAAGCAGATTCTTCTTACCTCATATTATTACGGTCCATGTTTCCAAACACTGTGATTTACTCTCCTTTAAGAATATCCTAACAATAATTACTAAGTACACTAGACTTTTTTAATCTTACACTTTAACACATTTCTAAACAAAGGATCGAGTAAAAAATCTGTAAATAATAATATAATTCTAAAGATAAATAGACAGGACGCCACACAACACGACGACACACATCTGTCAAAAATAATATCTATCAGCTGCACTTCCGTACGTTGAACTCGATCTACGATTGGCTATTGGTTGTGCTAGTCTAAATTTAGCCAATAGCAACGAAATATTTTGATTACGCAAAATCATTAGATCCAATAAGGCGGGAAAAAATAATAGATGTACAATAGTTGACAAGTTCATGCGAAATCGATTTCTTTTTATGTTCTATTTAATATACTAATTAAATTAGTTATTATGATTTTTATATAATTATAAAGCGCTGCTAACGTTAATATTACAGCCGCAGACGGCACTGCACCAACTAACATCCAACGTCCTTTTCTGCTCTTCTGCATCACAGAGTATACTAATGTTCTGCATTCTCCAGCCTGTAACCGTACAAGTTTGTACGACAGTCTAAAACTAAATGATTAAGCAATTTCATACAAGCTTCAAAGAACACACAATTAGAACATATTATTACAATAAATATTATTTGGTCGGGATGTCGATAGGCGATTTTGTCGTAAACTGAGTTGTGATGTGCGGTACTTTTATCTAATCTGTGTTTTATATAGTATATTATCTATGCGCACTGCGCAACACTATTGATCGCTTGCTTTTTGGTGACTGAAATAAACTTTATTTATTTCATGGAACCTGAATTTATAACACAAATGATATCTTGAAACGATCTAATAATAAAATAGGGTCGAGGAAAATCTTGCCAATATGACAGATAAATCAGGATTTCAAGAATTGCGGAATAAATACAAGGTACATTTCTAACCTCTCATGCTATAATTTGAATTTCAAGTAATTTTAGCTCATAAAAACAATGCATTCTTACAGGATGTGCTGTCTAAAGCCTTTGCAACCAACAATATCGACTTGCTCGATTCATTTACAAAGAATACGAATGAGACCGACAGGAAAGCGGCGATGGACCAAGCGTTCAGGGACAAACTCTTAGAGCTGCTAGTTGAAGAGCCAGACACGTTGGAGAACTTTGTTTCCTTCTGCATAGAGTCATGTAGACGACACATGGTGACTCCTACAATGCCGGTCGTGCTTCTCGGAGACATTTTCGACGCTCTAACACTAAACAAATGTGAAAAAATGTTCTCTTACGTTGAAAATGGTGTCAATATTTGGAAAGAAGAGTTATTCTTCGTAGCTTGTAAGAACAATTTGCTCAGAACGTGTAATGATCTGCTCAGGAGGCTGTCAAGGTCCCAAAATACAGTATTCTGTGGTAGAATCTTGCTATTTCTTGCAAAGTTCTTCCCATTTTCTGAAAGGTCTGGACTGAATATTGTCTCTGAATTTAATCTGGATAATGTAACAGAGTTTGGTGGTGATAACTCAAGTACACTAAAAGATTCACTGGATGAAGACATGGTGGTTGACAGTAATGAAAAGAGTAAACTGAATATAGATTATAACTTGTACTGCAGATTTTGGAGTCTGCAAGACTTTTTCAGGAACCCAAACAATTGCTATAATAAATTACAGTGGAAGACTTTTGTTGTTGTAAGTTTTTTCTCTTGTATTTGGATACATTTTCTAATTGTTTGCATAAAATATAAAGCTCATATTGCATGCTTATAATTAAAATATATTTGTGACACATATTCCAAACCAAACAGTATAATTACTTACTTTACCAGTTTTAATGATGTCAATATCTAAAATTCAACACACAAATAAAAAATTATAACTTCTATTACAGCATTCAGGCAGTGTCCTATCAGCATTCTCATCCTATAAGCTAGAAACAATAGAACTACAAAAATCTAAGCTAAACTTACTGAAGCCTGTCAAAACACTAGCTACCGATGTTGAGATGAAAGACACAGAAAACAGCGAGCCGCACTACTTCGCAAAGTTCCTGACCAATCAGAAGCTGTTGGAGCTTCAACTGTCAGACTCCAACTTTAGAAGATGTGTTCTCGTCCAGTTCCTGATATTGTTCCAATATCTTACTTCTACTGTGAAGTTTAAAATGTATGTATGACTAGCTGTTGCCCACGGCTTCGCCCGCGTGGATGTTGACATCCACAAAAAAAACAACAACACAGAACTCTAATTTTATTTCTAAAATAAAAGTACCCTAAGTTAGTCTTTATAACATCAGCTATCTGCCAGTTAAAGTCCCGTCAAAATCGGTCCAGCCGTTTCGAAGATTAGCCGGAATAAACAGACAGACAAAATTTCTTAAATTAAAAAAAAATACATTTTTCGTTATAAGTATCATAGCGTCATATGCATTTTTAGTAAAAAGCTGTTATTTTGACATTACAAACGGACACTTCAATTTTATTAATTTGTATACATAAAGATAATATTATTATTGTTCTTGAATATATTCTTCTTTTAGATCCGCACAAACTATATCAAAATGTTCATCATAATCAGGCTATAATGTTCCAACTGCTGGGACACAGGCCTCCTCTCTTTGAGAGGGAGTGGGCTGTAATCTACCACACGGGCCCAGTGCGGGTCGGTAGATGTCACTTGTCTTCGAATGTTCGGTTCTAGGACATGCCGGTTTCCTCGCGATGTTTTCCTTCACCGTTTTGAGAGCAGTGGTGATGAAATTATTTACACAAAGTAAAGTGCCTGCAAGCGCAAATTCTGTTTTAATACCAAAAAAGTTTAATAGTCATTTAATATCACCTTTCTTCAGGGAACTTCAAGAGCTGAAGTCAGACCAAGTCGATTGGGTGAAAGAGACTACATCCCTTGTGTTCAAGTTGCTGGGTGAAACTCCACCACATGGAAAGCAGTTTGCAGAATGTGTTAAGCATATACTAAAGAGAGAGGAACACTGGAATAGCTGGAAGAATGATGGATGTCCAGGTAAAATATCACATATTTTATAGACCAATTCCTTTGCTAAACTGAGTTTTTAGTTTGGACAATAATTTTTTTCTTTAGAAAACCTGTGATAAAATGTTCTTGTTTTCATAGTACTCTTTTCTCTTTCGTAGAATTTCAGAAGCCCAAGCCTCCCGTGCAGGTAGAATCCACAGATGAAGTGAAAAAGTCTCGAAAACGTCGCCGCCCCATAGGAGACATTATCAAAGAGTATGAAGGACAAAACAAGTCCTATATGGGAAAGTAAGTGTATTTTTTGTCTGAACTGGTACCACTGGTCCTGATAAACTGAAATAAAAAACCTAGCCATAGAATGTGGATAGTTTGGACTACCATTCATTTAAGACTAGCCTCTGCCCGCGACTACGTCCGCGTGAAATATCTTGTCCTCCCGACTCACCTCGTCGCATCGCCTGCCCGCGCTATTACTTCATTTTCGCTTAGCGTTCTTTCTAACTTTTTTTCTTTTTGCTCAGCTCCTAAGGGTCCTAGCGCGATGTTAAATAGCCTATAGTCTTCCTCAAGAATTGGGCTATCAAATGCAATAATATATTTTTTTTAATCCGACTGGTAGTTCCAGAGATTAGCGCATTCAAACAAAAAAAAACCTTTAGCGTTATTATTAGTACTAGCTTCCGCCTGCGACTTCCTCCACGTAACTTGTTCCCTGACCCACCCCGTCGCATCGCATCGCCTGCCCACGCTGTTACTTCGTTTTCGCCTAGCGCTCGTTTTGCCTTTTTTTTTTGTTTTTGCTCGGCTTTTAAGGGTCCTGGCGTAATATTACATACCCTATAGCCTTCCTCAAGAATTGGACTTTATAATGCAAAAAGAATTTTTCAAGTCCGACTGGTAGTAACAGAAATTAGCGCGTTCAAACAGTCAATAAAAAATTAATGTGTAGGTAACTAATAGACTAAGCGCATTTTTCTTACTTTAAGCATTTTTATACCCGTCGTAATTTCTAAACGAAGGGTCCGAATTGAATAATTCAAAAGAGAATTTACATGTACTTAATCAACCTTGATGATGAAACTATTTATTTGGATAAGGATTAATACCATGTTTATGAAAACACCTTCGCAAGTAATGCATTATTTTAAAACAAATTTGATTACCATTAAAAATGTTATAGTGAGCCAACCTTAAAAGATAGACATATGCTATCGCGGACTTTTTTTTAGAACTTTTTAAGAGGAACAATCCCGTCATGCATGTTTTTTGCGTAACTTTAACCGTTTACGCAGCGCACGCAACGGAAGCTCGCAAAAGAAATACATTTATCCCCGTTTTTGCAACATTTTTCATTGCTGCTCCGCTCCTATTGGTTATAGCGTGATGTTATATAGCCTATAGCCTTCCTCGATAAATAGGCTACTCAATACTAAAAGAATTTTCCAATTCGAACCAGTAGTTCCTGAGATTGGCGCGTTCAACCAAACAAACAAACTCTTCAGCTTTATAATATAACTAGCTTCCGCCCGCGACTTCGTCCGCGTGAATTTTTTTTTTCCCCAACCCACCCCGTCGCATCGCATCGCCTGCCCGTGCTGTTACTTCGTTTTCGCTTAGCGCTCGTTCTTACTTTTTTTCTTTTTGCTCGGCTTCTTAGGGTCCTAGCGTAATGTTACATACCTTAAAGCCTTCCTCAAGAGTTGGATCATAAAATGCAAAAATAATTTTTCAAATTCGACTGGTAGTGACAGAGATTAGCGCGATTTAACAGTCAATAAAAAATAAAATGTGTCAGTAACTAATAGACTAAGCGCATTTTTCTTACTTTAAGCATTTTTATACCCGTTGTAATTTCTAAACTAAACGTCGGATTCGAATAATTTAAAAAGGAATTTACATGTACTTAATCAACCTTGATTATGAAACTATTTGTTTGGATAAGGATTAATACAATATTTATGAAAACACCTTCGCAAATAATGCATTATTTTATAACAAATTTGATTACCATTAAAAAAGTTATAGTGAGCTAACCTTAAAAGATAGACATAAATATGCTATCGCGGACTTTTTTCAGAACTTTTTAAGAGGAACATTTCCGTCATACATGTTTTTTGCGTAACTTTAGCCGTTTACGCAGCGCACGCAACGGAAGCTATCCAAAGGAATAAATTTTCCCCGTTTTTGCAACATTTTTCATTGATGTTCCGCTCCTATTGGTCGTAGCATGATGTTATATAGTCTATAGCCTTCTTCGATAAATGGACTATCTAACACTAAAAGAATTTATCAATTCGAACCAACAATTGTAGTTCCTGAGATTAGCGCGTTCAACCAAACAAACAAACAAACTCTTCCTCTTTATAATATTAGTATAGATTATAATATAATAGATATAGATTGCACATCCAAATATATAATGCCAAAGCAATTAAGCATTTTTTTTATATGTTTTACTTTTGTTGTATCTTTTACTTATGACTACTTTATTTTTCAGCAATGAACTGACGAAATTATGGAACTTGTGTCCTGACAATCTTGCAGCGTGTCGCAACAAAGAAAGGAACTTCATGCCTTCACTGGGTACGTACTTATAGCCAATAACACGTGACTTCTTGGGGAAAGTAAGCTCGTATATAAATGTTATGTTATTTATTAAAAATTAATAAACATAAACTTACGCCTTGTTCCCACAACACTATGAAACCTCAGACCCCACGTATGATACGATCCTTTTACATACTTCTTTTGCTTCGTCTACATCCATACATCTGGTCATACATACGCTACTTAGGTGCTTTTGTTCGTGGTTACGCTCTCCTGGTCTATCCCACAGGAATCGTGCCATTTTAGCAGGATAAAAAATCGTCGATCTGTTACTCCGTTGCTGCGTAAAAGAGACAAACCAACAATCACACTTTCGCAATTTAATGATGGGTGTAAAAAGACGCTTCACAAATCCGACAGTCACTTATACTCACTGTCATTGTGATAATTTTGTTACGGGGATATTGAAGGCTATAGTTTCAAAAATTTTTTTTATGTTTCTTCCAAGAAAACAAGTTTTAAATATTATAGCTTAACTTTATACAAGGTGGAACAGAACGATTGACATTCCTTTAAACCACGTAAATAGAATCATGTTTTTTACCCGTATACAAAAAATCAATCAAATCCAATGAATACTTTAGCCACAGGAAATTATTTTTTATTTTCATATTTTTCAACATGATGTAGATCTGAGTCCGTAATAGGTAAACATTGCCGCCGCCGCGCCCCGCACCCCGCACCGCACCGTTGGTCAGTGACTTTTCGTAGATAAAGCGTGTTTACTTTTTATGCAGTTGATTCTGCCTGCTATTTATTTAGTTTGAAAACTGCAATTTTTTTAATTTTCCATTAACTACTAACCTTCATGTTTTAAAATGTTTCGATGGACTACTACTGTGCTCGTTTTCATTTAATGTCGTACGTCCACATTGTATACCCCACAACTCCTGTACTATTGCATGCATCGAAGCACAATGTTTTACGTGCGCTACATCGCGCGCTGCTGTAAATAGCAATTGTTCACACCAAAAATAAAAGTTGTTTCCTTGCAATAATTTTTTCTCAATGTTAAATAGTTTTATGTACAGAATCCGTATTTAACGGCTATGTGATGGGTCTGTTTACACCCTGTATAAATAGAATATTGATTAATGTATTTTTACCATTCTGTCGTCAGAGTCCTACATGGTCGGCGGGGCCTCCGAGTCGTCAGCGTCTCGCACGAGTCACGGCGGCTGGGGCTGGCGTGCGCTGCGCCTGCTCGCGCGGCGCTCGCCGCACTTCTTTGTGCACACTAACAATCCTATAGGACGACTACCGGATTATTTGACGGCTATGGTGAGTAATGCTGTGTCAAACTCAAACTCAAAGCATTTATTTCAATCAAACCAATTACAGGCACTTCTGAATTGTTAAAGAGTCAGTCAGTTAGTCAGAAAATTGAAGCTAGTCGCCCATTCCAAAACGTAGATTTCTATGGAGAAGAATGGGCAAGAAACTCCATGGACACTCTTTAAAATCAAAATTATTACAAAATCCTGGGTACATTGTTCTTGTTGCTTCTATATGTGAGAACAATGTAAAAAATTAATAGTTAAAAACAATTCAAAATATAAGATTAAAAATAAGCCCTGGCAGTTAAGAGATGACCAGTCTCCACTGACGGCGCCCGTTCACGAACATGACGCGTGAATGTGATGACGCAGAATAAAATAATTTGGTATCCAATTACAGACCCATTTATATTTTAGTCATCTTTGGCAAAGTAATTTGAGAAGCTCATAACCGAACGTCTTTCATCGCATGTTAAACACCTCACCAGCCACCAACACGGCTTTATCAAATCCGGATCTACGACCACTAATCTCATGTGCTACGTGTCGTCTCTGTCAGAATCTTTAGATAAACATATTCCTATCGACATACACTGACTTTAGTAAGGTATTCAATAAGGTAGATCATTATCTTCATAGGGCTAAACTCCAGCACGTGGGTATAGGAGGATCAATGCTTAAGTGGTTTCAGTCTTACCTCAGGGACCGGTCTTCAAAAGTTGGTACGAGTAGCCATCGTTCAAAGACTTTTAAAGCTACATCCGGTGTTCCGCAAGGTTCACATTTAGGTCCAATTCTCTTCAACATTTTCATAAACGACATCTCGCACTACTACTGCTTTAGGTATTCAAAATTCTATCTTTTTGCCGATGACATGAAAATAATGAAACCAATGGTAACTGAATCTGCCTCTGCCTTATTGCAGGAAGATCTGAACAGACTGACGAACTGGTGCAAAACGAACAAAATTATTAATAACGTCTCAAAATGTTACTACTTGATATTTAATCGTAACAAAATTGTCAAACCTAACAATTACACGATCAGCCAACAAAAACTACAACAAGTAGAGGAAATGCGCGACTTGGGATTCACAATCTATAAACATGACAAACATATCCTAAACATGTTATCGAAGGGGTTCAAAATCCTTGGATTCATCTTACGTAATAGCAAAGATTTTAAAAAGGCGTCTACCAGAATAAAATTATTCAACACACTGATTCGGCCAATACTTGAATATAGCAGCCAGGTTTGGAATCCTCACTACAAAATGTACATCTAACACCTGAGAAGTGTCCAAAGACGTTTTCTATATCACAGTGGCGCAGCTACAATTATGATTAGAGGGAAGCCGAAAAAAAAAATAGTTCAGTTCTCATAAACTCAGACAAAAAACTGTAGGTTTTTAATCTTATGATGTATTAAACTGGTATTTAAATATAATTATGTAATGTGATGTGATACACAGTTACACCCACAGGTGTACCATATTATTTAGCAATAGTAGACATAAAGAAAAGAAGAGTGGTTGTTCTGAAGAGAAGCCTATAGGAATCAAATAAAAAAGTTATCAGCTACAAAGAGAGATTAGGTCACTACAAAACAATCTCACTTGCAGATAGACGGAAAATGTCAGATACTATTGCATACAGTAAGCAATGGAGTCGTAGACTGCAGCAAACTACTAGGCAAACTGCATTTGAACGCGCCATCTCGTCTGCCGCGGAAAAGCAGCTACAATTTATTTTAAGTCCCAGGATTTAAAATTAATATGGGACATTTCGCCGCTCTCTCAAGACTCTGTAGGCAATACAATAAATTGTCAAAGCGTTTTAACCTGAACATACCCTCATCATTTCAAAATACAAAAAGGATTTAACCACCGTAAAATAACTAAGTATGTAACTATGATTCTTCCCTCCAATATTCAACAAAATGTGAAATATTATTATCATATTAAACAATAACTGTAATATGAATGCTCAATCTTGACATGTAATTTTATTTTTCTGAAATTTCATTATTTATGTTTTCTATTTTTATTTTTATCCTGTTTCACCTAGTTATATGTGGATGCTGTGGTCTCCTGTAATTGAAGGAGCACACGTAAAAGAATCTTTTTTTATTATTGTGAATCATATTTTATATGTGTATCCTTTTTTGGAGATCCCAAATAAATAAATAAATCCATAGAATAGGTTTGGCGATAATTTTGAACACTTTAAGCCTCCGAAAATACACTGAACCCAGTAACCCGGTCCCGGTTGTTAATAAAATCAAAATCCAGTCATAAGTCATTTATCTGTCAAACTAAAACAAACTAGGCTGAGAATCAGCACTTTTCGAACGTCAAAATTACATAAGACAGTCCCCAAAACGCCCGCCCTTCACCAGTTCCTAGTGCTTTAGCTGGGAAGAAATGGCGCAACAAACTCCCCAGCAGCACAGCTGTCTATTTAGTTAGAAAAACTTGATTCTATACAATAGTGTGCAAAATTATTTACATTCCGCAACACAAAAACATTAAATAAAGAAAGAGAAGGGAGAGCGTGACTTTTGACAGGGGAAAACGGAAAGAGAAAACGTGTTGCGCCGACCCCAAGTAACATGGGACAAGGGCAAGAAGATGATGAACACAAAAACATTAAATAAAATTATTTACCATGTGGCAGCTAGCACACGCCAATATAACAACAAATTGAAAACTGATGACAGTAGTTACGGGATAGAAGTCCCGAAAGTCTGACAAAAAGTCGTACCTTGAATTGTCGGGTTACGGGTATGCGGGATCTGCGGACACTGGTGTCTTATGAATTTTTCTCGTACTACCACCACATTTGACCATCCTATCAGACCAAAAATTGTTATTAAAAAAAAAAACTAATTTAAATATCCTTCCTTACAGGTTGATCGCGTGACACGTGAAGTAGCCGCCAACGTTGTAGCTAATGCTAACGGAGAGTCCTCTAAGAATCATAACGACAAAGCTATAAAACAGGTAAAGTACTATTGTAGAATATAACTGAAGTTAGGTAAGCTTGTTTAGTTTCCTAAAGAGTTTTTCTATGATAACTCTTAAAAGAAAGAACAGACTCTTAAAAGGAAGATCAGACTATCTCAAAGTTAACTTTATAAGAACTTGGGAAACGTAACGTAACCGAAACGGTAAAGACGGGTGATTAATTGTTAATATTTTTCAAACAATTTCTCTAAAAAGCACCAATAGGTTTATGTAGGAATTTGTGTCTATTCACAAATGTTTGCAAAAATTTACGAAGTAAGTTTCGTAGTTTCTGCCTACCCCCGTGGGAGCGTGAGTTCATGTATGTACAACTCGGGCGAAGTAACATGACACCTGGCTCGGAACTCGATACTCCCCCCGCTACCCCGCGCGACGCCACGCCGTCGATCATCGTGCGAGGGCAGTAGCTCTTTAGAATTTTCTTGCTCTTATTTGTTATTGGATTTTTGTTATCTTTGGACCTTTTCTTGAAACTGTTGTGTTTTTCTTAACAGAATAGTAGGAAAAACGATACACAGTAAAGAACGGGCGGTATTGACTTTTTTTGAACGCGAGCATGAAATGAGCAAATTCTTGATTCCTGTGGACTAATCAAAAGTGCTATTCTAGTGTAACACATACTTCTATGATTACTATCAATATTTCCTTGATAATGGATTGCGATATCATATACATAAATAATATGTATAAAGATTTGAATTGCAAAATATTATCAAAATACAAGTTACTACCTAATACCGATTTATTTATTCGATTTAATAATATACATTACATTAAGTTTAAAAAAATATAAATATTAATTAATGATTTTCTTAAAAGAATATGAAATGGAAACGAGAACTTTTTTGCACACTGTACTTTGCATAAACGTCATTCGAGCCAAGTCTCATGTCAATTCGCCCGAGTTGTATGTATGTACTAGGTTTTATGAAAATTGAAACATTTTTAAAACGTTATAACTACTTAATTAACATTACATTATAAAAATGTATCTAACCTATTTAGCTTTACTTTTTAATTTGTAAAAAAAAATTCAAAGCACTTTTAAAGCGAAATTTTCTTACGTTTTTTGCAATTTGCAAGTCATTATTAGGTTGTTTGTTGATTAAAATATGATTCGCGACCGTAACAAATATGTATTTACAGAAGTACAAGTAATTCTACTGAATGACTATTTCATGAAATCTTAATATTTCAGGATTATATTAATTTAAGGAGTTGTATTACTGATTCTAATGATTATAATTATGTAAATACATATTTGTTACGGTCGCGAATCACCCTTTAATCAACATACACGCAGACACTGAGCTACAAATTGCAAAAATTGTAAGAAAATTTGAATTTCGCGGGTTACCTTAAAACCAACTAACATCTGGTGGCATTTGATGTTTTAATTTCTTACAGGCCACAGATACCTGGGATATTGTAATGTATCTATTATTATTTTCATCTTTTATCATTGTTTTTGTTCAAATGTGCTGTTATTAATAACACCGAGGCCCAGGAGCCTGGCTCATTCTAAAATGAGCCTCGGTTCAGATGGTTATGTTTAATTAAATGACCAAGTTAATTTGACAATAGTCTGTCTTGACCTTGTCCGTTAATATTTTGGCTACGGACGGGTACGTTAAGAAGCCACACTCCACCAAGTGGTAATTGTTGTTATTTGCAACAACTCACATGTTAGTTTCTTAATTATTTGCAATAACATGTTAGTTTCTTAAAAAAAGTGAAAACTGTAAGCGGTAAAGCCGACTAATCGGCATTTAACAAAAATACAATGCTGGTCTGTTGTGTCCAGCTTACAGTTTACTTTGAGCTCTGTTCACTTCACGTTTAAACACTTATGCTTTTACATTGCTCAACACTAGGAAACTATCTCCTGAATCCTCAAAAGCAGCTCAATTTCAAATCTTGCGCTGTCACTGACATAGTCAAGGTAAATTTTAAGATCACCTAAGAGCCATACCTCACCGGGACGCCATGGCGACGTCGTCAGGTCGCGCTGCTAACTAAATGTATACAGGTACAAATTGAATTAGCTAGCGAAACTCCGCAGACGTGACGGGTATCGATATCTAA
This sequence comes from Fissipunctia ypsillon, assembly GCA_947568875.1. Lineage (NCBI taxonomy): Eukaryota > Metazoa > Arthropoda > Insecta > Lepidoptera > Noctuidae > Fissipunctia > Fissipunctia ypsillon. The sequence continues at coordinate 18,131,387 of OX387658.1, forward strand.
ATACGATAAAACAAAACAAAAAACAAAATGTCAGTTTAGAAAATCTGTTTTTTTTTTTAAACTTCACAGATTTTTTGAGTACTTATCAATATCTAAACACGATAAAACAAAAAAAAACAATATCTCAACTCATTCTTCAAGTAACAAGCGGTGGCTGCCCCGAAAAAAATATCATCAAATCTTTTTTATTTTTATTTTGTCGTGTTTAGATAACGATACCCATCACGTCTGCGGAGTTTCGCTGACTAATTTAATTTGACCCTGTAGTGGGTGGCGTCCGGTTGGTAAAGCAGCCAACCATACATTTTGTTGGCGACGCGACCTGGTCCCGGTGAGGTATGGATCTTAATGTCCTTAAGTGTCCTTATGAATTCGGGGGTTAGGTAGTTATTTACACTACAAATTATAAGTGCGACCATCTGGACTAAAGCTAAATGTATAAAAAAAATTGAAAAGTAAAACGAACTGATAATAATATCGATATTGTAGGACCATACCGAGGAAGAGATTACAGAGGAACAGATGGAAGCGGACCTCATAAAGGAAGGAGACGCCAATGATATTGAACAGGTAATAAAATGTTTTGTATAAACGCTTACTCTCTGTATGAGAGTAAGCGCTCAAAGTGTTACCATGAACTCAGCACATGATTGTAAACCACCCAGCGTAGAAATGTTTAGACGGTTGTAAAAACGCGCTCTAATATACATAATCAGCCTATAATGTTCCCACTGCTGGGACACAGGCCTTCTCTCTGTGAGCGGGAGCGGGCCGTAATCTACCACGCGGGCCAAGTGCGGGTTGGTAGATGGCACACGTCTTCGAATTTTTGGTTCTAGGACATGCCAGTTTCTTCATGATGATTTCCTTCACCGTTTTGAGAGCAGCCGTGATGAAATAATTTACACAAAGTAAAGTGCTTGCCTGGGTTCGAGCCTACGACCTACAACTCGTAAGTCGCGGCCGTTACCACTGGGCCACCACTGCTCTAATATACTACGCTCCAAACAGTAGGTTTATTTTTTTGAAACCCTGAGATATTGGGTCTAGAATCATATTGTACTGAATTTATGGGAACACTGCGCTTCGATGTTCATTGAATATTATACATCCACCCAAAAGACGTTCACTGCATGACGTATGCCTCCTTCAATCATCACCACAACGACCGCTCCTGTGCTTCCCGCATCCAGCGGATTCCCGAGACCTTATCTGATATATTAAACCGCTTTCATATGAGAGCTCCCTGTAAAACTAGAAAAGCTTAGTATAGATTTTACTTCCAAAACGTTATCAATATTGTGTAGTTGAAATAAAGTCTAAAATAACGAAACTTCATCATAGTCCGCGAGAGCATCAAAGCGAGATAAAGCACATGGTTATTTTTTATTACTTATATTAGTCTTTGTTCTAAGGAGAGTAAGGTTGTTAATTTTATAGCACCGGTTATCGCGTTTGCTCGACCATTTGCCCATTCACACAACTCCTTTGCTTTTTTACACTCATATCACGTTCCATAAAAGCAAGCCGGCTGCATTACTGCCGATGTCGTTAAAAGAGAAGATCAGCATTAAGGTCACTGTATATGTTTGCTCATGGCATTGCTTATATATTGACCATCCATCTTTATTTGTAGTTGCTGCTTGTAATACCCACCGATAGATGTCTGTGTAAATTCTTGGTTTCTGAGGTATTTTTGGGGAAGACAAACATTTTTGAGAGCGTTATTGGTTCAATTAGCAAATTAGGTACTTCAGAGAGGTATCTGGAGTCCAATACCGGTACTGCTTATTCGGTTTCGCGTAATTATGGTAAATTTAAGTCAGTTTGACATTTACACTTGTCAATTTAGTTTCGGAGATTAAAAGACAGACTTGAATCGAGTTTAACCCAAATTGAATCAATATCAAACAAGAAGTCAACTTCAACCACAGACACCACATAATAACATCAATATTTACCGTCACCATTCTTATAGGTACCAGATTCAACCCACGCGTCTGAAGAAGACTTCGAGAAAACAGCCCGCTCTCGAGTCACAATGATATCACCTTCCCAACTCGAAGCTTTGTCAACTAAGCTCACAGATTGGAAGAAGCTAGCCGCCAAACTGGGCTACAAAGCTGATGAAATCCAGTTCTTCGAGACGGAGAACGCCACGGACTCTGCCAGGGCCAAAAACATGCTCCAACTATGGTTTGATGATGACGAAGACGCGTCGGTAGAAAACCTCCTTTATATCATGGAAGGGTTAGAAATGGCGGATGCGTGCGAAGTACTGAAAAACGCTAAATGACATCCGATAAAACGTAGACATAAGAGGAAGATATTACATTTATTCTTATAGATTTATTTTTGTTTTATTTTTTTGAGTTACAGCCAGCGTAGGTAGAAGAAAAGTGCCTGAGCATGTTCTTAGTTGTTAGGTTTTTACGTGAAAATATGCGCGAACACGCCATAGGAATCATCTCTTGTACGCTATTTTGAATTCTTTATTTTAATCGTGATTTAGTTGTTTTTATCAATGAGAAAAAACCTGCTCCAGCGTTTTGCTGCCCTGTCTACGCTGACCCTTATATGATTGACTTACACTAATCGCCAATTCGCTGGCAACACACAAATGACAGAATTAGAAAGATAGAAAATACATTTATTTGCGGTAAAAACATGATGCAAAGAAAAAAAAATAGGCAGTCATGGGGACTGAAGACCGACAGAAGTGAAAACTTAAAACTAACAGTTGCATGCGAATGTGACATCTATTTCTTAGCGTATTAAATAAAACAATTTGGTTACCGCGCCCTCTAGCGTTAAGTCGTTGAACTCGTTGAGTATGTCGCGAACCCGTAAGATTTTCCCTACCAAAATGTGCTAAACGCGCCGCCAGCGGGGTAATCGCGCAACACACTAACAATTGCAATGCCTTTCATTATGACAATTCGATAAAATTCATTACATTATTTACGTTGTTGAGCAGACGAATATTTCAAACGAGTATGAAACAATGGATTAGGAATTTCTTTCAAAATCCTTCGGATTGTAAAAGAAAGTGGGGGTGCCAGTGGCGCAGCTACTTATCATTAGAGGGAAGCCGAAGAAAAAAATTTTCAGTTCTCATAAACTCAGACAAAAAATTGTAGGCATTTTTGTAATGTTTTTAATCATTGACTGTATTAAACTGGTATTAAATATATACAGGCTCGCCCCCATTACATGGGACTTAAACATAACTGGCGAAATGTGGGTGTACTATAGATAGATACACCTCTGCCTAAGCCTTCGGCGAAACAAGGCGTGGTGTTATGTTATGTTAAATATATACAAGATCTAACATAAATAACGCTCAACCTCTTAAGGGGTCATTGTACTCATCATTATGGACAACTTTTACTATGGGACCAAACCTGAAATCGCGAAAAAAAATGTAGGGAGCAGTTGATTTTTTGTCGCGCTGCGCTGCCAACAAAATGTATTCAGCTCTATGGAAGGTACGTCACCTAGCATCTGCTTGAACAAAGAAGCGCAGAAGCGTGACGTAACAGCTATATAACACGAGCACCGTGGGATGCAACAGCGAAACCAATAGAAACAAATTAGCTAGTTACTCACAAACCCTGTCTTGGTTCATATCATGGGTCCGTCGTATCAGCTGCCGGAGAACATTGTAAGCGCGGTGTCTGACAATACTTAAATTAATCTCAAATGTTGGCTAACTAGGCAGGCTTAATATGACATGAAAGAATGGTTTTAAGTCATCATCATCATCTGCCTAGCCTCTTCCCAACTATGTTGGGGTCGGCTCCCAGTCTAACCGGATGCAGCTGAATACTTACCGGTATTTTACGTGGAGCGACTGCGTATCTGACCTCGACAACCCATTTACTGGGTAATACGATACGCCTTGGTAAGACTGTGATTGTCAGACTCGAGCTTCTCAGGACCCGTAACGACTGTCAAAGATCCAAGAATGACAGCTGGGACCAACAACGGCATGCTTTCCGAGGCACGGTTTTAAGTATTTATAATTTATTTATTAATGGTTGTGTACGGAATTATTTATTCGTGATCAAAAACTTTTCCTTGTTTATTTTTGTGTATGATGATTGTGATGTTATATATGTATTATATACTATTGAATGGCTGTATATAAATGACCTATAAATTATGATAATCTGTACATCTACACAAATAAATAAAATTGAAGTGTCTGTTTGTAATATCAAAATAACAGCTTTTTACTAAACGCAGAAAGTATATATAACAAAAAGCAATTTTTAAAATTTTTGTCTGTTTGTTCCGGCTAATCTCCGAAACAGCTGGACCGATTTTGACGGGACTTTCACTGCCAGATAGCTGATGTTATAAGGAGTAACTTAGGCTATTTTTATTTTAGAAAAAGAATTGCGGTTAGAGTTCCACGCATAAAAAATAAAACCCATGAAATTGTGAACGAAATCCGATTCAAATAGGGAAGTATTGACATCCACGCGGGCGAAGCCGCGGGCAACAGGTAGTGATTAATAAATAAACTACACTAAACTTGATAGCACACCCAACCATACATTTTCTGGCAGCGCGACCTGGGGTCAACCACCACCTCTTAACAGTATTATTTTAAATCTTAGGGGAAGGTGGGGTAAAATGGGATACTTAAGTAAAAAAAAATCATGTATTCGAAATCAACAATATTTTCAGTAAACTTTTTAATTAGAAACAATAGTCATATGCTTATTCATTATTTTAATTTGTACTTTTAGGCTTAATCAACTAATTTTCTTAATTATGAGGAACTAATCACCAAGTGTTAAATTTCCCATTTTGCCCCATGGTCGGGGCAAAACAGGAAACGCTAAGGGGCAAAATGAAGATACGATTTAGTCAGGCAAACATTGTGCACAAATGTGTGCCTCGTCATCATCATCGTCTACTCCGGCGCAGGAATTGTGTGCCCAACCCGCACAAGAGTTACACGCAACCCAACCCTCATCTGACTGCGAATACAAGTAACCACAATATATGCAAGAACAGTCATCTTCGTCTTCTTCCGATGAACTAGTAAATGTGGCTTCCCTTTGCTTTTGTTTCTTAGCCTTTTTTATTATTTGGTTTGGATGTTTTTCTTTGGTCGTTTTTCTTCTTTGGTGCAATCTTCTTCTTATTTTCCTTACTTTCCTTTGCATTCTTTTCCTTAGTCAGGTCATTTAGGTCTAGGGTTTAAGGTCCCATAATGCCCCGTTCATTTTGCCCCAAACATTACTTTTTTCAAATTGGCCGGCCATTTCTAACCTCAATAGAAATGATCAAAAACAAATTATAATTTGAATAGGTTAAAACCACTCCCACTGACTCATGGTATAAAAGTTAATGCAGGTCATGTACTTACCTCACTATACAAGAGTATATTATATGAAAATAAATAACAATACGCTCAAAATCTGTTTTTGTTAGCCACGACACTAAAACACGCACCGACACGTTCTGCTTGCTCTGACTCACGTGCGGCGACTGAACAACGAACGAATGGCGCCACTGTCGACTTGTATACGAGTGTGTGCCACGTACACAAGCTAACTTCCCGTTGTGCCCCGAGCCTCATTTTGCCCCACCCTCCCCTACTTCAGTGTGAGAAAGAGATGGAGCTATGCAGGACGTATACCTCCATCTCTTTCTCACTATGAAGTAAGATTAAAATAATGGTTGGCCACTAGGGCTCTGCTAGCATGGCGTCCCCGGTCCCGGTGAGGTACGGCGGCCCTGACTTAATTCCTACTGCTCGGGGTCACCAGTCTTGGAGTACTAAGGAGGCGGTGGGGTAGCCCGCGATCATCAAATTTTCTTTTTTTGCAATTTGCTAGTCATTTTCAGGTTGTGATGCTTAAAATGTGATTCGCGATTGTAACAAAGATGTATCTACTTACAGAATTATAATAATTAGAATCATCAGTACATTTCTCATTAGAATTGGCCACAAATGTCATGATTTCATGAAATAGTCATTCAATAACAATTAATTGTAATTTGAACTCATAGAGGTTGTAAAGAAGAAAATTTAAATTTCGCAGGCTACCCTGGTGCTTTCGCCTTAACATAGGATGGGTAGCAGAAGCAACGTCGCAATTTGGGAGAAATGGCTGATTTAAATCATGACACCATTCATAACATACCTGACCTACAACAGGAAGTCCTTGTTTCTTTGTTACGATGTGAGATATATTCAATGTAAGATGCCAAAGTGGGTTATGGTAATACACCTAGTTTCTTTGTAGCAATGGATTTGGTTTCTATGTCAATCTGTGGTATTATATTTCATGAATTAAAAGACCACTTAATGGCGTAGTCGCTAAAGCGGTTGTGGATCGGAAGTTTCCAAGTTTATCATCAAAAACTCACGTCTTCTTCCCATGGGGGTAGGCAGAAACTACAGAACACCACCTGCTATGATCCCTGCAAACTCCTTTTGCTTCGTTTAGGTACGTTCATACATCTGGTCATACACGCACGCCGATTGCAAGTACTACGCCCCAGACCTTTTCTAAAGAACATCGTCAATAAGGTCACTATAATGTCCTCCGAGGGCGTCCGTTCCCGGCGTTTCCACACACGTCTTCCATATTTGATCCCCAGAAATAAATAATTATTGGAACAGTGCATGGTCCCCGATCATATCACAAAATGGGATTGTGAATCCTAACTGCTGTTTAGCATCACTGCTTCTTTCTACTAGAGATCCCGGACGGGACCTCTCCGCATGTGTTGAGCATGGCCACCATGTTTATTATAGACACAAGTGCACTTACTCTTCCCTCACTCTCATAGTCTGATGGGACGACAATCCGACACAACCGGAGAGAGCCAGGCATATTTGGTCATATGAATGAAAACATAATAGTACCCCATATTAAAAAGGCAGTCAGCATAAAGTAATATGCAGTTAGGCAGGTAATTATCATAAGGTGTGTGACGATATGAGTGTATGGTTGAACACATCATCATCTGCCTGCCTTTTCCCAACTATATTGGGGTCGGCTTTCAGTCAAACCGGATGCAGCTGAATACCAGTATTTTACATGGAGCGACTGCCTATCTGACCTCCACAACCCAGTTACTGGGTAATACGATACCCCTTGGTAAGACTGGTTGTCAGACTTTCGGGCTTCTGACGATCCGTAACGACTGTCAAAGATACACGAATGACAGCTGGGACCAACGGCTTAACGTGCTCTCCGAGGGAGGGGTCTTGATATGTAAATATGGTCACCCATCCACGGCAAGCGTAGCTTAACCTGACCGATCGATCCGTGCGGCTGTTATTTCTTAGCCACAAGCCCCTAGTGTATGAGTGAACACAACTGTTAGTAGGTAATTGTTCGAGGAAACTAAGTAGTGCGATCTCACTAGATCGAATTACCTGTAGGCTGTAGGGACATAGGAGTAGGAAGGTACGTAAACTGTAGTCGTAAGTATACGTAATGGAGTTACCTATTACTTATTCCAACCGAGACTAAAAAATGTGAATTATTTCATGTAGGTAAGTACATACCATAGAAATATTATCTTTTCTTAGCTCTTTCTAAAGCTCATGTTTTCTGTTTCCTCATGATCTAAGTATGATTCAAGTTCCCATTTTATTATTTCAATAAAAAAAATGTGGCCATCCACAGATTTTTCCTATGGTTAGGCATCCCGCAATGATTTATAAAATCTTCAACAATGTCGGCCGCTCCGAAATTATAACTTGCACGCATTTCCTCATCCCGACTGACTCACGATGTGCCCAAAACAGAACTTATTGCTTACAGAATTGACTATTCCTCTCAGCTGAGCGAAAACAGACCTTATCATGGAGAAATACGGCTGGTTTTAACTGCTTGTGTAAGTTTGCAACACTCCAGCGTTCCCAATTTAAACTGAGCCATCACGTCTCCCTCTTTTCCTCGGTTTTGAGAAGAAAACGAAGTAATCTCCATGTAGGAGGGGGACCAACGTACTCTAGCCAAGTTTTACCGCCGCTGCGGTGTTTACAGAATCGCGGAATAGTCGTTGCACCGAAATTAGTTCGAAACGAATGCGTCAATGGGCAGTCGAGACGCGCTAGTGTTGCGCGCACGGTCGATCCTACCTAAAATATTTATATTTTTATGATTCGATACGCGACTAGAATTTTATATTAAAAATATAACGGGGTAGAGTTTGGCGCCGCTGTGACGTGCGTTTGCGCAAGGGTGGCGCTTTGCTGTGGAAAGGATATTGTGATTTGTTCGGATACACCTGTAAGTAGTTTATGTTGTGGTTTTTGTGCTTTTAATTACATGGATCTTCCATCAAAGGAATAAGGAACATTTTGAAGAGAAACAGCTCTAGCTTAGCTTAGGTTGTATGTTGCATGGTGGGCCCTACCCTACATCATAGTGCTTAGTTTACTCAACTTTGTATCCGCTTTTCCTACCTACATAAACAAAGAAAATCTACGAAATTATTAGCCACAATATTTCCCTTCTAAATAGACGACGCAGTCGTATATTTTAGATGATAAATCTATAGCTGCTCTCTCACCTACATTTTTTTGCTGCAGCATTAATTTGGTTGAAAGTCTGGTACGTCATAATATAAATCATACCAGACGCAATACTTCTACTGAAATAAAGCTCTGAAACGGTTATTTTTGTCCGTTTCAGCACTTTCAATAGGCATGCAGGGCCGTAAAGTTTTATGACGATGTGATCTCACTAAATACCAAATGTATCTTTAACAGATTTTTTATATTTACGATCATTTTCATATCCTCATTCATGGTTGTCTTAGCCAGTATTTTAGTTTTTAATTAGGATGCCAAATATAATTTTCTTTCATCTTACTTTTTAACGCGAAGGAACGAAAATCGGCAGCCTCGTGTAAAAGCTTTATGGTTTAATAAAAATTTAGTGTTAACTTCTTAACGTAGGAAGTTTTACTGGGACACGCTGTAAAACCTTTGAAGAAGGGAATAAATAGTTTAATAAATGTTATGAAAACTACGGCTCGTGGCTTCAACCGTTGCGTTTTTGCCATTCGACTTTAAAACCCAAAAAGCCGTGAACGAAAGAAAGAAAAGTCGACATATTTGAGACTCGCTCAGATAATAAATACAAACAATAAAAAATGGAACATTAAAACCAACAAAGCAATCGAGAAAAAGACCTGTGTAAGGTCATAAAGGCTCCTATCTCAGAAAAATGCTGCGATATTTTAAAAAAATAGGGTGGTCTAGCTCCGTAGGGCAGAAAAGAAAAGCTAGAGTCAGTTACCTCTAGCTTTTCTTTTTGATAACTCAATCAGTAGTCTGCCGTACCTAGCCATAAAAGACGTAGCCAATAGGGCCATTAGATAATGAGAATTTAGTAAGCTCCAGTGAGGAGGGGAGGGAAGGAGCTCGAGCAGGAGGGGCTCGTGGCTAAATGATAACAGCCGCACCGCCGCACGGGTCGATCGAAGGATAAGCAACGCTTGCCGCGACCGGTTTGTGGATGGGTGACAATCCATTACATACCGAGAACCTTTCGTGCCTCGGAAAGCACTTAAGCCGTTGATTCCGGCTGTCATTCGTAGATCTTTGACAGTCGTTACGGGTAGTCAGAAGCCCAAAAGTCTGACATCCAGTCTTACCAAGGGGTATCATGTTACCCAGTAACTGGGTTGTGGAGGTCAGATAGACAGTCGCTCCATGTAAAATACTGGTATCTATTCAGCTGCATCCGGAAGCCGGCCCCAACATAATTGGGAAAAAACTAGTCAGATTGATTGATTGAGTAAACTCCAGTGGCACACAATTTCGGGGAATTCCCAACCACGTATTTCCCACAAGGGGAAATTTTGAAAAATTTTGAAAGTTTGCCTAAGATTGTGCAACTCCACCTGTTCATGTAGGACATTAACTTAGCCTTCACTTGGACACAACTTAGACTGTCTGAAAATAAAAGTATTCTATTCTATTAGCACAATTTATGTTTGAACCACGACTCGGACATAAACATTGATAGACATGCATCCACAACTGATAACTACACAATAGACTACCTAGAATTCTAAGCCAATACAAAGCGAAAAGTGAAGTCACAGTAGATATATTCGGAAGAAATTAATCCACTGTCTGTGGTTTTTAGAGTGTCGTAGGCAAATGTCAAAAAAGGATTCCTTATACTCAATGATTTTTTTTAGAGTCTCGAAATGTTTACAGGGTGTTCTACCCATGAATATGAACAACTTTCACTATGGGACCAACTCTGAAATCACGAAAAAAAAATCTGCTGTTTAATAGAAAACTTTAAACCTACTTGACCAAAATGTATGAAACAGCTGATTTTTTTTCGTGATCTCATAGTTGGTCCCATAGTGAAAGTTGTTCATGTTCATGGGTAGAACACCCTGTAAAAATTTCGACACGGTAAAAAAAATCATCGAGTAGATAAATTCGGCCTGTCCGTCCATCTCTCTACCATCCTTATGTCGCAGCCACTTTACTCGGAGTCTATTGGCACTATACAGGTGGTCCAAATAGTGACGTCCAAAAGAAAAGCCTGAATTTCTCATAGCCTGGGGTATTAAAAAATACCCCATGTACCTATGTTCCGCGATCTTTCTTAGTTTTCGAGTTTTTTATTTTATTTTTATATTAGAGTCTATCCCACTAAAAACTTAAAACCCTACCTGCTATCGATACTTTTTTGAGTAACTTGCTGGAATGATAGGAAGTTTAATAATTTATCTATGAAAGTAACGTGTGTAGATAAGAAATTCTGAAGGGAGTTGTTTTCTATGAACCGTTTTACAATGGTGTAGTGAAACCTGGTGAGCCCGGTGACTCCACGAGGCGTCAGCAGAATTCAGCAGGTCTTAACCTGCTGAAACTGCGAATTCGCATTGCATCGCAGTTTAGTGTGGGAGTCCCAAGGGTTAAAAGAAAAAAATAGAGATGGCACTATATCGATAGATACATTCCTAATAGGTGCACATAAGCTTGTGGGATATCGTTGCATACGACAGTTAAAATACATAATATGGATAGATATGGAGGCGGTATACCTACTTACGTATTTGTTATACCTATCTAAATGTAGGTAGATATCTAAATACCTATGGTTCTATGAATAATAGTGCGCGAAAGGATGTGTAGTCATCCATCAATCGCAATAAACTCATACATACGTAAGTAATTAATTATTAGGGAAGTTGGAATATGTAGGTATACTTTATATTAATAGGTAGGTACCTAGGTACCAATCACTATAAATTCGTTGGTTAGGTACCTACGCTACGGGAAAATCTGCAAAGCGTTTAACTTTACAGCCTGATACGGCGCTAGAGTATTATTTCTTACTTTTATAAGGTAGATCTCCCAAAATACAAGCTTGACTTAGTTTGGGAGTTGGTAGATCATCTATTATGTGATGCTGCTGTAGGTACAACAATTAAACACGTTAATAAATTGTACTTCATAGATTAAGGGAGCACGGTGGTAGCTCAGTGGTAACGGCCCCGACTTACGAGTTGTAGGTTGAGGTTGAGGGTGTAAATAATTTCATCACCACTGCTCTCAAAACGGTAAAGGAATACCTACATCAGAAAACCGGCATGTCCTAGAACCAAAAATTCGATGACATGTGACATCTACCAACCCACACTGGGCCCGCGTGGTGGATTACGGCCCACTCCCTCTCGAAGAGAGGAGGCCTGTGTCCCAGCAGTGGGAACGTTATAGGCTGATGATTATACATTGATTAATCTTTTGTTGTACTTTGAGAGCGAAATAAATTTAAAGATACTTAGGTATATCATGCGAGTCTTCTGATTGTCTAGTGTAATACCGAACACATATGATTATTGGTGAAGTAGGTATCTAGGAATCTAAACATAGCAAGAAGCCACAAGGCAAAACCATATTATTTAAAGCTTGAGGAAAACCAGACAAATCTTAAGGATAAGGAAGTTGACGTTCGCTTCAGGAAACTTTACAAATCCTTACAACTTGTAACGTGGATTGAATTCCATCGACTATCAATGCAAATGGATAATTTATTAGCATCACTTTATTTATTTTATAGGTAAAAAAAATTATCTGCTTTGCCTTTTCCCAACAAACTCAACTCAAACTTAAAGCATTTATTTCAATTAAACCAATTACAGGCACTTTTGAATTGTCAAAGAGTCAGTCAGTTAGTCAGAAAATTGAAGCTAGTCGCCCATTCCAAAACGTAGATCTCTATGGAGAAGAATGGGCAAGAAACTCCATGGACACTCTTTTAAATCAAAATTGTTACAAAATCCTGGGTACATTGTTCTTGTTGCTTCTATATGTGAGAACAATGTAAAAAATAGATAATTAAAACAATTTAAAATATAAGATTAAAAATAAGCCCTGGCAGCTAAGAGATGACCAGTCTCCACTGACGGCGCCCGTTCACGAACATGACGCGTGGATCAGCACCATCCAGCTCAACCATTTTGTAGGGAACCGAATGATCCAACACACGCGCCACCATCAGCGAGACATTTAAGTGAGCATGACATACTCTCAACTGCCATACTCTTTCAAGTCAACATACCTACATCATAACATAAAACCGCTCCATGGTACTCACATTTACAAAATTGAAAAGATGCTTCTAATTTATACAAAACTATACTTTGCAATGATTGTAATTAAAAGATTAGTAAACACTAAATCTATAGTCTATATGTAGTCAATAAGTCTATAGTAATAACATAATGTCAGAAAAAAAGGGGACGCATTTCTTCCAAACAAAAAAAAAAAAAAATTTAACAAAGCCCAAGTGGCTGTGGAGCAGGACCAGCATTTAGCCAAGCATTTTTATCTATGATATAATCATTCAACCTATAATATGCTTGTCTACATAGTGTGCGTTTAATGCATGTTTTAAATTGCTTCTCATTTAGTTGAAGAATATCGAGAGGCAATTTATTATAACATTTTACACAGTACCCCATAAAAGAAGTGTGTACCTTAGATAATCTGAAACGTGGTTGATCTAATTTGTTCCTATTTCTAGTGTTAAAATTATGCCGATCACTTATCTTACTAAAAAGATGTAGATTTTTTCTAACATACATAATATTTTCATATATATATTGACAAGGTACCGTCATGATGTTAATTTTTTTAAACAGTTCCCTTAGAGATTCGCGACTGCGGAGGTTATAGATGGCTCTGACAGCCCTCTTTTGCAGAATAAAGATAGAATCAATATCTGCAGCCCGTCCCCATAACAAAATACCGTAAGACATGACGCTATGAAAGTAACTAAAATAGACCAGTCTCGCGGTATCGACGTCTGTTAATTGGCGGATTTTCCAAACAGCGTAAGCAGCCGAGCTTAGCCGCCCTGCTAGTGATGTTAAATGAGGACTCCACTGCAGCTTTGAGTCCAGCGTAATTCCCAGGAAAACAGTCTGTTCGACGAATTGTAGTATTTCCTTATTCAATACTACGTGACATTCACTACTTCTAACATTTGGTAACGTGAATCTTATGCATTTAGTTTTCTTCTCATTTAATACTAAATTATTTGCAGTGAACCAATTATGGACCTTAAGCATAGCGTTATTTACGTCGTCGAGCTCTTGTGCATGTCTGTTAACTTTAAAAATTAGTGATGTGTCATCAGCAAATAACACCATTTGTGGTCGGTTTTTCAGAAAATGAGGTAAATCATTTATATATACTAAAAAGAGGAACGGACCTAATATAGAGCCCTGCGGTACACCCATTTTGACTTTTAATCCCAATGAATTCACACCGTTTATTTGAACTTGCTGCAGTCTATTATTCAAATATGATTTTACTAAGCTAAGTGCAAGTTTACCCAGTCCGTAATGCTCAAGTTTCAAGAGCAGTGTTTCATGATTCACGCAATCAAATGCCTTGGATAGGTCGCAAAAGATGCCTATTGCATCATGTGCCTCTTCCCAAGCGTTAAAGATGTGTTTTAATAAGGTGACACCGGCGTCAGCTGTACAACGTCCTTTGGTGAAACCATACTGTTGATCGTGTAGGATGTTATTACGATTAAAATGATTGAGCATTTGATTTAACATTACTTTTTCAAACACCTTGCTGAAAACCGGCAAAACCGATACGGGTCTATAATTATTAGTGTCTTTGCTGTCCCCGGATTTGAAAAGTGGAATAACTTTACTGTACTTCATTAAATCTGGAAATACCCCTTGATCAACACACAAATTAAATATTAAAGCTAAATAGGGTGCAATTGTCTCAATAATGGATTGACATACTTTTGTAGACATGCCCCACAGATCTTCGGTAATTTTGATCTTAAGTTGCTTAAAAGCCTTTACAACGACCACAGGGTTTATATGTTTAAATTTGAATTCTTCAGGGCAGGCTGAAACATTCGCTCTTAATAAATCAATAGCAAGTGAGGGCGAGGATTTTAAAGTTTCTGTAGTTTTAATTGGAATATTTGTAAAGAAAGTTGCAAATTCCTGGGCAACTACGTTGGGATCGGCTTCCAGTCTAACCGGATGCATCTGAATACCAGTATTTTACATGGAGCGACTGCCTATCTGACCTCCACAACCCAGTAGGTAACTGATATTACGATACCCCTTAGTAAGACTGGTTGTCAAACTTTCAGGCTTCTTGTCAAAGATCCACGAATGACAGCTGGGACCAATTTTCCGAGGCACGGAGGAGTCTCGGCATGTAAAGATGGTCACCCATCCACAAACCAACTCCGGCAAGCGTAGCTTCACTTGATGGATCGACCCGTGCGGCTGTTATTACTTAGCCACGACACTCAAACGCAAAATAAATTATTGAAAGTTGTTAAGTAGGATAATATTCCGTTAGTTCAAAATCTGTTCCCCGAAAATACCCTACAGATTTAGATAGATACCGTACCTAAACACTAACCGAAAAAAATTAAACCGGCTTTGGAAGGAAAAGAAAAAATTCAAGTGTGCCTGAAGAATTGAAGTTATCCACATGATAATTATCCTACCCACATGACAAAGCATCACTTAAGTTTAACAATCATAAAATA
Source organism: Fissipunctia ypsillon (assembly GCA_947568875.1). NCBI lineage: Eukaryota > Metazoa > Arthropoda > Insecta > Lepidoptera > Noctuidae > Fissipunctia > Fissipunctia ypsillon. The sequence goes on from OX387658.1 coordinate 18,146,443, forward strand.
TTATAATAAAAACATTTTTACAAAAAATAAAAGCGACTTCCAAAAAAACACTACAAAGTGAAAAATAACTTTGATTCGGAAGTCAGTGTCTTTGGTTTTGTATTTTCGTTTTTTGCCACCGACTTCTGAAATCAAAGTTACTTTTCACTTTGTTGCGTTTTTTTTTTTTGGAAGTCTGTTTTATTTTTCACTTTTTAGTTGTGGTACCTACACCACACAAATACGACTAAGAACCACTACCTGCTATGTAAATTACAGTGACAGGAAGTTATAAGAACATCATCCACATCATCATAGACTAAGTGGGAAAAATACGAATTATTGAAGCTAACTCAAAAAGCAAAGTTCATATATTTTACATGGGACCAACTTCAACCCTACCCTCCTGAATAAAACAAGAACCGTTAAATCGGACATCTCTGTAAAAAATATGCGTGGTCATACTTACATAAAAAAAGAAATATTGAGAACCTCCTGACTCCTCCTTTTTTTTCGTCGTTTAAAAATATTAAGTATTTATTTCCACAATAGCTGTGCCCCGCGACTTTGTTCGCGTGGATGTCGTGAGATACGCAATATATGAATCGCCCGCCCGCGCTCTTATTTCGATTTCGCTTAGTGTTCTTTCTGACTTTTTCATTTTGCTCGGCTCCTAAGGGTCGTAGTGTGATGTTAAATAGCCTATAACCATCCTCGAGAATTGGGCTTCCAAATGCAAAAAGAATTTTTCAAATCCGACTTTTTGTTCATAATTTCGTGGGTTTTCATTTTTTTTCGCGGAACCCTAATAATTGTTCTAAAATAAAAGTAGCCTAAGTTACCAGCCGTAACATCGACTATCTACCAGTGAAAGTCCCGTCAAAATCGGTCTAGCCGTTTCGGAGATTAGCCGGAACAAACAGACAGACAAAAATTTTAAAAATTGCTTTTTTGTTATAAGTATCGTATTTATACTTTTATGCCTTTAGTAAAAAGTTGTTATTTTGACATTACAAACAGACACTTCAATTTTATTTATTTTTGTATAGAGAGTATAGATTTAACAGTTGACAATAAACCTGATTACGTTCGTTTAAGGTCTGTTAACATACCAGGACATCAAAGAGCGAAAGAAGCATAATATCGGTATTCTGACAACTGCACTAGTGTTTGGAAATCGTTAAAGAGATATAGGCAGGGCCAATGGACCGCGAAATTTTAAGACATTTGCAACAATTGAGTCATTAGCTTCTTGGAGTTTGGTTTCTGGGAAATATAGGAATCTGGGATAAGGTGATAAAACAACAACAGACATACAAAATAAATAACCCTTGTGCATGTATAGCGATGTCGGAATCCTTTGTAGTCATATTTTTGATGATTCGATTGGCGCTGTGGCTGCACAGGGGCGTAGCCTTCATACAACCCGATTCCTATCGGCTTCCCTTCGGAACAACCACTCTTCTATGTCTGCTATTGCCAAATAATATGGTACACCTGTGTGTGTGTAACTGTGTTTATATTTAAATACCAGTTTAATACATCATACACCTATAGTTTTTTTGTCTGAGTTCATGAGAACTGAACAATTTTTTCTCCGGCTTCCCTCTAATGATAATTGTAGCTGTAGCGTTACTGCTGTGCAATATAGCCATTCATTGGCTTCATTGATTGAGTCATCGGTGCTTTACAGAATGGTCTACAGACGTGTCCGTTTTAGGCAGTTGTGAATGTGAAGTCATAAGGCTAGTTCCTCAGTTTGGCAGCCTAAGTAAAATTTGACCCACGTCATCACCATCTTACGCCTTACGCTATTCGTCGCCAGTCATCTCTTTGGATTGCCTCGCTAGATTGTATACCTACATAATCTTGAAGAACTCATACGAAATATCTGCTATATGTTTGACTAGCTTCTCAGCGCGACTTGGTCCGCGTGAAATTTCTTGTTCCCCTCGACCCACCCCGTCGTCGCCGCGTCGCATCGCAGCGCCTGCCCGCGCTTTTACTTCGGGTTTGCCTAGCGTTCTTTCTGACTTTTTTTTTCTTTTTGCTCGGTTCCTAAGGGTCCTAGCGTGATGTCAAATAGTTTATAGCTTCCTCAAGAATTAGGCTATCAAATCCAAAAAGAGTTTTTCGAATCCGACTGGTAGTTCCAGAGATGAATTGATCAAATATCAACTTAACATTGATCAAATTCATCTATTCAGGGAGAGCAATGTGGGATGATGATGCTCATAATGCTCCTGTCAGCGTCCTCCCACGGATACCGGGAGTTACACCGATCAATATGTATCTAAGACACACATGGCTAACACTCTTCATGATGCTATATTAATCCAACGTTTCCATTATTTATTTTACCCACGTTCCTTCCATACAAAATGGTTCTGCTCAGCCCCATAAACCAATGAAAGCAAACCAAAAGCCAACCAGACGCGAATAAACTAAATAAACACAGAATACTCGTTTCATCGCGTATTAAAAGTGCTAGTATAAGCTAATAGCTATAAAGAGTATTAAAACTAGGGCATATAAGCCATACTGTGGAAAAAACTACTGATACATATTTCTCTTAATACATATACAAACATCCGTCAATGCCTCGCTGCAGACTGAATTTCAGCAGCCCATTTTTCAGGCGGTTTTCTCAGCGTATATTTTAGGAATGTGGGGCGCCACTGGCGGTAAACATCGCAGTCCTATGATACTTTTGTGCACAAATTCGAGAACAACTTTAGTTTAATGTTGCGACGAGTGGGCTTCCACTAGGAATAGCGCACTCCATCAGTTTTCACGGCTGTGAGAGGCGATTGAAATATGTAGGTATATTGTATGGAATGAGCTGCATTTACCAATCGACCTGCCAAGTCTGCCTAAGGGATTCACTTCTCAAACTTTTAATTTAGTCATAGTTACAGTACGGCCGATTTACCTTGGCAAGTCCGAACATCGCGCAGAAGGCTGCGCAGTATCATTTTTTAGGAACCAAATGGTGGCATGAGGCGAGTGCGAGTGAGAGAACATGCGCGAAAGTTCGTAGTGCCTGTGTTCAGACTCGCCAAGATAAATCGGCCGTACTGTTCGAAGATGTTCATCAACTCAGTTCGTTATATTAGGTACCTATTTATCTACTTTGACTGCAAACCGCAGACCGCAAGATTTGCATCTAAACCAGTGTTCCCAGAATAAATTTCTGCCTGAACCTATCTCAATAACAATGAGTAACATGTTTCTCAAGTTTAGTACGTTAAAAATCTGTAGAAAAAACCTATAGAATCCGTGCAACAGTTGTGTAGAAACAGAAACTAGGTTGTTCTTATTCCCCATTAAAATAAATACTAAAGCTTCCCACGTGTTCACAACGATTAATCTTCATAAGTCACTACTGCTTGTAACTAATTGCAAGTGTCAGGAGCAAGTCCAAAGAGCATATTCAAAGCCCCTCCAAATGCTGAGCACATTTGGAGGGGCTTTGAAATCTCCAGTGGAAATCGAAGCTACCATTTTTGGAGGTGCCCAAAATCTCCGGTAAAACACACTTGCACTGCCCTTTTTGTGCTACCGTTGGCAGTGTCACGTACCGACGGTTACCGCCGCACATCAGTGGTAACTCTTGTAGGTATCCACTACGAAAAAAGCCGCTACTGCTGTGACATAAAGGCGCTGTTATATTATCAATTAATCTGTAATACACAGTGTAAGAAACATCGACGCGAAAACTATTACAATATAAATTCAGCACGGTCAAATGTAGAGAACAGCGGAATTAAAAAATAAAATAAACGACGTAAAATTTCAGCGCTGCTGGTGGGTCGACGTCCCTTACACCCTGTATTTCAAATTGTTATATGGTAACCGCATGGTGCGGTTGGCTTTTACCAGAGGATACAAGTCATAACTTTCACGAGCTACGTGCTATAATGTACGTGCTGTTAGCTCCACGTGCAAGATGTGCCCAATATATCTTGGCAGCTGATTAAACTTCCGAAATTAAAAAGATTTTACACACATAACATAACATCACGCCTTGTTTCCCCGAAGGGTTAGGCAGAGATGTACCTCTCAAAAACATCATGCGTTTTTGTGTGTGCAAAATGATTTTGATAGGTAAAAAATATAGCTGATATCTGCCTGCGTCAGAATACCACCGGCCACTATGTACTCATATCTTAAAGGTAACGACTTAGTTAATTTTGATGGCAAACCTTAGGCTTGAAAGGATTACTACTTTAGTAGGCACCTTGTTTGGGCACGCCACAATTGCGGCGATAAGTCCCCTCTTTGAGGAGTGGCTGGAGAGGCGCCACGGCGTCCTCACCTTCCGCCTGACGCAGGTCCTCACCGGACACGGGTGCTTCGGGAGGTACCTGTTCCGGATAAGGCGGGAGGAAACGCCCGGGTGTCACCGCTGTGTGGATCGCCCGGAGGACACGGTGGAGCATACGGTGGAGGTCTGCCCGGCTTGGGCGGAGCACCGCCGTGTCCTCGCGGAAGCGATCGGCGGCGGCGATCTCTCGCGTCCGGCCCTGGTCCAGGCCATGGTACGGAGCGAGAGTGCATGGGAAGCCATTACCTCCTTCTGCGAAGCAGTAATGCTCGTGAAGGAGGAGGCGGGACGCGTGAGGGAGAGGCAAGCTTTGCACCCTCACGCCCCTAGTCGCCGCAGGAGACGCCCTGGGCGTCGGGAATCGGCAGCCGATTCCCGGCCACCGTAGGCGCGGGCTTGCGGACGGCGAGCAATGGGTAGCTCGCCGTCCGGTAAGGACCAGGCCCGAGTCGACGGCGCGTCGTGCTCCACGCGCGCCTCAAAGAGATGTCAGCACTATTGACGGGGTCCGCTAGGGCCGATGCCAGCTAGGGTTGCGGGATGTTCGAAAGAGTTACCGTGGCCCCGGCACAGGCAACAGAAGGAACACGGGTGGGTTTTAGTCAGTAAAAGTCTGACACGCCCTCCCGCTCCGCCCAGAGCGGGAGAAGTCATTTGATGATTTCCCATCCACAAAAAAAAAAAAAAAAAAGTAGGCACCTTGTTAGAAAAATGACGAACGTCTTGCTATTAGCCGTCTCACTCTTTTTGTATCTCTCTCTTTCCCCTAATAAATGGTCCAAACTAAACACACGCTTTTTACTTCGCTCCTCAAAATAAATACAAGTTAACACTATTAATCGGCTCACAAATCCTTCACTTGGTCCTTCGAGCCGGATATCAACCAGCGACCTATGGATAAACCTCAAAAATACAAACAGGTAAATTAGGAACCTACCTATCTTGGCTTGTTTGTAAACAGAATATATTATAGGTACAGTCACAGTCCTTACCTCTGTTAAAGCCTCTCTCGGTACTAAAGCTCAAGAATTAGAAATAGTTTAGTATAGAATCAAATGACGCTCGGACTTGGACGCTCCTGCATTAGTGTTTGGGAAAGCTCGCTCCATCGTCGACTTTGTTTCTGTCATCTCTGACCTAAACTAGAGTCAAGAGCAAACCTATCTTAAATAAATAAAAAAATAAAAATTAGTGTTAGAGAGTAAATCGTCTTTTTCCGGCTCTTGTCGCATATTACTTGGAGTCAGCGCAACATATTTTATTCTTCCATTCTCCCCGTCAGCCGTCACTCTATCATTCACTCATTTTTCTTTCATAGCATCCCTCACACAATCCATTCATCTCTCCTTTGGTCAACCTCTTCCTCTCCAACCATAACATTTATATTCATCACTTTTTTTAGAAATATGCAAAGAAAAAGGATACGTTTATTTGTAGTAAGCATGACACAAAGAAAGAACCCAAACAAAAAAGAACAAGTTGAGGGAAAATATGTGTCACATCCAAGCAAAACGGCCATCGCTCAGCATAACATATTAACATATTGCATACAAAGGTATAATACATAGGTTCTCTGTGATTCGAAAACAAAGTAGATACCTACCTAGATATGTACCTACTTTGTTTTCGAATCAAAAGCGACTTGGATCGCTTTTAGTCACACTACAATGGAATTAGTCCCTCGTGAACGAAGCGCTATAACATGAACTATGACGTCACAAAATACATTCTAGACAGCTTTTCTCTAGAGATGTGTTGTCTTACACAAATCCTACGAAATTAACTGCTCGAATCTGTTACGTTACTTGTTTTAACTTTCTAATTTAAAATAATCCTTTCCTGATTTATAACGGCGGGCGAACATTCATTATCATTTTTATAATCCTAAAATGTGTTTTTTTGGGCTGAAATATTGTTTTTCTTTGGGACTGTTACTCGTAGCTTTGTAACTAATGCTCGGTTCCTGTAAACAAAAACGGATCGTTTAGCTTACCAATGGTACTATTTTTTATTGCCAAACTGGGTATATAAATAGATTCGTAAGCTAATTTTACCTGTGATGGCTCCATATGAGAGAGTCTACTATGCAAAGCTATGAGGTCTTTTCTTTATTATTAGTCTTTACTAATAATAACCGTTATTGGTTAAAATTAAGACTTGTATCTTTATACAAGTCTTAATTTTAACCAATAACGGCCCGTAAATTATAGGAATCAGCCATTAGATTATTCATTTTGAAATTACGGAGATTCAGATGCATCAAATGAAAAATCCCAGTCAGAATAGAAGCGTGTCTGACACTTTATTCCCCAAAGTTAATGCCAAATAAGAACATAATTAAAACTATAGAACCATCGGAACAACCGTACATTTATTCTCTGATTTTGAGTGCCTAGTTTTACCCAAGACAATAGAAAACTACCCATGACAAAGGCAATTTCACAGCTGCATCAAATGCTGGGATCTTAGATCAACTAAGGCAAGGCAATGACAGAAAACTAGTGGTTGATGTTAGTTTGAAAGTGATCCTTCCAGTTCCACAGGATCAGATGATGGATATCTACAAGGACATATAATAAAAATAGTCCTCCAGACCGGATTTCAGCCACGGCGACCAATCTCAGCGGAGACCAGTCTTCGGTGTGGGAGATATTATAGTACACAAGTGTGTGCGCAGACACAGGTGCCCTCTCTCTTCCCTCACTTTCATAGTCCGATGGGACGGCAATCCGACACGACCGGAGAGAGATCAGGTGCAGGGCCAGCGGCTTAACGTACTGTCCGAGGCACAGGGTATCACACCGGCAACTTCAAACTCCGGGCTACAACTGCGTATAAAACTCTAGAACCCCGTAGTTGAAAATTTTCTGTGTCACAGCGTATCCATCTTTTAATTCAACGGCTTCTACCAGTTTTAACTTCATCAACTTATGAATGTAAAGCGGAATATAACATTCAGTTTACGAGCTTTGTGAAATATATTCTCAGAACTGAACACATCACAAGCATTTCCATGAGTCAACAGTAACTTTTCACAACACACAGCTTTGCTGGTAGCGCTACGGTTTAAAGGTGACAATTTATTTGACGCTAAAAAGAACGTTGTTGCATATTTCCACAATCTCCTGTCCACAGAAAACATATGACGCGACATCAACCAGTTGATAGTCCATTAATGTCACCGCGAGAACAAAATAATATTAAAAATATATACATCCAACGAGCAACTACAGAAATGTCGTTCAACGATCAAAAGACAGCCACATGGAAATTGGTGAATAACATTTTAATTTGACTACTGTGATTCATAGTTATAGTACTCGATGAGAGTTTCCGACTTTTATATGCTGAATTTATGGGATTTAATTTGATTATAACGTGGTGCGATAAAGACCTCGGCGATGGACTTGACTAATTCAAGACATGGCCACTCACACTCAAAGCGTCGCGCAGTGAATGAAAGAAGAAAAAACTACTACGAAAACTTAATTTAATACGACAAATGAAAATCAACAAGGTATTCTGTTTTCGAATTCGAATTCTGAATTTAAATCCACAAATAACGAATTCTCGAAGCACTGTTCAGTTTTATTCCCCTCATTAGGAACTGTTTACAGTCCTCCTTCCATGTATTTCTAGCCGTAAACTTACTTTTATTTCTGCAGACGCTAAATCAAATAACAATACATCTAATTCCCGGACAAATGTAAACATGCACCTTATTTAATTGCCTGTGTTTAACAAGCTGCTAACCCACATGTTTATTCTACCACCGCAGTTTATAAATCGGTTAGAAATCTGTTGGTCTGCGAATTCTATTCCTCAATCATCGCGGGGAGGCATCAACGAAACTGTCTAAATTAGGAATGGTGATGCTTGGCAGATGGTCAAAAGTACTGGATTGTATATGTACGTTTAATATGGAAATACTTCCTTTAATAACCAGAACCCCTGTACGTTTAGTCGTTTACCTACGTACAATGGAGGAGCACACTTTGCTTGTGCTTTCAGATGCAATGGCGAAGACCTTGCTCTCAACAAAAAGTTTGTTATGGTTAGGGCGTTTGTTCACCACAGCCGTCGCCGGGACGTCACAGAGAAACGAGATTATTCGAACCGAACGTGACGTCTCGGTGACAGCGATCGTTTGTCCACCACGACCAAACTCGGCGGTTCAGTATGTTATGATAGGCAGAACAAAAGCTGGCCCAACGGCGGCGGCGCCGGTGCGGCAGCAGTGTGCGGACAAGATCAAACGTGTTTTGTATTGCCATCATGCCATACATCGCCCCGTCACAATCACGGGCCGAGTTCTAGCGGTCGCACCGAACTATTCCAAACTTCGGCGGCCGAGATGACAGCGCTCGGGTGATGGACGTGCGGTGGACATGCGGCCGTAATAAATGTATGTATCGCTACTTTGGCGCCATCATCTCGTTCTCGGTGACGTCCCGGTGAAAGTCATTATGTTAAAGTTAGAATGCAATTGATCAGTGCTTCATTTATCGTTAAACTAGTCACCTGCAGTTAAGCTTGAGGATAACCCAAACCTAAACATGCTGAAAATCTTTCTCGACGAAAACTCTCTACGAAACACTCTGTAAATCATAGAAATATCTGTTCTATATTATCCTCACAGAAACACGTTTTACAACCGCGTCGAATTTCCCAAATACTCTGTCGACCAACCAAAAACGAGCGATGAAGATATAATATCCTGAAATACATACATTTTAGTATCTCGAGGAAAATTTTGGAGTAATAACTGAAACTTCAATATCTAAGAGCTTTTCAAGGATAAAATAGCGGTATTCAAGACAAGAGCGTAGGTACCCATCGGGAGAACTTTTATTACTAATTGCTCACTTATACGATCTTGTGCCTACACTACTGCAGGTAGATGGCTTGAATTACATACATACTTACATAAGCTCACGGCTTCTTCCCATGGGGGTAAGCAGAAACCAGAGAACGCCACCTGCTACGATCCTTACATATTCCCTTTGCCTCGTTCATGTTCATACCTACATCTGGTCATACAGGCCGGTTGCGAGTACTACGCACCTGACCTTTCTGAAGAACATCACCAATAAGGCCACCATATGTCTTCCTAGGGCTTCCCCTCCCGGCGTTTCCACTCACATCTGCTGTGTAACCTTTTGCTAGTCGCCTTTCATTCATCCTCTCAACATTACCAAACCATTTTAAGCATATTCTTTTCAATTTATGTCATCTTCTTTTAAACCGCACCGTTTAAAAGCCTTGAATTAAACACGCTATATAATCAAAAAAGGTTAGCGAATTCTTTCTCCCGTTTCAAAAACAGACCCCAATCCCTGTTCCTCATGACATTTTCAGAAATATAGACTATATAGCTATGGCTGGCTATATGGCTATAGTCACAATTTTCCAATGGATTGTTTTGTAATAACCGTGTCTATCTATACTATAATACTGTAGATTTAGAATAGTTTCTACAACGATAAGATCAGCAAGTATGGTTGAACTCGGGCCTCCTCGTTTTCTACAAGCAATACTGTAACATGACAAAAAAATGTATATTCAGCAGGTGGATAGGACATCACACAAATAAACACCTATTAACCCTTCCACCTCTACCGACAAAGACAATTGTTTGGCCTTCGAAACACCACCCAAAAATAACCAAGCTTCTTAGAAGCTTATAGTTTTAAAATTAAGGGCGTTACCCTCTAAAGCAAACTTGGGTTAGGCGCGAACACAAATAGATGCTTCTTCAACATTTTGTTTATTGTATCGAACGTTTATTAGAACGCGATGAAATACTTTGATATGGTTCTTGGGTTCTTGAGTTTCTTTCGCCGCTCCGATAGCAGTGCAGTGTAAACAGTTGGTGCTAGCTCGGTATGATCCACATATTTTTTGGCGAAAATAGAATCGCTCGTAGGCTGAACATCTTGAACATCGTAGATGTTTGTGGGATGAAGGCAATCTGCTACAAGTGTGGTTTTAGCTGTTCTTTTTAGTCAGGTAAGCAGTAGACGGTTAGTTTTGCTCGATTCTGCCTGTGACAAAACTGTTACTGCGATTTTCATAATCAAAGGGGCAATTGCGTAATACCTACTTACATTAGGAATCTGTTTCATTTTGATAGTTCAACAACATTCAGTGCGTTATTTGCGTTGTTGAGCAGACAAACTTTTCGAACATATGAAGCAATGGATTGGCAATAGGCTTCAAAATCATTCAGATTGTGACTGATAGTGTGTTACGTAATTAGGGTTCCCTTTATGAATCCGATTTAGATTCTATTACAAATAGTAAGTATTATATGAGTATTGTGTTACAAATACTAAAGTTTCAGACACTCTCTAGGGGCTTAATGTAGGTACTATATCGGAGAAACGAACATCTATACACCGTTAGGACTATTCTTGCTTGCAGCGCTCGGCCTCTATAGTAACGCTTGCTAACAGATGTGATAATCGTGTGCACGGGATTTTTTTTGCACATACATACATACATTTCATGTACATACTATTAGGTAGGTAGTAGGTATCTAAAGTCGGAAAGCATGTATAGGCAAGACAAGAGATAGCTAAAAACTGAGATGAGCTTTAAATCCCGGACGTCATTGATCCATTTTCCGTGTTAAACAAAAAGAGGATTTCCCAATAGCTAAAGAGCTAATTTCGTTTGATTTTTCTTTCTTCTGATTTTAATTTTGATTAAAGAATCAAAATTAAAATTAGAAGAAAGAAAAATCAAACGAAATTCACTGAATTTCCTCCATACTAATTTTAGAATGACCACGTTGAATGTTTTATTTTTAAAGAGCACCCTACTGATTTGTAAGGCGATACGAGACACCATCTCCATGAGTCCGTGAGATTTGTTGATGATCTTATAGAAAACGTGGTGAAAAGTGTTCAAACTAATGAGACAAAAACACAATATTTAAATATGATATTTCAGTCGTTCAACTGTCGTAATGGGCTGAGACTGAAGAAAGAAATTTTTTTCGATATAGCATTTTGAACCTCGATTCAGATTCTATATTTGAATACCTCTCAGGTATAGACAATAAGACTATGTCCAGCAGTGGACTGCTGTAGGCTGATGATGATGATGATGAAGCTGCTAGTGTTAATGCATGGAGACGTCATTTTGAAAGACTTAACTCCAAAACATCGTTGACATAGTTGAACCAAATTATCATTGCTGATGGTGCACCAACACCGGATACAACAGTAGAAGAAGTCAGTCCAAAGCAATGATGGATGGATTGTGTGAAAGATGATATGGCGAGAAAGGGGGTGACTCTGTACTGAGATGATGGGTAATAGAGTTGAATGGAACAAGACATGAGTCCAATAAATCGGGATAAGGGCAGCAGGATCATGACAGTGCAGTGGAGCTAGAAAATTCCGATAAACAATTTATAAAATCACAATGTTTGTCACAATAAAAGTTTGTCAAGAGACTTAAAAACTAGACACAAAACAAATTCAGAATAATTACTCCATTGCCATTTCAACGAGTTCTAACTGGCGAACGAACGAGATATCAGAATCTCAGCACTGATCCTAAACTAAATGCAGTTAGTGAATGAACATCATGTCGTGGACATTAAAACATTAATTTGTTGTCGACTCATTAGACGTGTATTTTGAGAGTGCACATGCGTTCATTCATAATATCATTCACATGTTCAAATGGTAAGTCGTCCTCACTACGTCGGGCGATATCGACAATATAATAACTGATATTATTGTAATTTACGAGTATAGTCTAATTAGCTTTGTATGCCGTGATTATTCGGTTTGGAATGTGGAATTTAAACACTAACGTTAATTAATGAGGACACGAAATAACATTTTAAGATTTTGTAGTTTCTAAATCATTTCGCAGAAATACAATTTGCGTTTTATCTATTTTGGCTGCTGCATCGGTTGTTACTTAGGTTTCATTATGACTCGTAAATATAACAACAACTCTACATCGTTCGTGTCTTTACCTAGGTACCTTAAAAAAGGAAAGTGCGAAGAGTTTTAATAAATTCAGAACCTATTTATTAATCACAACAACTGTTCGATTTATCGATAAAACCAACGTTGCTAATATGATTGAGATTTATAACAATGATCTAGTTTCATCAGCTGTAGCCTAGTGGAAAATTCGTTGAAACAAGAACATAATGCTTATTGCTAAATCACAAAAAAAAACAATTGGCATGACTTTCAAAGACAAACTGCACGTCTTTTGTCATTCGAAAATCAAAATTAAGACATCTGTCTTTTGTTTTAAGAAATATAAATGACAGAGTGATGGGTGATCGTCATGCAACGACAAAGTAATGTTGAAAGCGTAATAAAAACGATAGATACTGTGGACAGCAGACATCCGCCAGACTAAAAGACCAGTGCCGATGGCCAACTAGCATTCGACTTGAATATGCACTTGAAAAAGACAGCTATTGCTCTCATTGCAACATTAAAAACAGCTGAAAATACAAAAGGTATTCTCGAAAAAAGTAAGAAACTTGGCTGAGATAAAACGGAAGATTTTGTGTGACGCCAACAAAATATTTTTGTACACTCACAGGGGTGATTTCGGGCGTCTGTTACAGGCGATTAATAATGTCTTGTTTTGACGCACATTAAAACTCGCTTTCGAACAAAAGCAGTTTATCATACCATCGTTTACTCGTTGTCATGTAGATTAATGTATTCTGAAATGCTTCTCTTGTTTTCTGATTCCTAATACGAATACTTATGCCTACGCTGAGCCAGAGGTCATTGAAACCAAACTTCAAGATTTTCTCCTCGATCCCTAGGATTACAGATCTCTGAAACTGCTTTTACGAGTGAATGTCTTGATTTAGTTGCATTAGTCATCCCATGCCTTTGATAACCGCAAGAATTTACAGCTTTTTGACGTTTTGTCGCACTACATAAATAACACCTGACATTTATATGTCTGTCTCTAAACCCATATAAAAGTCACCTAAGAAACTATTTTCTTCATCTGCACTATCTGACGGAAGCATAAAACTGTTGGAAACCGCAACATAAAGAATAATAAAACACGTTATAATCTCTGTTTTACAAGCTTTCTGTGGCATCTATCAAATCAAAATGTCGCGATCGAAATAGGTGACATGGATATCTAAACATTTTTCTTGGATTCTGAAATAGTTGCGGGTGATAAGAATGGGCTAGCATCGTCGTGTGGGCTCTCCCTTGGCGTGACAGCTGTCGCCTTATATCACAGTCGAAGGGAATGTCGGGACCAATCGGAATCCACGTGCCGTAAGACATTTCTAATTTAACTAGTCTACTAAATGATCTTTGAACTGGACGCGTATTTTTGGGAGAACAGCGTTAAACGTGAATGGGAGGCCTGGTGAATGATTTTTGTTAGGAGAAACTCTTCAAACGAATTTTCAAACGAGTTACAAGTAAATACTTGAAACTTCTGAATCTACAGAATGATTTGCTTCCCGCAATATGTAGCTAATGTGAATCTAAATATAGCAAATAAAGGTAAATACGGAAAATTATAATTCACGGAATGGCAGCCGAAGATTGCTATGAAACTGTTTCTTCCGAATCACATCAAGCCTGTAACTCGTCGTTCAGCTATTATTGAACCGTTTCCTAACTGTGAACGGCGGCGCGGGAGTTATCGAATTTGTCAACAAACCTAATTTCGTCTAAAATAGTTTATAGATCGACTACGGATTTCCTTAGTACCGATTAAAAATAAACATCCTCGATACAAAAATCGATCTATGGTGTTTCCGATACTCCAATAATTTCGAGTATGTACGACCCACTCTGGAATCTACAGAAAATCACTGAAATATCTTGTTCTAATAATATTGAGACTAAACTACGGTTTGCGTCATTTGTGCTTCCGTTGCGAAGATGCCAAATCTTTAAGGGAAGAGGCGGAAGCTAAACCGATGCACCGATTTGTTTTGATTAATTAATTACTACATTTAATTCATACATTAGTGTCGGATTATTTGTGATGACTAGCACTTCCCGCGCGACTTCGTTCGCGTGGATTTCGTACTTTAGTACCCCGTCAAGAGTAGATTTTCAAAAAACCTTAATAGGTATACGTTATTCTTTATTTTCGGTCTTAAGGGGGAAGCGCCAAGGTAGCCCGCGAAATTCAAATTTTCTTACGATTTTTGCAATTTGCAGCTCAGTGTCTGGGTGTATGTTAATTAACGTATGATTCGCGAGCATAACAAATATGTATTTACAGAATTATAATCATTAGAATCAGTAATACAATTCCTTAAGTTGTATAATCCTGAAATGTGTTAATATTTCATGAAATAGTCATTCGATAGAATTACTTGGTCTTAGAGAGTTGTATTGATGACGTTAATGATTATAAATCTGTAAATACATATTTGTTATGGTCGCGAATAATATTTTACTCAACATACTACCTAATACTGCCCTGCAAATTGCAAAAAACGTAAGAAAATTTGAATTTCGCGGGCTATCCTGGAGCTTTCACCTTAAGTATAAATACTGAGTTTCGAGTTAAACGGAGTGCGCGTTAAAATTCTTCCATACAAACTTTGACACCCCCCAATCTCCCTTTTAAGGGGGTAGTTTAGAAAAACAAAAAATACTAACATCATACTTATATAAGTATTCGTGCCAAGTTTCAAGTTTATTAACTCAAGAAATAAGATTTTTCATACAAACAAAATGCCCCTTTTCTCCCCCTTAAATTCTTCCTTAGTGTATGCTTACAACACAAAAGGCATCAACTGCCATTTCAGGTTTGTAGCCCCAACGGTTTAGGCTCTGCGTTAATGAATCAGTCGGGAAAAGTAATTATATACAGGGCACTAGGGCAGCCGGAACATTGACGTCCCAAAAAAAAATGTAGGTCCCTCGTATCGTGGGGTATCCGCATCACCCCCATGTATGTTCCGCGACTTTTCATAGTTAGTAATTTTTTTCTCAATTTTTGAGAATTTTCGACCTGATCAACTTAAAAAATTTCTAAAAGAAAAAGTAGAAGACTGTAGAGATTTTTTTTTTGCAACTGAATTTTCACGAGTAGTACTTTTATGCATAAAATATTCAGCTTCGTAACTGTGATGAAAGTTATGAAAATATTGGTCTAAAGTGAAAAATTTACGTTCGGTGAATTATGACCTATAGAACAATGGCAGGTATCCATACATCATTTTATTTGAAGTAAAAAAGCTTGGTATGGACGCCAGCACATTAAGCTACTACAATCTGTCAAATTTCTTTAATAGATTTTCGACTTTATTGCTAAAGCATTAGGTTCAAGGTTGATTGGGAACATTTGACAGTTTCGGGTAGCTTGATGTGCTGACGTCTGTACATTAAGGATAACTACCGTAAAATGTTCGTAATAAGTTCCTAGACTTAAAATAGAAAAGATTTTCAACAAAAAACTCCGTTGTTAATAAATATTGAGACTGTAGTCTTTTTGGCGGGAACTTTGAATTTGAAACGTTAATTAACGCAAATGTTGCAGGTTAATGCATAGAATCCGTGGACGACGAGGTCTCTCATTGCCTCCCATTGTGATGGTGAAATAAAGATCCAACACCAGTCAAACAGAACCAAGTTGTGAAGCAAAATCCAAGTCCAGTTAAGAAGAGTACAATGTCGCCACACAAGGAAGATAATCACAGTCCAAAAGCATTCACGGGTCACACAGAAGAAGAATCGATCGAGAGTCCATAAAACAGTCCGGGTCAAATAATTTTTGACAAATGTAAACCAATCTAAACGTAACACACGAAACTCACAACGACAACAATAACAGCGGCTCAAGAGCGTCTGTCACTGTCAGTATTGCTATACGTAGTATCTCTATGTAGTCTGCAGGGGCGAAGGCTTCCCTTCGGAAGAACCACTCTTCGTAATGTCTACTATTGCCAAATAATATGGTACACCTGTTGGTACACCTGGGGTAACTGTGTATCACATCACATTACATAATTATATTTAATACTAGTTTAATACATCGTAAGATTAAAAATCTACAGTTTTTTGTCCGAGTTTATGAGAAATGAACAATTTTTTCTTCGGCTTCCCTATAATGATGATTGTATCTGCGCCACTGGTAGTCTGTGGTTGCTAACAACACAAAGTCTGAATCGCCAGAGAGCATCTGACACTGTCAGTGTTGCTAACAACGCAAAGTCTGAGTTGCCATGTTTATTATTCTTTCGGACAAATAAAATAATTAAATATGCTACATTTTTCAAACTACAACGTATTAAAAATAAATAGGTATGCTGTTTATGCCAATTTATTTATTTAACACACCACCACTGCGCTGTACAGCAAGAAAAAATGCTAGATCTGGCGCGAAAAGCATTCAGTTGGCAACATTGTTGTGATTCCCCATAATAGTTGTTTTAAAATTCATATTTACCGCTAAAAAACCAAAGAATGAAATTCAATTTTTATTAACCACGGAATTTTAAAAAAAATCTTTTCGACACTATGTTTAGGAATTAGTAACGAACATTTTACAATTTTTAAATTTATTAACAAGCTTTTTTGTTCAAATAATTAGCCGCCATTGTCCTTTTCAAATTTAAATAAAAATCTAAAAAGGTGATTTCATGGTTCCTAAGTAGGTCTGAAGATTGCGCCAGCTTTCGTAATCATTAGTATTAGTTAGTTGTGCCAGAAAGCCTTTTATACCGTTAAAGATTACATTGATGACAAAATGGCGTGGAATTGAGCTGCTCCAAGTAATTTTAATTGTTTTTTTTTATATACATACTGATTTTTTTTGTTCTTTTCTTTTTACTATTTTTTTTTTCTTATATACACATTGTCATTGATGAATTTTATACATACAATGACATGAATATTTACTTTGTAAAATGTAATATTATTTTAATTACTGTGAATGTGAAGACTATGTGGGTCCTTGTTTTTTTCTTTTTCTTTTCTCTCAGCTTTAATCATAGTTTGCCAGTTTGAGTAAATTATGCGGCCTACCCAAATGTCCTTTCTTTGGTATTGTTCGCCGAATCGTTGAGCTCCTTAACTTTTATGTTGAGCTGTACGATTACTGACAGATGCTTGCACTGACTGGACAGGTCCACTCAATCTGTGTGGTTCTTTCCTCAAAAGACCATTTCAGACACCAACCTACATGGTCTTCACATGATCTGACCAAGATTATGTCTGGACTTTAAAAGAGACTGTGACCTCTGAGTTTGTTTCGGCCTTTCTTCTCAGAGTAGTCAGATAGGAAACGCCGGCCTCATCTAGTTTAAAAAAAAAATGTTTGACATGTAAAAGTGTTTGTATAAACCTACTTACAGAAATAAAATCATTTATCATTAAAAAAAGTAGTACTCAATGGGCTACTTTGGTTAAAATCGGTCTTCAAAGGCAGCGAGGTGAAAAATTCTTAAAATTAGACTTCTGATAAAAAAAAATATGGCCATTTTCTCGTTCCTAAGGTTAATTAGTTTGTTAACTAACTAAAAATGACTGCAGGAAAGCTAAGATTTAAACAATTAGTTAAAGAGAGTTTTTAGTTTTAAGTTAAATGAATTTTGCGCGATCCGTTCTCGCGGATCATAGGTTGTAAACTTGGGCGCAACTCTTTTACCTGTAATAACAATGGGCCGAGAGGATAAGAGGCAGCAAAACAAGTTACCTCAGTCGTGCTCACTTTGTGTTTGCTGTTACGCGTATCGCCATTTTGTCTTTACCACACTTGCTTTTCCCACGGACCCCGCTGCCTACTTGTTTGACTACTTTGCTCATTTATTGGACTGTGTTTTGCATTCTGATTTGGACTTTGTTTACTTGGAAGTGAGAACACGTTAAGTAAATATGCAGAAATGCATTATTTTTATGGAGGTGCACGAGGAAACGGCCGTGAAGCAGCGCGTCTGTATTGCGAACAACTTCAACGTCGTGGTGGGCCGCAACCAGAGCGATATCCCGACCATCGTGTTTTTATTAACACGCACAAAACCTTAATGGCAGGCCGCATTTCTGGTCGACGCGGCAGTCATGAAGGAATCTTTAGAGCTGACTTGGATCGCACAGAAACGGTGTTGGAAGAAGTTCAGCAAAATCCGTCTACAAGTACGAGAAGTATGGCTCGCGCTCTGAACATTCCAAACTCAAACTCAAACTCAAAGCATTTATTTCAATTAAACCAATTACAGGCACTTTTGAATTGTTAAAGAGTCAGTCAGTTAGTCAGAAAATTGAAGCTAGTCGCCCATTTCAAAACGTAGATCTCTATGGAGAAGAATGGGCAAGAAACTCCATGGACACTCTTTTAAATCAAAATTGTTACAAAATCCTGGGTGCATTGTTCTTGTTGCTTCTATATGTGAGAACAATGTAAAAAATAGATAATTAAAACAATTCAAAATATAAGATTAAAAATGGCAGCTAAGAGATGACCAGTCTCCAAGGACTTCTATCTATCTTCAAGACATACTTCACAATGAAGCATACCACACGTTCCACATCCGACGAGTCCAAGCTTTACTGCCGACAGATCACTAATTGCGCGTTGATTTTTGCCAAACCATGTTACGAAAAGCGCAAGAGGATCCAGGGTTTTTCTAAAAAGTTTTATGGTCAGATGAGTCACGATTTGAGCGATCTGGAATATTCAATATTCATAATTACCACACGTGAGCGATTGAAAATCCACACGAAGTAAGAGCTGCAACGTTTTAACATCATTTCAGCGTTAACTTGTGGTCTGGTATCCTCAATGGCGAACTAATTGATCCGTTTGAACTGCCGTCCAGACTTAACGGAGAAACCTACAGAAACTTCTTGGAAAATGAACTTCCATTATTGCTGAGAGATGTGAGTCTCGAACTTAGAAAACCATGGTGTTACAAAATGTCGGCGCCCCGTGTCACTTCGCAACGCAAGTCCGAAATTACTTAAATGAAACTTACCCCAACAAATGGATCGGACGCAGCGGACCAATTAGGTGGCCTCCACGCTCACTTGACCTCAACTCCATCGATTTCTTTATTTGGGGCTATTATAAGGTAATAGCATATGCCCGAGACTGTTCAAGTGAACAAGAGCTGAGTCAGAAGATTGCAGAAGCCGAACGTGTTGTGAGAGAGAACAGAGAAGCTTTTAGACGATTGACAGACAATTTCTTACGTG
Organism: Fissipunctia ypsillon; assembly: GCA_947568875.1. Classification (NCBI taxonomy): domain Eukaryota; kingdom Metazoa; phylum Arthropoda; class Insecta; order Lepidoptera; family Noctuidae; genus Fissipunctia; species Fissipunctia ypsillon. The sequence goes on from OX387658.1 coordinate 18,165,925, forward strand.
GGTGTAGAATGTGTATTGCTGCTGGAGGTAGCCACTTTGAAAACCTTTTTAAATGTTCATGTATCATCTGTAATTTATTTAAAAAACACATCTTACTTAAACCTTTTCTTACTCAACCTCTAAAGCTATTTGTTGGTATGTTTCCAGTATTTATTCCTATCATTAATTAATTTGGAACGAGAAATGGCCAAAAAATTTTTTTTAAATCAGATGTTAAATTTGAAGAATTTTCCATGTCTTTGAAGGCCGATTTTAGCCAAAGTATTAAGTACTACTTTTTTAATGATTATGAAAGCTGAGAGTCTGGTATATTCTTGAGGCCTACTTAGGAACCATGAAGTCACCTGTTTAGAGTTTCAATTTAAATTTGAAAATTTACGAGTATGTCATAATTCACCGAACGTAAATGTTTCACTTTAGACCAACATTTCTATAACTTTCATCATAGTTACGAAGCTGATTATTTTGTGCATAAAAGTATTACTTATGCATTTGTTTAGTTAGTTAGTTGCAAAAAAAAAATCTCGACAGGCTTCTATTTTTTTTTTCAGAATTTTTTTAAGTTGGTCAGGTCTAAAATTCTCACTAATTCTGGAAAAAATTCGCAACTCGAAAACTATGAAAAGTCGCGGATCATACATGGGGGTGATTCGGATACCCCACGATACGAGGGACCTAAATTTTTTTTTGGACGTCAATATTCCAGCCGCCTTGTATATAGATACTCGTAGTTCACACCTACTTCGCCACCGCCTGTCAGTTTGCGTAACGGTTGAGGGGCTATGTATGCTCGGGATTTCAGGTGAGACTTTAATTTTCCCAATCCAACATGCCTTTTGTCGCTTATTCTTATTAACTCTCCATAACATAATCACGCCTTGTTTGGCCGAAGGATTGGGCAGAAGTGTACCTACCTATCCTATAGTACACCCACATTTCTCGTTATGTAGCGAGCCTATTCAATTAACTGTATTAATCTTTTGACAACCTGGATAGGGTAGCGGAGAGGGGCCGTATTATGAAGTATTAATGCCATCATGATTCCAGTCCGAAAAAGGGATGGTGTTATCGGTCATGTATAGCTAGGTCTCTCTCGCGCATTGGAATCATGATGGCATTAGAACGTCATAATATGGTACCTGGTACAAATTCAAAATTGCCTGATACCTACAATACAACATCTGGGATAAAGAATAGTCTATTCATCTTGATATTTATATAGAGCTAGAAAGCTGAAGGCTAGTTTATGAGTTCACCAATGACGTCAAAGGAGTAATTTTTTAACACACCTTCTGTGACACATCTGTTCGGGTGATTTTAATTTAAGACCGTGCTATTTCTGTCTGAGTAAAATTACTCATTTTTTTTTCTCCTGTTCTAGAAATACGACTAAGTATGTAAATGTAAAACATCAATGCGTGATGATTTTGTCTTATTTTTGGTCAGTCATGTCAAGACTACTGTGATGCAATGATGTAGAATTAACGACTTCATGATGTTGTTTTGTTTCTTTTCTTGTTGGTTTTTATCTGTATCTTAAGATCGTCTCCTCCGTTTAGCAGGAAGGAACCTTGTACTGAAAATCTGGAAATTCCGAAGTAGTTCAGGCAATTTTCTTGCCTGGGTTTATTCATACATTCAATAAGTACACCAACAGCATACTTATACTTATAACATTAGCTTAAAACAGGATTGTTATAATTAGGCACTGATCCAGGATTCCCCACATAGCACTGTATTTTGAGAGATAAGAAGGTATTTCTTTTTTTGCGAGGTAGACGTGCCTTAAAACTCCGCTTGTCCTCATGTCCTGGAGCTAGACCACCACCTCTTAAAGCAGTATTATTGTAATCTTACTACAGTGTGGGAAAGAGATGGAGCTAGACGTTCTGTATGGCTCCATCTCTTTCTCACACTGAAGTATAAAATAATACTGCTTTAAGAGGTGGTGGTTGGCCCCGAGGTATGAAGTGCAAGAAATTCAAGTTAGTGCAAGGAATTCTTGCACTAACTGTAAAGCTCTCGGTTGAGTCTCAATCGAGAAATTTATCGTACAAACAAAATATAAATTGTAGACTAGATTAACGACATGGAATGTTTTCATGAACCTGGGAATTCGCCCACTATTTGCCAGCACCCTTCTCTGCAGAATAATGAAAGCTTTTATCAGTAAATCACTGGTGCGGCATACCTATATTTCTTTTACTTCGGGAAAATACCTCTTCTTCCATTGATTATTTACATAAACTTTTGAGTGAGGTATTTTATAACTAGCCAAAAGATTAGAACTGTGTAATGTAAAAAAAAGCCAGCTAAAGCCAGCTAAAAAGCCAGTAAAATCTAAATGTTTAAAAAATCCAGATATTATTCTATTGTTCTCGTGCACGAGTAGGAAGATGTTTTCCCGTCAAACACAAAATTCACGACGTCCAATGACTCCATGAATTCCAAAAGAAAAATGTATTAGTAGATCTGTTGGAGGCGGGCGGCGCGGGCGCACATTTTGACGCTTGCGTTTGCGCATTGCCGAAGTAATAGCCCGAATAACCCACATCGGAAGCGTTCGGAATTATACCGCGAAGAATTTGTGTAAAATACTGACAAGTTAAGTGCGCTCCTGGATTTAATGCTCGCGTTCGGTACGTCAAATTGCAATTTATAATCTACTTTTAATTTCTTCGATTGTGATTTTTCAAGTGACACGTTGTCGAGGAAATTCAGTGATCAGTGGGAAAACGTGGGAGGTATTGTATGCATTCATTCAGTTTTACTTTGATTGTCTCTGGCGTCAACGACGTGAAATTATCACCGGATTCCAGCTGTGACGTTGAAATACGGGGTGTGTCTCATAGATTCGGTGATTCAGAGAGTGGCTAATGTGTGTAAGCACGTAGGCAGGTACTGTCGTCGTTATATTTAAAAATCTAAACGTTAGGTTTATTCTAGGGAGTGTTTCTGATTAGACAGCCCTTTGTCTCCGTTAATTGTACTTTAAAAAAAATCGTGTCAAACCACGCGCAATGAAGGGTTCCGTAGTTGGGATGAGTTTATCCCAAGAACAAATTTAACATTGTAGTTGAAAAACATGTTCTCCCATACATTCCAACTGCAATTGTAAGTTGGTAGACTATTACTCGTTAACTTGTAAAGCCTACTTAGCAGTGATAGTTTCCTTTTAACTTCTTTGTATATCTACTACTCTGATTTTTTTTCACATATCCAAAACTAACCGTTTAGCTAAACGGTTAGTTGTCGAGTCAAGTGTGGGCACTTGACTCTAACGAAAATTAGCACTTTACAGCTTAATATTTCAGAAACGGATCCCTTAATCGAAAAATTGTTTTAACCAACCTGCAGTATTTTTGAAAGACCTATCCAACAACACTCCACACCATGGAGTAGACGAGGAAAAAAAACATCCCCACTTTATGTGTAGGTACCCTAAAATTTTTTTTTCATGATTTTATTTTACCACTTTGTCGGCGTGATTAATATGTATATCCATGCGAAATTATAGCTTTCTAGTACTAAGAGTCTCTGAGCTAAGCTGCGGACGGACGGACGGACAGATGGACGGACGGACATGGCGAAACTATAAGGGTTCCTTGTTGACTACGGAACCCTAAAAATGGTTCATTTCTATGAACCATTAAAAGAAAAAGCATTTTTATTAGCTTTATTTCATCGCATTTGCTGGCACTGCAATGGAAGAAGAACGACAGCTTTACAAAGCTTGCACAGCTCAATTTCATGGTTTCTCGGTTTCTTTTGCTTACCAGGAGCTTTTGGTAATTTTTAAAATGTCCTTTGAAAAGACTGAACACGGGGCCAACCACCACCTCTTAAAGCAGTATCATTTTAATGTTACTTCAGTGTGAGAAAGAAATGAAGCTATACAGGACGTCTAGCTCCATCTCTTTCCCACACTGAAGTAACTTTAAAATAATACTGCTTTAAGAGGTGGTGGACTGGTGGTCTAACTCCTGAAACCTATTGAGAAAATCATAAAGGTTTGGGAAGATGTTTGGTTGGATTTTTGTTACTCAATCAAGCACTACTAAACGGATTTGAATATTAATCTTGGCACACAGAAAGACCATGTCGTAGAGATTACACGAGATTATTCTACTAGAAGTTAGGAAGGTAGTTTTTCTAGGATTCGAGTGAAATGTTTATAGAAAGTTAGTCCTTTACTAAACGATAGTTCTAATGTGATGATCTGTACATATAGATTTGTTACAATCTGGTCTGGACAGATTATTAATTCGTCTGTACTCCAATCCTACGCTTTCCTTCGAAGCTTTTGATTATTTAGAGATCAACCTTGTACTATTTCGATCCTCGATCAAGCTAGACTGTATAAAAATACATTTGAAATATAAAATGCGGAATAAAACGGTCAAATTCAGAACACCTGGTTGTTGTAGTGTTGGATACACGCCAGTATGATAGATAACGAAGTTACAGGGGATTTATTATTTTGCTAGCAGCGCGTTTGGAGCAATGGGATCTCCAAACGCGCTGCGCGTTGCTAGATATTTTTTTTAATCGACGTAAAAATGGAGGAGGTTCTCAAGTTGAGGCGTTATTTTTTAGGTTTCCGTATCTCAAAAGGAAAAAACAGAACCCTTATTAGATCACTTCATTGTCCACCTGTCTGTCAGTCTGCCAAGATCCTTTTTCTCAGGAACGCGTGGAGGTATCAAGTTGAAATTAATATCAAATACGTAGGTCTATGGTCCCTTGGAGGTCTAAAAAAATAAATTTTCTAACTAAACGCAATAAAAAATACGGCCATTTATGCGAAAAATTTTGATACTCGCAAATAAATCAAAACCTATAGGGTACTTCCTGTTGACCTAGAATCATGAAATTTGACAAGAAGTAAGGTCTCACAGCACAAGTAAAGGAAAAAGTCCGAAAATCAATAATTTGTAGTTTTATCATATAAAAAAAAACATTTTTTTGCGATTACAAACTTACATTTGCAGTTGGAGAATTGGCCGTGACGTATATCGATGTATGGGAGAACATATTTTTGAACTACAATATTACGTTTGTTTTTAGGATAAATCCATCCCAACTGCGGAACCCTTTGGCCTGTTTTGTATGAATGACCACGCATAACTTTTTACGGAGTAGTCCGATTTAAACGATTCTTGTTTTATTCGGGAAGGGATACCACGAAATTGGTCCCATGTAAAATTTATTAACTTTGCTTGGGTGGTTTTTGAGTTAGCTTCAATAACACGTATTTTTCTCACTTAGTTTATGAGGATGATGTTAGTTATTAAACTTCCTATCACTGTAATTTACATAGCAAGTAAGTAGTGGTATTTCGAATTTACCACAAGTAAAAAGTGAAAAATAAAATCTTTTTTACCAAAAAAATAAAACCGACTTCCAAAAAAACAGTACAAAGTGAAAAATAACTTTGATTTCGGAAGTCGGTAGCAAAATACGAAAGACAAAGACACCGGATTCCGAAATCATAGTTATTTTTAAAGTTTTAGAATTTTTTGTTAAGTCGGTTTTATTTTTTGTAAAAGTTTTTGGGGTCTAATTTAAGTATCAAAATATTTGTTCTAAGACAAGACATTTTACCTTTTTGCCAAAAAGACGGATAATTAATTCAGCCATAACAAATTTTTTATCGAAAAGTGCTAAATGAAATGGCTATAATGACAATTCTAAGGAGGCGTTCAGAAATTGGATGTTAGGTTATCTACGAGAAATGCAGGTTTCACTACTTTCATCACACAGCCAGCCAGTATTCTATAGGTATAGGTACATATGGGTACACCGGAGGTCGACCACCCGCGTGGACTGTCAAAACTGTCGATCCTCCTGGGGGTAACACCAATAACTCCGCTGTGGATAGGCAAATCCAACATAAATTGCTATTGTAAACACGTGATGATGAGGTGGATTCACCGAAAAATATCAACACAGTAAAAACATCTGTTGTTTATTTTGAAATCCTCATAGCAACATTAATTATACGAATAATAGGTACAGTTACGGGATGTCGTGACAATTTAACGGTTTTCTTTACAACTGTATGCATATCATCGATATATTCCTGAAATATCGAGCTTTTGTTTTATCCGATATTTAAAATGTCTTCTGTAATGGCACTACAAGACTGATTGCACATCTTTGTCTTTTTATCAAATAAACAGTTTTAATTATTCACCACCAATCTGCCCTTAAACGTTTTTTCTTTCTAAATCGGCCGTTCGAAATTTTAAATGATGAGTATGACGCTGGTCTTTTTGTGATGCCATAAAGAAGGTTGAAGGTAAATAAAGCCGAAAGAGGCATTAAAGTAGGTAATAACTTATGACAACTTGCCGAAACCAGCCTATAAGATAAGCCAAAATTAGGATAATAATTTTCACTGTAATGTGTGTCAGTCACCGCGGATATACACTTCTGGACACATCTATTGGCCCACCTTAAAGTTTAGGTTTCGATGGCCCCTACCGAAATATGATTGCTAGATTGAACAAAAACTGTTGATGCAGTTTTAAACCTGATACATTTTACCATCTTTTTCGATCGTATTGTTTTAAATTTGAATTCAGAATACCATACGACATGAAGCTACGCCTAACAAGTCGGATATGCGCCTTGTTAAAGGCAATTGATTTTTGAATAAAAAACATGTTTTATCAAATAAAGGTTTAATTTAATAACGCGTGTTGCCTCCATGGGCATCTACCACAGCTCTCATACGATTAGGCATAGAGTTTATCAACCGCTCTATGAAATTTTGAGGGATCATCTCCCATTCCTCTTCTATGGCAGTTTTCAACTCCTGCATCGTCTGGGCAACTGGCTGACGAGCCCTAACACGTCTTTTTAGCTCGTCCCACATGTGCTCAATGGGGTTCATGTCTGGGCTTCTGGCTGGCCAGTCCATAACTGTGATGTTCACATCCCGAAGATATTCCCTGACGATGCCGGCCGCATGGGCTCTTGCATTATCATGCATAAAAAGGAAATTTGGGCCCACATAGTCCGCGTATGGTAACACGTGAGGTTCTAAGCACTCACGAATGTACCTTTCAGCATTTAATGTTGGCAGCCGTGGTCCTGTAACAACCTCAAGTTGAGTTTTGCCGCTCGCGGATATACCGCCCCAGACAGTCCATGAGCCACCGCCATAAGCAACCCTCTCTTCAAAGCAGCATTGTGCGAAACGCTCTCCCTTACGTCGGTAGACCTTCTTCCTTCCATCATTACCATGTAACACAATTTTAGACTCATCAGAAAAGAGTACACGGCTCCAATCTTGCTGTGTCCAATTTAAATGACTGCGTGCGAAATGAAGGCGCGCTGTTCGGTGGGCTCGCGTTAGTTTGGGCCCATTAGCTGGCTTGTGTGGTACCATATCGCGTTCTTTTAACCTTCTCCGAACAGTTCGAGCGCTCACAGATACTCCGTGGAAGTCGCGAAGTTGGTTTTGTATCTCAATGGAGGCAAGGTGACGATTTCTTAAGCTGGTCGTCACGATGAATCGATCCTGCCTTTCAGTTGTGACCCGAGATCGTGGCCTTCTTTGGCGACGAACAAAGCCGCCAGTCTCTAGGTACCTCCGATAAACATTTCGGACCGCAGATCGACTTAAATTAAGTTGAGCACTCACGTTTCTTTGGCTGTGTCCGGCCTGAATAAGTGCCACAGCTTGGGCGGCGACTTCAGGTGAAGTATCCATAGATTATTGATAGAACCTCACCTTAATGTTAAGAATAAGTAATGTTTGTTACAAAACCAAAGATATCAATCACTTTTTCAAGAATTAAATCCAAGTAAACCAATAAAACCAAGTTTTCTTAGTATTCGATTGTTTGATATCAACAAACAGGCTCCAAATTGTCTTTTGTTTCTTGAAATTCTGTGTTCGAAATTCAAAAAAAGACTATTGAATGAAATTGTGAATGTGCCAGGTTCAAAACTGCATAAAAACTTTTTGCTCGACCTAATATAAAATTTTAGCTAGGACCAAACGAAACTGAAAATACAAGGTGGGCCAATAGATGTGTCCAGAAGTGTATTTTACCGCCTACAGACATCTGGGCAGACGAGGCGTTGTTTGATTCTTTTAAATCACGACTTCGATCGATCGAATTTTGAAAAAATAATCTGTGGTTAAATTTTGAATTCGAACACGGATAAAATTTATCTAAATATGGGACAAAAAATATGCCCCCGAGAATTTGTCCGGACACCTCAGTTCGCTTGTTAGTCTATTTTCATGTAGTACCTAGTATATAAGTAATTAAATCATAATATCTGTAAAGTATCTTTAACAACTTCCCTGTCCAATGAGTCATATATGACTCACGAGAGAAGTTTTCGCCCTACGTCCATGAGTCATAAAATAACCAAAATAGGATAAATCTACATGTAATTATGAAAATTATATTTTATGGTATATAAGAATGTTATATATAACTCATCAGAAGAAAAAACTGTGAAAAATGCGTTGTATGGGACAGGGAAGTTGTTAACCGATTGGTTTCAGGCTTAGGCAGACATTTCCGGTTTATGACAGCTTTCCTCTAAATTTTTTATTTACCTACCAAAGTTGAATTTTTTCCACAGTATTTTTCAGTCATGCATGCATATACAGGGTGTAAGGGACAGCCTACTAATAGGGCGCATTCAGCTCCTTATTTTGAATCATATTCCACCGGAAAATTTTAATTTTTTTCATCGTTTTTCAGTCAGGTACTTTACTTCAATGTAAAATAACATTCTCTGTACGCAGCACTCCATTTATGTAAATAAAACAGCTAAAATCAGCAAAGGATGTTGAAATACTCGGCGGCCGAAAGCTCGCTACGCTGCCGTTCGCTACGCGCGTTTTGCCACGGTAACGATACATTACATGTGAGGTAATAAAACAAATCCGGTTCATTGGATTCCCATAACATTCCTGAAATAATTTCATGTACCGGTCATCTTAATATGATATACTGAATTCACGCCATCAGTCTGCGGAGGGCTGTCCCTTACACGCAGTATATCTTCTCAAAAATCTACCACAAAAAGTACCTACCAATTCCATCTCTCGAATCTCACTTCAGTTCGCGTATCGTCCGGCCTTCGCGCTCTATACTCGTATATATTTACACAAACAGTAATTTTGTTTACATTGTCCGTGCAATGATATACAACACACTATAAATAGGCTACATACGTGCGTTCGCCAAGAGCTATTTTCTTAGTAATAATAAAACATACGGGTTTATTTGGGTCTGTCGGTATGGTCGGAAAAAATTCTTGGAGAGAACTTTGAAGGTAAAAACTGGTCAGGTAAAATATTGGTTGATGCAAATTTTGAAAGGGGGTAGGTAACCTACCTTATCTACTTACAGCCCGATTCAAACTTCATGGCGGCTCGGAACATGAGGCGAGTCGCTGCGCAGTAACAAATTCCCGTGTCAGCGGGGGTGAAGGGTGCGGTACTGCGCAGCGAGTAGCGCACTTCACAGCCGCTATAAAGTTTGACGCATACTATACCTACAATAAAAATCTAGCAGCATCTCATGCTAGACATACTTGGAAAATATAAAATAAAGAAAAGCCTACCTTATGAACTTACCTAAAAGTGAATTCACATCTTCTTCTTCGCCGTATCGATGATTCTCCTTTATTAATTTTATATACTTAAGCTTCGACCAGAATTCGGCTACTTCAACAGCGTTAGCGTTGGCCTCGCAAAGGTCTTCCATAGTGCAGGTGTTTTTACACAGAGAGCGCGACAAGAGGTGCGGCATCGTTTGTGACGTGGCTCCACAGTCGCACTGTGGCTTATCGGAGTACCCCCACCTGACTAAGTTGTACCTGCAGCGACCCACCTGGCTTTTTAGTCGGTGAAGAGATTTCCAGGTGGGCTGGGAGCTTTTCTGCAGGCTCAACATACCCAGCTGGAGGGGGATGTTTAAGCAGCCACAGTTTTAATCGTGCCGCACTAGAGCTGCCGTCATTTAGTGGCATGGTTGACTTGAGGAAACTGTTACGGCTCACAGAATTCACATAAACGTTGGCTAAAGTTGGTCGTTGTTGTCTTTCACGCTCTGTGATCACGCCCACAATAAACTTTTAACTACTTCCTCGCTTGATATACTCCACACTACGAGATGTGAACTTTACATCTGTGCGAGTTGGTGTTAAAGACGACTTTGATCTACTTGGATAATTTCACTACAGCAGAGCCATCGCCTTCATGCATTAGGTATTGTACAAAGGATACTATTGATACTAAGGATATTTTCAGTCACAAGCCTAATAAGCATGTTTGAAGGTGGATTTAGACCAAAAGAACAAGAGCATTTTTTTCTGGATATTCTTGACATTTGAGTATGGATAGACCCAACGAAAGAATGTTCTGTCCCTGTTAACACATAAATAATTTGTTAGTGTGGATACAATGTGCTTTCGCTAGTTTGGTCTAAACCGACCTTACATAAAGCTTAATCAATGCATATCTTCCTACTAACCTGTAACAGCATATTGGCGCAAGATCTCTCAAGAGGCCGAAGAACAATACATCAAGCAAGAAGAAGCAGAAGAAAGAAGCAACAGTTCTCTATAAATTTGTCTTTTTCCGCTTTGCTGCTGATTATTGTTTGTATGACAACAGCAAAGCGAAAAGGTCTCCTTTATGAGAACTTTCTCCGAGACATCACAGCGTAGTCACTTCGTAAGCAATGAGATCCAAAGAAATTGTAACCTCTTTTCTGGAAATTAAATGTTCATTTTTATGTACTTACTGCATATCATCATGTTTTCTGGTGAAAATATCTCTGTCTTAATTGTGTCCCATCTTTTACCCCCGCCAATTCGAAAGACAATTAATTCTACAGATGTTTTTAGTCAGCTTCAAACTTTATTGATTTATGTTGTCCTTTTTAAATAGTTTTATTTTTATGTTGTTACAGCATTTTGTCATTTGTGAAACTTCTTTTTTATTTTATTTTTTTTAATTTTCAGCAAGAGCTTTCTTTGCAGCGATAAACATCGAAAAATCCCGTCCGCCATAATGCCATTGCTGGATAAAGGCTTCCACCAAAATGGGAGGTCATTGAAGCGTCAAGCAGGTTGGTGACCACAAATTCATATCAGTCAATTCGTCCCACGCAACTGGTCGTCATTAAACGACTAGACAAAACATGTCGCTAATAAACATGGGACGAATCGTGTTTGAAGAGAGTGAATCATTATTTATACTAGATGTCATAAGTGCAGATAACTGCTAGAATATGATATGGGAATCTGAGGTATTATTTAGTCGTGGCCATCCAACCGCTGTGCTAGGTATAATCCTGTTTAAGCCCACCAGGATTATACCTTTTAGGAAATATTCCGCGTATCAATATTTTCTCAATAACTCAATTAATTCTCAAGATTTGTTCAAAGCTTGAGGGATATTATTTTTTAACTCAAGAATTTATTTATTTTTCACACATAACATCACACCTTGTTTCCCCGAAGTGTTGGGCAGAGGTGTACCTATAGTATACCCACATTTCGCCAGCTATGTTTAAACCGGGCACGAGTCGTTTTGGAATGGGCGACTAGCTTCAATTTTCTAACTGACTGACTCTTTGACAATTCAAAAGTGCCTGTAATGGGTTTAATTGAAATAAATGCTTTGAGTTTGAGTTTGAGAATCCAGGCTTCGGGCTGCTACTGAGAAATTCCAGATAGGAAAACCCAATAACACTTTGCCCGACCCGGGAATCGAAACCAGGACCTCATGCTCAGCAGTAGCGCTTGCGACCAATAAAGCAACGAGGCAATTTTTTCACACATAATTTAGTTAATTCTCATAATTTGTTCGATGCTCAACACATTATATTTTATTTTGCAAACGTTTTGGAATTTCGCGAATTTCATGATGAACAATCCTGATTTATAGTTACACAACTTCAGACAGAGCGCTTATCGAGTGATTCATTTTGAGTGTAAAATATGCAGAGTTGATAGATTTATTTCATTTTGGATTACGAACACATTATGAGACATGTATAAGTAGGCATGTTATTAGAGTATAGCGAAGCAGTTTGAAGATTTAGTTGGACGAAACACCGATCAAAAGATGATCAAAGAAGAATCAACATCCACCTTCAGCGTCGTGAGATGACTCATCTAGGTACGCACTTATCTTAAGACGTTAAACACAGATAAATACACATACACCACATCTACCACATAACTAACAGACAGGAACATTAGAAACTTTAGGAAAATATAAAATAGGTGAAGCGAATTCTCATCGAATACTTTCGACATTATTTCTTAGCCGACGTTTGCACATACGTAAAAATATCGCGGCGATTGTTTTTCGCGATTGATTTTCAACGCTCTGCTTAGCGCCGAGAGTTGAAAATCCAACAGTGTGTTTTTCGACGCGCTGGAATGCACTCCGTTGGATTCTCAATGCTCGGTTCAACATCGAGATTGAAAATCCAACGCGCGATAAAATCCCACCGCGAAATTGTTACGTTCGTGCGATCTTCGGCTTATTGACAGCTCGATATTTCCGCTGGCATAGCAATAAAAACGAATAATTTGTTTATATTATTTTCAGCTCCTTTAATTAATAGCCTCCCAGCTCTCTCTACTCGTTCACTATCGACCACACACAAACATCGAACGGTAAACACCTAAACACCATCGACCAAGAACACACCAGTCACGCTCGATAAAGATAAGTGCGTAAGTAATTCCCACTAAAACTCACTAAACCCACATGTGTATTTCCAGACGAACCGTCAAGTTCCAATTCCGAAACTAAAATATGTGACTAATAACTACACGTCCGACCGATCATAAAACAATTTATCGTATTTCCTACAATCTGTCAGGAAGGTAGACCACGTGGCAGGCTCTGATTAATATCGTCATGTTACAACCCAACACAAAATCGAGCACTTGTCTTAAATTAGCTCGGGCGCAGTAAATCAAGGGATTTGGGCCAGAGTTACGCCATAAGAATGCCTCACATATTTCTGAAACTACGTGTTTATTATAACTAATACTCACTGTACATAAACAGTACTTGGTGTACTCATTATGAGTTACGTTGGCACGACGTGTAATTACTGCGACTATGACTTGGAATTACCCAAAAAGCTGCATTTGAAGTTGTGACGCGAACCCCAGACGCAGGCGTCAATGAGTAATGAAACTATTAATAATTACGTTAAATATTGACCTGAACACACACTGTATTGGTAAGTACTTACCTACCCGAACGTCCTATGCGAGTACCTTTACAAAAACGATTTTTGCTTGACGCATACTCGTCGTGATGCTACGGCCACATTGTCGCTATAACGCGAACTACAACTTCGCGCGCTCTCTCTCGCACACCGCTCGACGTCACGCTGTACAACAGAGAGCGCGGGAAGTACATTTCGGATTATCGCGACAATGTAGCCGAAGCATTAGGGAGGGATATTATAATGCTACAGCGACATTGTTGCTATAACGCGAACGACACTTCCCGCGCTCTCTGTTATACAGCGAGACGTCAAGCGGTGTGCGAAAGAAAGAGCGCGCGAAGTGTAGTTCGCGTTATCGCGACAATGTAGCCGTAGCCTTACCCACTTCATGACGAAGATCAAATATGACAGTGCTGACTTATAATAGTTGGCATCGAATCGCATTGGTGGCTTTCTCATATTTCGCCCACCTAGGACGAACATAATTATGTACTATCGAGGAAACTTACATCTGACCAATTTGAAAACAAAGACCCGTGCACACGATGACCACATCTGTTAGCAAGCGTTACTATAGCGGCCGAGCACTGCAAGCAAGAATAGTCCTTACGGTGTATAGACGTTCGTTTCTCCCATGGTAACTACGAATGGTAGAAATATTATAAATCGGACAAAAGAACTAGAAGGATAAAGAGCTTTTATCTCGAGCCTTCGCAGAACAAAAATAATGTCAACACGGGGATGGGGAATACAGTGCAATAATATTTGCCTTCCAAAGATCTCGCATGCAGTAGGTAAGTATACCTTTTACACACTTATCCTGGCTTAAATCAAACATCTAGGAAGATTGTATGTCTATTTGCTACGTTTTTAGAATAGCGAACCAATTTAGAAAAACAAAGAGGGGCCCGATATAGTGCCCCGAGAATAATCTTTATGTATTTTTTTTTTTTCTAGAAATTCCTCCTGTGCTACTATGGATCACTACTGATATAGAACTGTCAATATTGTTTAGTCTGCACAAAGGTGTTCTGGAATTTAAAAGTCAGTTGCTACCTATCACACGCCAACACAAAGAATTTCAAATCGAAAGATAAAATAAACTAAATATCCATTGCTCCTTTTAGCTTAGGGAGGAAATTACTGATACATGAATTTCAGTCATTTTTTGAATGACGAAGAGAAATATGATCAGAACTTGGTAATATGGTGAAGAATTGGATTTTGGCGCTTAACTATACACGCTGTTTTTTTATTGGCTAGAGAGCTGCCACGATAATGTTGTACTCATCATTATGAACAACTTTTACTATGGGCCCAAACCTAAAATCGTGAAAAAAATCGGCTGTTCTCTACGTTTATGTTCGCATAACTCGTCAAAATGTAGGTAACAGCGGATTTTTTTTAATACATTAAATATATTGAGTACTAGCTTCTGCCCGCGACTTTGTCCGTGTCGAATTTCTTGTTCCCGGACCCACCCCGTCGCATCGCATCGCCCACCCACGCTATTATTTTGTTTTCACTTAGCGTTCTTTCTTTTATTTTTGCTCGGCTCTTAAGGGTCCTAGCGTGATGTTAGCCCAACCCTTATAGGATGACGTCGTTGTCCGTCTGTCTGTCTGTCCGTCTGTCAGACTGTCAAGAGCCTTTTTCTCAGGAACGCGTGGATGTATTAGTTGAAATTAATACCCTTCCTCAAAAATTGGGCTATCACATGCAAAAATAATTTTTTCAAATCCGTAGATTAGCGCTTTCAAACAAACAAATAAACACTCTTCAGCTTTATTTTTAGTGAGTGACTGGGTGTTGTGGCACAGCCCTGGGTTTGATGGCGCAACTTGACAGAGGCAATATCTAGCAGCAGGTTGCCATGAACTGAGTCACGACAAGAACACCTTATGCTTTTAAACGTGTATTTACTGCTGATGTAAATCATCTTGAGAAAGAAGTGAGATAAATGATTCATTTTAAAATATTTGTTTACGAAAAAGGTTGAAAGGAAAAGTATGTTACACCCTTTTTGGCAAAAACGAAGGAATTTCTCTTTCAACTGTCAAAACAAAAGATTGAAAAAATAAACAACTGTGTTCACATTAAATGCATTTTATTTTTTGTACAAGTTTTAAGTAACATTATACTGGAAATTATAAAATAACGACACTATGATGTACTATCGCCTGGATTTAATGGGATAAGTGGCTGGTGTGTAACCGCTTAAACAAATCAGTTAAAACAACTGAGCATCTGAGACGCTGACATTGTAAGACATATGCGAATAAATATACCGCCATCCCTCTCATCCCTCTCACACATAGGAACATCGCATATTTTCGTCTCTTTCTAACATCAGTGCTCATCTAAGTGCGAATACTTCCGCCTAAGCTTTTCTCTCTTATTTTTATTCGCGTGTTTCTTCTCTTGCTTCCAGGGCTTGCTTAGTTGATTCTCCGCGGACTGCGCTCCAACAATGCTGTAATAAAATACACCTTATTTTTTAGTGCATAAGATTCACTTTTTCAATAACGATTCATAAGATTTATGTTGACATTAGCAATATATTTTAGTGTTTTTCAATGTTTATTTCAGTTGAAAAATATTTTAGGCCCACGCGGATTCCGCTGTCGGAATTATTATAAACTTTCGGAAAAGTACAGCCAACTACACAAGTGAAAAACAAACTGCAAGTATGCTCAATTGAATGTATGAATGCTCGCGGTTGAGTACTCCTATAAATAATGTCTAGTTAATTAAGCCGTCTGGCTAGTTCAAAGTATCGCTAGTTTAGTTTCGTCTTTTTGCTTTTGTTAGCGACAGTACATGGTTTATTTCGTTTCGAAAAGGCCCCGGGTCTGACGAGGTTAGAGACCAATTTTCGCGACCGTTAACGCTGCTCATAAAGATGCTCAAACTTTATGAATTAACACTTGGCTTGCATCCAGGGTGGCCATTTCGTCTTCGCAAAGTTTATTTAGGTTTCCCTTAGCTATAATTGATAATAACGTAGAGATATATTTCATCTTGGCCAACTATAACTGGGATATTTTTATATTGCACCTTTCTGTTTTGGAGGTCGGAACGTACACTGCAAGAGTTGTTTAAAAATGTGGTTGCTAAGGCAACGTTACATTGAAATTCTTGTGCGATGTCTCATTTTGATTTGGCACACAGTAACTCAATATTGATCTTAGCTCACCCTAGAGATAGACGATAATGTAAGCACATCATTATTCACATAGCCGTTCATAAACAAGAATGTTCTGGTAAATAGATAATTTACTCTACTACATTTTACAGGCATGCGATACTTATCCGTAAGTTACTATAGGGACAGTGATGCACTATATGCACTATATATATATAATATAGGATCAAAACGAAACATTAAACTTCATGCAATTCTTACCCAAAGACAGGTTTTCCTTTGACGTGAGCTGCACTTTTCTGCATCGCGAAGAACGCCTTGTCGATCTCGCTGGATTTGTTCAGCCATCCCTGAAAAGAAATTGTTTTTATAATTAAGAGCGTTTACGACGTACGGCATTTCATACAAACTTTCATGTCCTTGTTTTTCGAAATGAATGAACCGATTTTAATGAAACTTCATATGCATAAGCAGGATACATAGGTCTAAATAGTTAGTTAAGAACATTTTCGAAATGTCTTATTTAAAAAAAGATAATTAGAAATCTCCGTTTGTATGGAAAATTTAAAAACGGTCGAATTTGTAGCTGTAAACTTTTTAGACCTGTGTATTCTGCTTATGCGTATGAAGTTTCATTAAAATCGGTTCATTCATTTCGAAAAATACAAGACTTGAGAGTTTGTATGAAATGCCGTACGTCGTAAACGTTCTTAAGGATAAAGAGATTATGAATGATGTAAGTATGAGTAAGTTGGAATAAGATTGAGAGCTGCTAAGAGGTAACTGCGCAATCGCATGTTTAAAACTATGTGTTAAAAAGATAACTACATAAACTGTAGTTCAACAGGACTTTATTAGGAGTAGCTACGTGGTCGAGGTTAAATAATTTACAATATTGACCCAAGCCTCTATCCGATTGCGGCGATAAGTCCCCTCTTTGAGGAGTGGCTAGAGAGGCGCCACGGCGTCCTCACCTTCCGCCTGACGCAGGTCCTCACCGGACACGGGTGCTTCGGGAGGTACCTGTTCCGGATAAGGCGGGAGGAAACGCCCGGGTGTCACCACTGTGTGAATCGCCCGGAGGACACGGTGGAGCATACGGTGGAGGTCTGCCCGGCTTGGGCGGAGCACCGCCGTGTCCTCGCGGAAGCGATCGGCGGCGGCGATCTCTCGCGTCCGGCCCTGGTCCAGGCCATGGTACGGAGCGAGAGTGCATGGGAAGCCATTACCTCCTTCTGCGAAGCAGTAATGCTCGTGAAGGAGGAGGCGGGACGCGTGAGGGAGAGGCAAGCTTTGCGCCCTCACGCCCCTAGTCGCCGCAGGAGACGCCCTGGGCGTCGGGAATTGGCAGCCGATTCCCGGCCACCGTAGGCGCGGGCTTGCGGATGGCGAGCAATGGGTAGCTCGCCGTCCGGTAAGGACCAAGCCCGAGTCGACGGCGCGTCGTGTTCCACGCGCGCCTCAAAGAGATGTCAGCACCATTGACGGGGTCCGCTAGGGCCGATGCCAGCTAGGGTTGCGGGATGTTCGAAAGAGTTACCGTGGCCCCGGCACAGGCAACAGAAGGAA
Source organism: Fissipunctia ypsillon (assembly GCA_947568875.1). NCBI lineage: Eukaryota > Metazoa > Arthropoda > Insecta > Lepidoptera > Noctuidae > Fissipunctia > Fissipunctia ypsillon. The sequence goes on from OX387658.1 coordinate 18,183,880, forward strand.
CACGGGTGGGTTTTAGTCAGTAAAAGTCTGACACGCCCTCCCGCTCCGCCCAGAGCGGGAGAAGTCATTTGATGATTTCCCATCCACAAAAAAAAAAAAAAAAAAAAAAGCCTCTATCCGAAAAACTCATAAAAACTACACTGGGAAAGCGAGTTGATAACCTTAAAAGCTTTCCACGTCATGTTTTGCGAATAGCATTTGCCCAACATTGGTCAGCGTCCAATATTTTCATCTACAGATGTGGTTTATTTACCAAGGGGTATCGTGTTACCCAGTAACTGGGTTGTAAAAGTCAGATAGGCATTCGCTTCATATAAAATACTGGTATTCAGCTGCATCCGGTTAGGCTGGAAGCCGACCCCAACATAGTTGGGAAAAGGATACCTAAGCAGATTTATTGAGCTGTGGTTTATTTATACAAGATGTAACATAAATAACGCACAATCTCTTAAGGAATCATAGTACTCATCATTATGAACAACTTTTACTATGGGACCAAACCTGAAATCGCGAATAAAAATCAGCTGTTCCCTACATTTTGACGAGTTAAGCGAACATAAATGTAGGGAGCAGCCGATTTTTTTTGCGATTTCAGGTTTGGTCCCATAGTAAAAGTTGTTCATAATGATGATTACAATGACCCATTAAGAGGTTGTGCGTTAATTATGTTACACCTTGTATATTAACAATAAAGGTCTACCAACAGCTTCTGTATACAAAATATCATAAGTATAGGTAACATTCTCGGACTTACACAGTCGCCCATTACAGGTTGATGTGGTCAATATAAAAAGGAGTGGGGTTTACGGGGACTCCGGAAGTGACGATACTACAGTAAAGAAAATCCAGGTACAACTCGGAGTCTGGATTTGTGCCCAGTTAATGACAATTTGGTTGCCCTACAGGCGCGCAGCCTTCATACAACCCGATTCCTATCGGCTTCCCTTCGGAACAACCACTCTTCTTAATGCCTACTATTGCCAAATAATATGGTACACCTGTGTGTGTATCTGTGTATCACATCACATTACATACAATTAATGCCAGTGTAATACAGTCATCATAAGATTAAAAACATTACAAAATGCCTACAATTTTTTGTCTGAGTTTATGAGAACTGAACAATTTTTGCTTCGGCTTCCCTCTAATGATAATTGTAGCTGCGCCACTGTATGCCCTAAAATCATCATCTGCCTAGCCTTTTCCCAACTATGTTAGGGTCGGTATCCAGTCAAACCGGCTGCAGAGGAATACCAGTATTTTACATGGAGTGACAACCTATCTGACCTCCACAACCCAGATACTGGGTAATACGATACCGCTATGTCCCTATAAGGAACTTATAACATAATGGGCGATATGTATGTATTGTACATAGCTGCCTGGGGCCGTATTATGGAGAATTATTGCCATCATTTTTCCAGTGTCAGAGAGAGACGGAGCTATACATGACCTATAGCACCATCCCTTTTTCGCAACGGAATCATAATGGCATTAATACTTCATATTAAGGACCCTGTGCTTACTTCTTACCTCCTAATATTCAAACAGTAAATTCAGATTCAAGATGAGTTTATCAGTTTACAGATCTATCAACATCTTCTGAACACTTTCTATTAGGTATCAACATGTAAATGTTGTTTATAATTCCCTCATAACTTATAATAACCATTATTGAGGTTAACTGTTACTACGGGAGATTGATAATGTAGAGCAGTACATTAACCGCCGTTATCCAGAACATTTGTTTCATAAGTGAAGAGTTGTTTAAGTGAATGGGCAGTTTGAGCTATATCTGTTCTGGTGTTAATCATCGGTGGCGGCTCGTAAATGTCGGGTGATGAATAGGAGCGTGGCTTAGTGGGGGTTTCCTGCAAAGTGTACTCAACTGGTGTGTTAGTAGAAAATATTATCAACTTCATGCGGTAAATTAGAATGGGGTTATTAAGAAGACTCTCCTATTGGAGAGTCTCCTAGTTATTTCAATAGAGATGATGACTAAAATTTTTTGTCCGTCAGGCAGATTATTAAAACATATTGGATACGTATTTTTATTTTACGTAATTAAAAGATTACGGCGACACGTTGGGTTAAACTGTGGCATGACGTCACGCTTTGCTAGATTTGATTTTATACTTAGTTGTAACATAGCGAGCCCCCACTCCCCAAACTTTAATGAGTTCTAACTAAGTATTTTCTATTAATACGATAAAGCAAAAAACACGCGTCTAATATTTTTTTATTATCTAACTGACGGACTACATAGAATTTCTTTTTTTTTTACCCAGGCATCATCTCTATTGTACTGGGGAGTTTTTTGCGCCACTTCTTCCCAGTTAAAGCACTAGGAAGTGGTGAAGGGTGGGGCTTTTAGGGGACTGTCTTATGTAAATTTGATGTTCAAAAAGTGCTGATTCTCAACCTTATTTGAATAAATGACTTTTGATTTTGAAATAGGTTATAGCTACTAATTTTTTGTTTTTTTTTTTTTGTTTTTGCCTGTCGCTAAGCTCTTTCAGTGCCCACTCATCGTTTAGTAAAAGATTAACAGTTCTTGTTATTAGGCACTGATGACGAACAACTAACCCTTTTTTGGATGGGAAATCATCAAATAACTCCTCCCGCTCTGGGCGGAGTGAGAGGGTATGGCAGACTTTTACTGACTAAAACCCACCAGTGTTCCTTCAGTTGCCTGTGCCGGGGCCACGGTAACTCTTTCGAACATACGAACAACTAACCGGAAGTATAAATGACTGAGTTTATGGCTTTTTTTTAATGATATGTTCACGATAGATATTATGTTTTTATTAGAGTAAGCGGAGCTTTTGGGCGTGTATGAAAACACCGTCACGGGAACATTATCATTATTTTTACTGATCAGTAAACCCGCCTGCATACCACATATTTATACTATACATATTAATAATAAGGCTGAAGAGTTTGTTTGTCAGCTTTCAAAATTTCTTTTTGTATTCGATAGCCCAATTCTTGAATAATGCTATAGGCTATTTAATATTACGCTAGGACCCTTAGGAGCCGAGAGAAAAAAGGTCAGAAAGAACGCTAGGCGAAAACGAAATAATAGGTAGCGCGTACGGGCGATGCGATGCGATGATGGGTCGGAGTAACAAGAAATATCACGCCACCCTGTATAGGTGCAGACTATAAAACAAAGAAGCTTTTCGTGTCTGTCTGTGTGACCGCTTTGATATTTCAAACTACACAATGTATTTTAATGCGGTTTTCACCATTATCTGGTGTTCCTACATTTTGACAAGATAAGCGAACAAAAATGTAGGGAAAAACTGTTTTTTTCTCCAATTTCAGGTTTGGTCTCATAGTAAAAGTTGTTCATAATGATGAGTACAATGACCCCTTAAGAGACTAACACTGATTAAAATTACACCATGTATAATAAAATGCTGTTATTTTGTTTTCAAATATACTTATACTCCGTCGGTTTAGGTAGTTAACTAAATGTAAACAATCTTGGCAAGTCTTTTTATCTAAAAGTTGTCTATAAATTGTATATAAAAATCTTTGCGACTAGGTATTTACTAAATCGATGTTAGCTAATAAACTAAATTTAAATAATCTTTGTGTATATTATATACGACCACTTTAATATAAAAAGACATACCAAGATTGTTTACCTTTAGTTAACTACCTAAACCGATAGACCATAGGTAAATATATTAAAGATATCTCAAAGATTTGTGAAGTCGTACAAATCGTGCGACACAAGGGCGGGTCGTTAGATAAAATTAAAATAGATGATAATTTTCTTCTACTGACCTCTACCGCTCTCGTTTCTCTAGGCGTAGGTTTCCTGTTCTCATTCTTCTTCCTCTCGTTCAACATATCCTCGAGGGGCTGCGGGTCACAGCCGGGCGGTAGTTGTGCCCAGTGCAGCACTCCGCTGGCGGCTTGTTTGAGCATGATGCGCGCCGAACGGGATTGGTCGGGCTGGCCGGCGGCCGTCATGAAACCTCTGTTGACTAGAATAAATAAAATTTGCTTTAAATATAAGAAAGAATTTTGATAAAAATATGGATGGATTGTGTGAGTGATCATATGAAAAATAAAACCTTTTTTGCAAAAAACCATCGACTTTCAAAAAAAACACTACAAAGTGAATAAATAACTTTAATTTCGTAAATCAGTGTCTTTGGTTTCGTATCTTCGTTTTTTGTCACCCACTTCCGTAATTAAAGTTATTTTTCACTTTGTAGTGTTTTTTTTTTTTGGAAGTCGGTTGTTTTTATTTTTGCAAAAAGTTTTTATTTTTCACTTTTTAGCTGTGGTACCTACCCCACACAAAGTCGTATACCACTACTTGCAATGAAAATAACAGTGATGGGAAATTATTACTTATAACATCATCAACATACACTAACCACTCAAGCGTCCTAGGTGACTACAGTCACCAAAAAAACTTTTGCCTTAAGCGTCCATGGTGACTACAGTCACCGAACGACATCGTTCGGTTTAAACGTGTACAGCGCTATAGCCAGGTGATATTAATATAGTTGATTGATACTAGATGGCGCGTTATGAAGTTTGTCATCAGTGAGTTGTGATTTTTTTCTGTGCAATGGCAACATAAAATTTATAAAAAAATATATTGAAGTGACAGTTCGTCGTTTTTAACAAGTGACTTTTTTGTGTGTGAAGCTCCTAACAAAAATGTGGTAAGTTTTTTGTTTTATACCTTATTTATATTGTTATTTTATATCAAAATAAACGTGAAGAAATTTCCTTTACGAAATTTGTATTATTACGACAATTTCAAAACGTTTACATAGTATAATTTAGTTGGAAAAGTTATATGATCACTACACGATCATCGTTTGATAATTCTCTATTGTTTACAGTGTATTCTAATTGGTTGTTTTTGTTAAATAAATGCAAAATATACGAGAATCCTTCACTATTAGCACGTTAATGGCCATTTACAAACGAAATACATTGAGATGGGGTCTATAATGATTAAAATGTTAGACGTTATTCATGATTTTAGTGTTGGTGAGCCGACTCCCCTTGGACAGATCTACTTACAACGTAAATAATGGTTTGTTCACACGGAGCGTTTTATGATCAATTTGGGAATGTTTTGTGGTTTTTGGCTTTGTTTATGTATCTACTTATAGGTGATGGCATGTTTATTTAGTTTTCGTTTTTCAATATCAAAGAATGAAAAATACCTAAAATTATTTATTTTCGATTATAGGTTTATTTACTTTTTTGTTGAAACAATAAAGATTATTATTTATTTTTTTGTTATTGAAAAACGAACGAAAGATAGGAATACATTATATACTAATAATAAAATTTCACTTAAAACGCACTCGAAATATGCATTTGCACGCAAATACGCAAATGCTTGTAAGCCAATTTTTACTAATGATCTTTTTACAATGACTTTTTTTTTATTGGCTTTGTCTGCTACTGCTAGTGTGCTTCCATTTTTCAACCTTATTACTCAGGTTGTATAATAAAAAAGTATATATAATAAATATATATAAAAGTAAACGTGTTTGCTCAATAAACATACCGAACAGTAATATGCGTGTTTCATTAAAACAACCTCGTCGTGTGCGCACGCTATTAGCCGGGCGGCCATCTTGTCACATTTTTACGTCGCCCGAGGCCCAGTGACCGCTTGAGAAACACTTAACTTTGTTTATTTTTTCATGACAGAAAACTAAATATTTATACTAAGATATTGGTATCATTTTAAAGAGTATATCCTGTACTAATATAATAAAAAAACATTGTTACCAGTAACCACTATATTTTTCTTGTAAAACTCTGAATAAAAAATATATACGATATTTTTTTTGATATCCTCAACTTTAAACTTTATTTTCATCCTTTATTATTAATTACAGTAATTTATTTTTAATCAAATTAAATTTTACGTTCTTTGAGCTTTCCGTGAGTATTTTTTATTCGAATGTAGCTATTGCAGTTTTTCAGTAGTAATCGTTTTTGTTGAGAGAGTCTCGCTTGGTCGTAAAAAAGCAATTGACATTTCATGCGCGGACAGGTAGGCCGAGAATCACCGCGCGGCTTGGACGCTTGAGTGTGTACAACTAAACTGCGAAACTATTAGCTGCTACCCATATAGGTACGCCGAATGTCTGTGACAGTCATTAAGTTAGGCACGAGCGAGTCCAGCATAAGGATATCAGGCGATCGGTATCTCTCAGTGGAAAAAATACGTATTATTGAAGCTAACTCAAAAACCACTCCTCAGAACTTAACCAAATTTTTATGGAACCAATCTGAAAGTATAATCCTTTCAAATAAAAAAAGAAATTTCTAATCGGTTTATAAATGACGGAGTTCTGAGATAACAATATTTATTAAAAAAATGCAACCAAATTGAGAACCTCCTCCTTTTTTGATGTCGAGTAAAAAAGATTGAATGATAAAGAGAATGAAGATGAATGAAGAATGGAAGAAAAACGTGTTGTGTTGACCCCAAGCAACATGAGATGAGGGCATGAAGAAGGAAGAAGTTTTTGATTTTCCCCGTATTCTAAGACTTTGTAAGTACAAAATAAAATGACAGTGACGGTATGAGTTGCGTTTGAGAATACGGCCTTGGTCAGATACATATTATTTTACTTGTTTTTGCCCGTGGCTTCGCCCAAGTGGTTGTCGCAAAATATCCCATGGGAACGTACTACCGAGATTAAAAGTACCCTATTTGTTAATCCAGGTTATAAACTATCTATATGCCAAATTTCATCCAAATCCGTTCAGCCGTTTTTGCGCCAATCCGGAACATACATCCAGACAAACAGAAAAGAAATTCAAAAAACTATATTTTCGGCATCAGACTCGTTTCCACACCTCGCAGCAATAACTTTTTTCAAAAATATTCAATGTACAGTTTTGACTTGGCTACGATTTTATATGTATAGATAGTTAGGCTTTCGTTATGCGTTTGTGACAGAATTTATCAGTCCAACCTTTGGTCAAGTACTGAATTTTTTTATTCGTCGAAAAATTAAGTTTTGATGTAGAAATTCTCCTTATAAAATAATTGGCTGGAGGAATTAGTGACCGCAATATAAATCAATCAATTTATCAGTCTTGGAATAATCATTTAGTCAGTTTTACTTTTGTGGTAAGACAAGTTATTTTCCACAGAAAAACTTTAATGTTACACAGATCAATATAAAGTGGTCCTAGGGCCACGGATAACCTTCTAAACTAAACAATATACTCACAAGCATGCGCAGTAAGTATCTGCTTGTAGTCCGGTTCCTTAGAACCGTCGTCCGGTAGTAGTAATCCATATTTAGTAGCAAACGTGTGTTTGCTGACCATCTGACAAAGACGCGCCATCGCAGCATCGTGGGCTCGCATCTGTATGGAAATTGTGGTAAATAAATATACATACATACATAAACTCACGCCTTCTTCCCATGGGGGTAGGTAGAAACTGCAGAATAAATTATGAATAAATGTTATATTTTAATGTGTTTGTTTTATTTACGAGAGAAAGAAAAGTATTTATGTGATTCTGCCTCGTAATATGCCAGATTTAAATGCGATTTTAACTTCCTAGTTATAACCATTTAATTGACTTTGGAATAACGGTGCTTCATTCCAAGTTCAGTTATCACTGAAAGTTCATATCCATCTGTTAGAATATCGTGGAGAACACCATTTCTAATGAATATAGATCAATTTAACTGTAAGCTAATTCGATCTTGTTGAGCTATACAATCCAATCGAACTCCAATATTGATGAATCAGTATTATTTTCAAAATTTTAAATTGTGTGTTCACTATTCATGAGAGTACAAAAAACTAAAAATTCATATTTTAACAATTGAAAGGACTTTAGTATCTAAAAACCTACCAAAAACTTGATATACCTGATCAATTGGCAACACAGCCGTTAGCAGCAGGTCCGGTGTGACGGCGTAAGCTGGCAACACTAAGCCGGGACAGTCCAGCACCTCGATATGTTCGTTTATGATCAGGGACTGTATGTGTCGTGTGTGGCCCGGCATTGAGCTTACACTGACCTGAAAGAAATTGGTATGAAGATTATTTAAATAAACAAAAATAGTAAATGATTTTGTAATTTTTCATCATAAAGGTAAAGGTTATTGAGAACGAGATACTAAGAGAAAGGCAAGTAGGTCAATGGACCACCTAATGAAAGGTGGTCGCCATCTGAACTAAGTTGACGTTGCAACTGAATCCGCAAAGGTAACCCGCGAAATTCAAATTTTCTTATATTTTTTTCTTTATTTTTTTGTTCTATGACATTTTAGAACAAATCTAACTTAGAGAGATGTATTGACGATTCTTACGGTTATAATTATGTAAATACCATATTTATTATAGTCGCGAATCATATTTTAACCAAGATACAACCTGACACTGACCTGCAAATTGCAAAAAATTAAAGAAAACTTTTAATTTCGCGGGCTACAACTGCGGATTCGCCATAAAGACAATATCGTTATCTGTTTAATGACTTTAATTTTTGGATGCCTTATACTTTACAAACACACACAGACTATAATTGGCAAAACCAAAAGACGAGATAAATAATAAATACTATTTAACCAAACAAATTAAAAACCGTAATAGGTTAAACTGAGCTGGCTTTAACTGAGTCAGCAAATGTAGAGAACAGCTTTTTTTTATAAAGATAAAAGATTATACTCTTACCTTTTTAATCTGCATTAAAACATTGACAGTACTTGATTTTCCTACATTGGGATAACCAATCATGCCCACAGTATATCTAGGCGGATTCTTTAGCCTATCTATATGTTGTTTCTTCAAAACGTCCAATAGCTTCTCTCTGTTAAATATTTCATATGAATTCTGTACTTTATCCTCATTGTCTACTGTCTCTTGTGAATTCTTTACTTGATTCTCATTTTCTACTATTTCTGTTGTAGGTTTCTTATTTTCGGAATTTTCGGGAGCAGGATAGTCTTCAATTGGCTTACCTAGCCTTAAACTTTCCACAACCTTATCCAGTACTTCTTGAATCCTATCTATTTTATCAGCAGTATTGCATACAGCTTTATCAAGATCTCCTAATTGCTTCTTAAACAATTCTATGTCTTCCTCTGCACATATTAAGACGTCTTTTTCATTGTCATCATCGTCTGATTCTTCTTCGTGTTCATTGTCAGATATTGCAGAATCTGTTTCTGAGTCTATGTCTTCACTGCTAGATTCATTTTCGTCTTCTTCCGGTATTTTACTTTCATTTGTTTCTTTAGCTGCTGAGAAGAATATTATGGAAACATTCTGGAACAATGATTTTTTAATTTATTTACACCTGCGTTTTTTTTTTGAACGTACGATATGAAAATGTGCCGCCCGCAACAAAAGTTGGCGTGACCTGGTACGTCGCGGCGGTGATTTTTTACTTTTTTCATGAAATCAAGTCTTAAGAGGGCCTGCGATTCTCCATACAAATGTATTACCCTTGTATTCTTCCTGAATAATGCCTCTAGAACAATTATTTATTTTTATAAAATCAAGGTCTGCTGTAGACACGTCCCTGTCATTTCCTTTTTTTCAGCAACTAATTAGTAAGGAAAATAAGAAGTGGAACTCTCTGCCTGCGTCTGTGTTTCCGAACGCATACAACCCCGATCTCTTCAAAGTGAGAGTGAACAGGCTTCTTCTGGGTAAGCTCGCTCCATCGTCGACTTTGTCTCTGTCATCTCTGACCTAGACTAGAGTCAAAAAAAAAATCACGGCGGTAAAATGGGTTTTACCGCCGTGATTAGAGGACTACCAGACAAATTCGCAAAGTTTTTAACATAAAAAAAAAATTATAGGGACCTAGGCATTCTCTTTCTTAAAAAATTAATGTAAAAAATAATTGAATCGGCTCAGTTTTCGAGGAGAAAAAAGGGGAATACGAAACGTCGATCTCGTCAAAATTTTTGTGATATAATCGCGTCACTATCGCACTCTAAGCTCGATTATTCGGGTGCAGCGCCACGGCAATAGTTTCTTCAAATACCTATTTTTCCCCTCTTAATCCCACACATAACGCACGCTAAATATTATTCTTATGAGTGCATACATGCAGCGGCACCATAGAAACGGGTTTTGGCGACGGAAGAATAGACAAAATGACATATCGCCATGCTTAGACGTTAGAAATCTTGTTACAATCTGTCATTTTGTCTATTCTTCCGTCGACAAAACCCGTTTCTATGGTGCTGCTGCATGCACCCATAAGAACAATGTTTTGCGAGCGTTACATGGCACGCTATCGTAAACGGCGATTTGTCACACTAAAAAGTTGTTTCGCAGAAATAATTTTTGCTCAATAATGGCTAATGGCTAGTCGGAGGCATCTTCTTAAATTTTACAATAAAGACCTCAATAGGTCTTTAACTACAGCACAGAGGCAACCCTCCGACTGCATGAGATTGTTTGGAGACAAAATAGGTCATCTTGTTTCCATTCTTTTTAAAGTTCACTTTTTACAGTCGGGTTTTTGAATTATTTTTTTTATTGCGTCGTTTGGGGTGGCCTAATCATTTTAGTTTTAATACCGGTATCTGCCGACTACCGTGATATGACAGGTCGCTTTGTTTCGTTGATAAAGACCACTATTGATGCAAACTTACCTCTTTAGTGAAGTACTCCGCCCAACATTTCCTTTCATATTCATTAGTTAAATCTGCCTTGTTCAACAATAGTATGCATTTGCAGTTCTGTTCCTGAGCATATTTCTCTAAGTCTGCACATCTGTAATTAAAAAGCTATCTTGTTATATTTGTTCTGTATACAAAAACAGTTTGGCACAATATTTTGGTAGTTAAGTTTATTTAAGTACTTACTAAAACTATGATAATATGAGGACAGATAGTTTTATAAGGTTTTATGTCTTTTTTTATTTTTCTTTCTTAATTAAGTGGGGACTTTTGTAACCGCAATGCGTATGACAGTCCCATAATACCCTAAATAAATAATAGTAAAATACATGCTGCTATGGATTATATTTGGGCCTTGAACCCGAACAGACTCTTCGCATCATCACCATTTGGTTGGGACAAAATTCTATGAAATGTACCTAAATCAAGTTGGTTCAACCTCAATACCACACCGTTCCACATCATTTCTATCAGACTCATATCAAACACAGTCCATCAATAAGTGATATGAGTCTTCCATAACTCCACACTCCACACAATTAGACGAGTTAGTTTTTTTTCACCATGAATGCAAACTTATTAAATGGAATGTGTCCAAATCCGAGTCTATGAGCTGTACGTGTGCTTTTTTAAATGTTATGTTTTAACAAAGGGCATTAAGGGTTTATTGGAAAGGGGGTTCATAATGTTATTCTCTGAATAAAGAATAATAGAAAATTTTATAACTATAAATGACTAAACTGAATACTGGGCTTTTTGCTTTAGTATTTCAGTGTATAATTTTTTACAACATGCATTTTAGTTGCACAGGATAAACTACTTTTTAAACGACGAAAAAAAAAGAGGAGGTTCTAAAGTCGACGCGTAATTTTTTTTTTCTGGCTTTCTGTTCTTACAAACTAACAGCACAAATTCCATAATGCTTAAACACCAGGACCAACAAAATGCAAATAAACAATACCTGAACAGCAAAGGATTCCTAGCATCCAACAGGATCAGTACAATATCAGACTTCTCCAGGGTCCTCCACAACTGTTTCCAAAGCTCCAGGTTCCGTTCATACGGAGTCACAGCAGCACCAAGCTTGGCCTGTAGATCATTCAAGTGACGTCGCCATTCTAAGAAAGCTTCACGTTCGCGAGTTATCTGGTCTTCGGCTGATATACCTGGATGCCATGCTGGTCTGGAATACAAGTATGAGGGTTTTTAATAAGGCTTGATTGAAAATTTCTCAACAACGGTTTTGAGTGTTGTCAGTACTACATCAATTTTGAAACTGCACTGCATTAAAGCCCATATTACTGAATCTAACTCAAGTATTACTTTTTAAAAAAAGTTTCAATGCATCAAATGGCTTTAAACTAGTTTTAAGTAATGCTCGAGTCTTGAGTGAGATTCTGAAATATGAGCCTTAGACCTGAAATATCAGCCACTAAATGAGGCTGCAATGCAGTTGCAAAATGATTGTTCAGTAAAAAGCTCATATTTTATTTATCTTTACAATGACTTGTAATTTGATCTTATAGGATGACATCAAATTCATTTTAATTTTAAAATCTACTGTCAAATTTAAAAATAACTTGAAATCAGCTTCCAAGCTTTAAAACTTATTAATCTTCCTCTTTAACCACTGGCAAAAAAAAACAACCCCTTTTTATGCCTAGGGTTTAAATGGCAGATTTAAAAGTACCTATAAGCAGTTGATAGAATAAGAACTGCAGATATAAAGAAATACACAAGAACAAAGGATGATTCTGTAACTATAAAAAAGCTCAAATGGAAATGGACAGGACATACAATTGGAGGAAATAAAAAATGGTCAAAAAGACTAATGTACTGGTTTACAAATGACAAGAAACTGAAACGGGGTTGGCCATTCAGAAGATGGGCAGATGATATAAAGGCTGTGCATGCAGGGCATGCGCTGCATGAACAAGAGTTGCTAAGGATAGGGAGAAGGGGAGGCATTTGGAGGAGGCCATTGTCATGGGACATACAGGCGGGGATGTCAGGACAGTTAACTATTTCTATACTAACAAGGAGAATATCAGACATGTGAATCATCGATTCACATAATTTTTTTATATATTGTTGGGGAGGGTCCCTGTAATACTTTTGTAAAGTGGCAAAACGCAAATCTCTTTTGTTATCGAGAAATATCAGTTTAAAGTTGCACGTGTAACTTAAATACAAGAAACGTGTATACCGTTTGTATCATCAATTCATCAATCATTTATTATCATTAAATTTAAAAAAATAAGTTGACCGGCTCGTGAACAACCGATTCGCCACTCTGTAGGCAAAAGCGTTACCGCTACGCCACGAACCCGTACTACAAGCGGTTTACATGTTTCTTGTATTTAAGTTATGCATGCCACTTTAAATTGATATTTCTCGATAACAAAAGAGAGTTGCGTTTTGCCACTTTACGAAAGTATTGAGGGGGTTCTCCCCAACAATATATAAAAAAATTATGTGAATCGATGATTCACATATCTGATATTCTCCTAAGTCATATTTACCAAAAATCTAATTTGTATTCAATTAAACAAAAATAACCAACTAATGTAGTAACTTATACCTGTCTGAATAAAAGCTTATATTATTATTATAAGCAGTTGGGGGCAAGCTAGTAAGAAATACTACAACAAAAACTCACCTCCTTGGCACTGTCAGTGGCTCATCAAAGTTAGGTTGTGAAGTAACCATTTCCACTTCATAAGGCACAGACTTCACATACTGATAGTTCATTTTCTCTGCAGTAAACTCCCTCTGGGCTAACTCTGCAGTGGAGAGAAACTCTTGGAGAGACGACTCTGCAGTGACAGATTGCAGGTTGAGGCGACCCCAGTCATAGCCATCATTAACTTCTGTTGTGTGCAACTAGAATGAAGGATTATTTATTTATTTAAACTTTTCACACACAAAAAGGTACAAAGATTTTTGCTTATTTTTAGGGCTTAACATTACATTATGTAGAAGTAGAAGTAAATGGGCTGCAGTTTCATAGTTAAGACCAATGGGGTGAAGTGTCAATGACTATACTATTGTAGTATGCGAAACCTGCACCAGAGTAGTATAAAAGGACATGGGCGCCGGCAGGGGGGTGCCAGGGGGTGCACTTGCACCCCTTGGGAATCTCGGGATCAACAGGAATTATTGAAATAAAAAGCCGTCTGTTAGAAATCATTTTTTTATTCACAATAATTAGTAGGCAGTAATTACACAATTCTCATTTAAAAAGCGATTAATTTCGATCGTCGTGAACAAATAGGTGTGAGCCGTGACGACTGGGTACCTATATAATAAATTCATAATGAATAGTCAGAAATTTGTAAATGTCTCGAACATTCAGACTAAAATTTCATCTTTTTATTAACAATCATATACGGCAAAGATTGTAAGAAAACTAAAATCTGCACCACCTGGAAATTATTTCTGCCAGTGCCCATGTAAAAGGAGAGTTTAAGCCCTGAAGGGGGTAGAAATTGGCCGGAAAACAACTTGCAAATTCATATTTGAATTTTGTGTGGACAGTAATGAGGTTAGATACTTTAAACTATTATTTCAGTTAAAAGAAAGTTTCTAATTCCCATTTTGAATATTACAACACATTGTGCAACGTTTCAAGCCAAGTTATCTTGATTTGAGATGTTTATAAAATATAAAAATATATAATTTATTTCAGATGAATTTGTGTCCATATTTTGTTAGTATTACGTTAATTATCTTGAGACTATGTCAGGCATAACATGACGCGATCAATCAATTCATTGGTAACATAACATCCAAATAAATAATTAAAAAATAAATTAAAATTAAACTAAATTGAAATAAATAATTGAAAATAAATTAAATTTAACTAAATAATTGTAAATAATGTTGCTAACTAAGGTTATCTAAGTTATAGATTTTTTTGTTGAATTGGGATGCAAAAATGACTGGAGCCAGACGTATTTAGTTATGTATAAAGTATGTGATATTTTTATAAAACAAATTTCTACGCCTAAACGTAGAAATAAAATAAAAATATTACAAAAACAAATACTAACCATGGTGTTGTCTTCGACATGTTTTCGGTGACGATTCTTCGCAAACCTGTCTTTGATGAGGGCTCGCCCTAAAGATTCTTTATTTTTCTTCCCCATTTTATGGAATCTTATGCAGTATTACGTTAAATTTATACAAATATTCGGCATTAAAACTTGGGAGAACAAACGTGCCGAAATACGATTGAATTCCAAATGTCAAAGTGACAGATAAAAGACAATTTTACAATCACAAACACATGGCACTGTTTTGAAGTGATGAGGTAAAAAATCGATTTTTCTCGATTTCAACAGGATTATTATCTAATAAAATGGAACTGAAAAATCGGTGGGTAAACTAAAAGTATGCAATTTTGTTGCTTAAAAAAAAAGGTCTTGACAAAAAAAAATTGAAAAATTGGAAGGTCCACCACTACGGCGCCACCATCAGGATTAGTGCTGCCAACATTACTTAGGCTAGCAACCCAAGTACTATCAAGTAATGTCCAGAGGATGGAAAGCAGCAAAGAAGTAATTATATTACAACCATAGATTTTAAAGTTATTTATTTTTATTTAATAAAAATAAATCCCATCATCATGATCTTCATTTCAGCCGAAAGACGTCCACTCCTAGACATAGGCCTCCCACTGGCGGACTAAAGAGGGGGGGGGGGGGGGGCAGGTGCGGTACCCCCCCCCCGGGCCTCCAAATCTCTAGAAATACTTTGACAAGGCCAAAATATTTTCAGTAAGCACAAGACAGTATATAGTTGGGGGGCCCCTACGTATGCTAAATATAAATTAGACATGCTATTTTCCAGCTCACTTCGATCGCTCTTGCAATGTAGGACACATTCTCTTTTTCTCCAACTTTTCTTTGTAAGTCAACAATTACTCTGTCCTACATCATCCGGTCGGCTTCCAGTCAAACCGGATGCAGCTGAATACCAATATTTTACATGCAGCAACTGTCTATCTGACCTCCACAATTCAGTAACTGAGTAATACGATGCCCCTTGGTAAGACTGGTTATCGGACTTTCTGGCTTCTGACAACAAGTAACGACTGTCAAAGATCGACGAATGACAGCCGGGACCAACGGCTTAACGTGCTTTCCGAGGCACGGAGGGATTTCGGTAGGTATGTAATGATGGTCACCCATCCATGGACCAACCCCGGCAAGCGTAGCTTCCCGATGGATCGATCTGTGTGGCTGTTATTACTTAGCCACGATCCAGAAGACTATATATTACAACTATTACTCCTAACGGAGAGCCACCGGCACAGAACACAATACCTATACAGGAGTATAGGCTGGTATTGTGTTCTGTGCCGGTGGTCCACTAGGAAGTGGAGGCCACCGGCACAGAACACAATATACTCCTAGTGGAGGCCACCGGAGAGCTGATCACACAGCTGACTGACAGACATACAAGACGTTAGTTAGTTGTAAGACAGTTTATCAGTGGTGTTAACAGCAGCAGTGTCAGCTCTAATCTTATTAGCTAACTTGAAGGAATTCATGCTCAAGATAATTGTAAAACAAACCTGCAGATCTAGAACATGTGGAAAGTGATTGCAGCCATTGAAGCCAACCAAGTTATGCTAAGGAAGCCAAGACGATCCCCTTACCTCTCGAAGTCTAGTCTGGAACTGAGACAGAATCATATAGGTTAGTTATATTTACAAGTACTCGTATAAACGGATTACGGATGATATATGTATGATTAATTTGGAAAATATTTCTTGTAATATGGAAACGTAAAAGTCGACATCAATAAATGAAATATTTAAAATAAAAGCTGTATACAGGGTGTGGCGTAAATAATGGATAATCCTGTATCTGGGAATGGAGGACCCCAAGCCCTATAATATAAAAAAATCTCAAACCCGAGAGTAATTTTTTTTTCATTGCCACCTTTAGTCACTTCCTCGGCCACCGTATTCACAAATGAAGGAATTTTCACTATCTGATTTCTGCATTACTATTACAGTTTTAGAATACATAGTTTGTCTACAAAGTCGTGACATGATGGCGCTGCTGACATGCTGTAGCACTTACCTACACATGTTTAGTAGTACTAGTACTTATGTTTAAGTTGTTAAGTTGTACCCTGGGCTTAACAGCCATAAGTTTTTATCTAAAAAAGAAATAGAATATTGATATACCATTTTGGAATCTGCATTATGGCGATAAGTTTTTAAAAATATTTGCAGCAAGGTTTCCATAATTTTTATTACACCAGACAAAGTTGAACTTAGGAAAAAAAATTAACAGAAACACAATTTTTTCACTTAAAGATTTAAAAAAAAACACAGAAGGTATTTTAATACTGTAATACACATACCTTATAGTACGTTTATTATGTAGGTAGAAATAGGATGGTGAAAATTCCTTCCTTTATGAACACGATGGCCGGTGGTAAGTTTTGAAAAATTATTTAAAAATATATATATTTACCCTTCACTACGGGTTTCGATTTTTTTTTATATTATAGGGTTTGGGGTTCCCCAGCTATAGATATAAGGTAATCCATTATTTACGCCACACTGTATATTTTTTCGTGTTATTTTTGCTTTTTGCCATCGACACGCTAAGAGAATATTCTAAAAATAAAATTTTAAGGAACGAATTATTTTAACGTTCCGCTTTACGTAAATGTTGTTACAAGTTCCAGGAACTAGCTCTTCATGATAAGTATTGGTTCTTTCATGAGTTTTTATTGAATCTCTACAAATATTCACAATTATTGTAATGGAACGTAAGCAAAACGAGCGATACTTCGATTTTCTGGGAAGGTTACAAATAATAATTTGTTTTAATGAAAAATTGGGTTAAATAATGCTTAGATCCATCAAAATTGACACATAATTTAATTTAATAACTAAAGTAGATAAGTGCGTGTTTATAAAAATGATGTCTGATTATTTTGAGCATTATCACAGATGTGAGACACTCGCTGAATTTAATTTTTACTTTGGTGATGATACTGAAGAGGAAATTGATGATGACGACAATTACATTTACTGTTACTGCAGCAGAGTCTTCATAAAGTAAGTTTTCGTATAAGGTTTAATTGAAAAATGTTATAGACATAGGTTTTTATTAGTTGTTATGAAAATGGAGTGAGACTGCATGGATTATGATTATTCATAATCCATGCAGTCTGTACTAAAAAACAAATCCTCCGAATTCAATCTTCCATCCTATCCCAGGCCTTAGCTGGATCACCTCCTACACCAAATGCTTATCAATTTAATGCATGAATGACATTATCATCTATCATCATGAATGAAACTGACATTTTTTTATTTAATAACAACACTACTGCATGCTTTGTTTTTTTTGTCAAGAAAATTACACTGACCAAGTTATTGTAAAAGGATACCATCCTGTAACTGTCCCAGTGCTAAGTAAAGACCATCATACACTTAATATCATAACTGCTTAAGGATTTAAATTACAAATTACAGACTGGTGTATGTAATTACTTCTTAGAAATCTTATCTTTAATGTACAAGTTCAGCTAACAATTTTGTTATGAAAGTAAAGGTTGCAGGTTCAAATGCAAAACAACTACCAATTATTACTGTCAGGTTTTGAACTTGCATCTTCATAGTGACATCACTGACTTAAGCCTGTTTTACATGGTGCAATTGAATTGCCCGTGCCATACCATCATTGCAACAATAATGCTTCAGCTTTATGTTATGCCTGCAGCAAGAAACTTGCATCATGTAAACGATTTTTGTAGATATAGCTTTAGGTACTTATTTTTGTTCTTTGTTTACTATAGGGATGGGGTCAAAACTTACTATGCGGACAAGGAGTATGCCAGTGAGAGTGATGTGGAGGTCCTCCGTGACTCACAGTCTCAGGATTTGGAAGATCACTCTCATGTTCACTTCTCGTTAGATACTTCTTATAAAAATAAATGTGAGGTTAGTAGTTTTTTCTTTATGTATTTTTATGATATAAATTCTTGAACATTGGACAGAATTAGTTTGAATTGGTGCCTCAAACAACCATTATGGGATTATCCAGTATATCAAATTATACCATACTAGCACTTTGCTTGCGATTTCGTCTGCATGGATTTCGTATTTCCTAAAAAAGTTAACACCCCCCCCACCACTTTTAACCGGTAGTTTTGAAAAATGAATGATTAAGATCCTTTTACTTATTACTAATTTATTGATTAATTTATAGACTTATTATTTAACTTATTGACCAAAGGAAAAGTAAAATTTTCATATAAACTGTTCCTCCCTTTTCACCCCGAAAGAGGTTGATTTATGAAAAATCTTCAACCATGTGTTTTGTTATTTAATGTTTAGATTACTTTTGACTTAATCCAGACACGCCGTTACCCCCTTTGTTGGTAGACATTTGAATAACCCAAAAACTTATGCTCATATTTTATGTCAAAAGTATTAGGTAATACTGTTATTTAAGGTTACCGGACAGCACATCAAAATTCTTCCATACAAACTTTAGTACCCTCTAAAATACCCTTTTGACGGGTAGTTTTGAAAACTAAATAATGACAAATTTAATTATTCACTGCCTTGTTGGTCTAGTGGTTGCAAGCACTACTGCTGAGCATGAGGTCCTGAGTTCAATTCCCAGGTCTGGCAAAGTGATATTGGGTTTATCCATCTGGAATTTCTCACTAGCAGCCCCAGAGTCTGGATTTGTGCCTGATTGATGGCAATAGGCTCGCCTCCTATTACATGGGACTTAAACATAACTGGCGAAATGTGGGTGTACTTTAAGTTTAGTACACCTCTGCCCAACCCTTCGGGGAAACGCGCCGTGAGGGTAAGATTTTCATACATTAGAAAAGGGGGATCCCTTTCACCCCCTTTAAGGGTCGAATTTACAAAAACCCCTTCTCAGAGCTCGCCTACATTGTAAAGGGAACCCTTGTACAAAATTTCTGATATTATTATGTCAGTCACTCAGCACTTCACCCGCGATTTCGTTCGCGTGGATTTCATACTTTCCCTTATAAATTTCACAACCCGAAGGGGGTTGTGAAATTTGTTCCCATTTAGTTGGTAGTAATAATGCTTAATATCTTTATTATTTATTTATACATAAGTAGACATGTTACGCCGACTCCAAATAAATTGGGTTGGGATAAGGGCAGGAGAATGATGATGAAGTATTCGGACCAAGTTTCAAGTTTATAGATCAACAAATAAAATATTATTATCTTATCTTAACGAAATAAGATTTTTTTCATACAAACTTTATCCCCCCTTTTCACCCCAAAGAGGTTAATTTTGAAAAATCTTTTGTGATGTTTCCATTATTTGACTTAAAATAGGTTATTTTTACCAATTCTCGAGTTAATCCAGCCACGCAGTGAAATCCTCCGCTGTAAAATTTACTACCCCTTTTCACCCCGTTAGGGGTTGATTACTGAAAAACCTTGATACACGTTATTCTTTATTTTCGGTTTTAAAAATAAATCCTGAGATTCGAGTTAATCGGACCTCGTGTAAAAATACAAACTTGGTGTCAATGCCCAATCCCCCTATAGGGGGTAGTTTAGAAAAACTAAAAATCACAAACTTTATAGTTTACTTAGATAAGTATTCCAAGTTTCAAGTCAATTAACTCAAGGAATAAGATTTTTCATAGAAACGAAATCCATGGGGGATTTCGTTTGTATATTTCACCCCCTTAACGGTCGAATTTCCAAAAACCCCTTCTTAGTACTCCCCTACATTATAAAAGGAAGCCGTGTGCAAAATTTCACGTAGGAATGTACCGACGACCCAGTAGGTTCGGCTGTGCTTTGATATGTCAGTCAGTCATTCAGTCAGTCAGTTTCTTCTTTTATATAATATATAGACTACTATCTTACTATAATTAAAATGATCATCTTCTAGTAAAATAATGCTGTAAAATCTAAATATATACTTACAGTTTCCCATAATAATTTAATTCTCCAGAGAGATGAAGGTGCCAGCTGCTATTGCAGTGCATCCCACACAGACAACTGTTGCTCCACTGATGAACATGATGCGGTCCACACCCATGGGACAGTCTCCCATGCCTTACAACCCAGTGACAGTGGGGCTGACCTTACATACCAAGACTACCATTCGGACACACACGATAAACTCGAACGCATGGACCAAGACTTCCCAGATACTATTGAAAACTACATGACCGAAGATACCTGGGACAAGTTTTGGGCTATTCATGGAGAAAGGCTCATTTGGGCATCCTGGATAAAAAAGTACAGTGACTACATCAATCCAGCCTACCTAGACGAGACTAATGGCCTAGCTATGGATGAAAACAACATACCGAAACAGCATTCTGTAGATCAGATTTATAGAAAACAGATAGATGCTAGTCCTAAAGCAGCAGATGAAGAAATGAGGGAAAGGAAATTCTCGTACGATTCCAAAGTAAATCCATATAAGAAACACAACACTATTCAGAATCAAGCAGAGAAAGTTGATAGGAATAATGAGATAAATAGAGATGAAGTTTGGTTGCCGATAGCTAGGAGACGGTCTTGTTCAGAACATGATAGAATATTAAGTCCGAGAACTGTAGCATGGACGGACTCTATGACAAATGTTACGAAAATCACACTATCGAGCTATGATGTCACTTCTAGTCATGTCACGTCAGAATCAACGCCAACCGACACCGACTACAGTGTATCGTCATCTTCATCTGATGACCCATCAAATGATCATACGAGAATAGTTAATTTAGACGATAAGCTCGAAAATACAGAAATACCATCAGAAGAGGTGGATTCAGAACAATACTGGCAGTTTCTGTGGAAGAAACACTTTGGAGAACAATATGCATTACATTTAGCAAACTTTACTGAACACCATAATGTACCAGAGAAAGAATTCCCTGAAATACAAATTGAAATGGTCCCTGTCACAGAACCAGTTAAAATTGAAGAAAAACCTTTAGACATTGAATGTGAAAACAGCGAAGGGTATTCTCAAGAAATGCCAACGGTTATTGAAATCCAGAACCAGGTTGATCAGATCACATTAGAAGACAAAGGTAAAGCCAAGAAGAAGAATAAGAAAAATACTGCGAAGTACATAACTTCTGTTGGAGTACTGTTACAGAATTTGTTGAAAGAAGAACAGGCAAAAAAAGAGCATGCGCCTGTTGGTGCAGAAGATAAAGACAGTACAAATAAGACAAAAAGTACGCAAAAACCAGATATGGATGTGGTTGATAGGACAACTGATTCGAGCAGTACACAACGTGTTAGTAATCATAATCTAAATTCGAATAGCTGTGATGGTGACGATGAACCGCCTGAAGAGACCCCTGTGATGTTGAAAAGAAGGTAACATAATCTTTATTTTTGTACAAAAATAAGTTTTTATGGCAGGTCTTGGGGCCGATACACATTTTTAGGTATGTCGGCGTCGCTAAAATGGGCGACGTCACCTGAAGGGTTTCTGAAGCAAATGCTTGAAGTTTTTCGTTGCGTGCGACGTCGCACCGCGTTTGCGTGTGTCGTCACTTGTAGTGTATATTCAAAATACACCCAGACACTCGAGCTGCAAATTGCAAAAGTCGTAAGAAAATTGAATTCCGCGGGCTACCTAAGCGCTTCCCCTTAACTCTAGTTAAGGCGAAAGCCCCAGGGCAGCCCGCGAAATTAAAATTTTCTTACGTTTTTGCAATTTCCAGGTCAGTAAAATTGTATGTTGATTAAAATAATCATTATAGTCATCAATACAACTCTCTATGACCAAATAATGAATGACTATTTCATGAAATCTTAACATTTGATGATTATACTAACTTAAGGAGTTGGTTTACTGATTCTAATGATTATAATTCTGTAAATACATATCTGTTACGGACGCGAATCCTACTTCAATCAACATACACCCAGACACTGAGCTGCAAATTGCAAAAATCGTAAGAAAATTTCCTTTAAAATAAAAGTTCGCGAGCACATTCGTAAGAAGCTGGCAGTATCATCACAACGTTAACGTTTTCCCATTGTTTGTCTTATTTGTTTTAGTATATTCGTGTATTTATGTATATATTTATTTGCGCTTATTTATATATAATTAGGTATATATTATTATATTTATAGTTTGTAATAGGTATATGTGTATCTTTATATTTAAGTAAATATGTATTCCACAATTTCTCATAATTGCACCTACTACTGTTTGTCTCTGCATCACCCAAAGGTTGACTGGTAGAAAATGCCTATGGCATTAAGTCCGTCTCTGTACTTTTCTGTGCATGAAGTATTAAATAAATAAATAAATAAAATTTGAATTTCGCGGGCTACTTTACCGCTTCCGTTCGAGCATTTTAGGCGCCGCACGGTGACAAACCGTCAAGCCCAGGCGCCGGTGACTGCCGCGGTTCACGCGTGGTTAAAATTTCAATAATTAAGTCTAATATCGGCTGTGGGCAGTTTTACTCTATGGTATGGAAGATATTCTCGTCAAATAAATAATCCTAAACCAAAAATATCCATATGGCAATTTTTGTGTGGTATGTATCCTGCTTATGCGTATGAAGTTTAATTAAAATCGGTTCATTCATTTCGACAAACAAGGACTTGAAAGTTTGTATGAAATGCCGTACGTCGTAAACGCTCTTAATGATTTGATAACTAATTTGGTATGTTACAATTAAATCATAAGATCATTAATTATGGCAGCAGTAGAACTCTTTAGGTAAATGTCAGCATAACCCTGAATTAAAATATGATTCGCGACAGTGACAAATATGTATTTATGGAATTATAATAATTAAAGTCATCAATACAACTCTAAGACCAAGTAATTCTATCGAATGACCATTTCATGAAATCTTAACATTTCAGGATTATACTAACTTAAGGAATTGTATATCGATTCTAATGATTATAATTCTGTAAATACATATTTGTTACGGTCGCGAATCATACTTTAATCAACATACACTCAGACACTGAGCTGCAAATTCCAAAAATCGTAAGAAATTTTGAATTTCGCGGGCTACCTTAGCGCTTCCTCTTAAGATGCGTTCAAATACACAGTTATCTGAACGCATCCTAACTCTTCTACAATTTAGTCTATGCCAAGGACTTCCCGTCATTTATAATACGATAAAATTGAAAAGGCCTTTATTGTTCAGTTTGCTTGTTATTATAGTGTACTATTTAATTTAATAGTAGGTACTGTAAAGTCGGGATGAGATATACTTGCAAAATTCAATACCAGGGCTTCCAAGTACGAGTATGTAAAAATACCAGGTATAAAAATACTTGAAAGTTTTTGGTAGCATTCGGTCTAGTTCGTACCGTGCCACAATCTTGTACTGCTTTTTGTAGATTAAATGAAATATTTCCTTCCTACTTCATTAATCTCAGGCTTAAGCTTGTCTGCTAAGAGAGTTTAAACTTCAATTGACCTTACGGCCCTAAGAGAATTATATGTTTTTACTTGTTGTTTTTATTTGTTTTTATGTGTTTTTATTTTGTCATGAGCTAGTTTTAGAAATTTAGTATTAGTAGGTGTAGTTAAAAGATATAACAATACGTATCAATTTCTTATGCAAGTATTTTCAACACGGCCGTGCCGCCAAAATACTAAAATACTTGCATAGGAAATTGATTCGTGTTGCCTTGCAAATAAGGAGCATAATCGTATCAGCGAAAAAAATACTTGGAAGTTGAAAGTTTTTTTATTTGCAAATACGATTCAGCACCCTAATTGCGTAACACACTATCAATCGGAATCTGAATAATTTTGAAGCAAATTTCTAATTCAATGCTTCATAAGTTCGAAAAATTTGTCTGCTCAACACGTAAATAACGCAGTGAATGTTGTTGAACTGTCAAAATGAAACCGATTCCGATTGATAATGTGTTACGCAATTGTCCCGCTGCCTATTTATCTATTGACATGGACTGACATCCTATGCAAGTATTTCCAACTCTGCCTGCGCCCGATAGCATAGCAAATAGTTTTACACCTGCAAGTTTTTACTGCCCGTACCAGGGCGCCGTACTTCGCAGCAGTCCTAGTTTACAAACCACGTATAGTAAATACGTCGCATCCCTAGAGGCATTGCGCAACAAGCAATTGCATACAAAGGTGCTTTGTGCGTGTACGTTCACTTTAAAGTTACAGTGTGTTAGTTAACTAGCTATTTACGAGTCCTTTTATCAAATATTCGTGTTGGGGTATAATGCCCAACAGTGAAAATGTTATGTACTTGTTATGTAAACTTGTTAGGTATGTTATGTTATGTAAATGAGTAGACGAACGATTCCCTTGATGGATTTATTGCTACTAAATATAATTACAGAATTGTTACACTTAAATGTTATGTTAGAGGAATGCACAGCTAAACAATATTGGTGATTGTGCATAAATAAGTGTGGCGTACAAACTATCACAAAGGTCAATGTACAGCGTAGCTCGTACATATTGCCCACTCACAAAAGGTAACTGTAACCAATAAAATGAAAATGTTATGTTAAATAATAAAATGTTAAAAAATGAGATAAAATGTAAAGGAAAATAATCCAAGCCTTATACAATTAAATCACAACGCGCAATAGGCGACGTTGCTTTATTGAGTGTTCGTGCACTCGATAAGTGTAGTACGCTGCTGTCGTCTGTGACGTCACATACAGCTGCGTTGTCCACGATGCTTGCAGTCGACCTCCTTCGGGGCGCTGGATTGGGAACAGGTGGTGCCTCAGGTTTCTCTTGACTCGTGCAATGTTTCCGAAGTCGGTGGTAAGCATATATTGCGCCTGCTGTCACTGCTACTGTTGCCAATACGTATGTGACAACATATTGATGGACATCGTGGTAAGTGGCCCGATCTGATATGATGTCTTCTGCGGCCGCGGCTTTCATCTGTTCTATCTGTTTTCCCAGATCTCGCAGTAATGAGCTCTGCTCCATCACCGTCTCATTCTCGGGTTCGTGCTTCAAAACTGGTACCGATAGGTTGATGATCCGATTGATTGGTGGGATTTCCAGCGTCAGTTCTTCAACCTGGGCATGCATTGTATCCATGAGTTGCCTTTGGGAATGTATAGTGAACGTCTCACTATTGATAGTGCAGTCGCTACCGAGTGTCATTACCCCTGCGTTGTTAAGTAGTGCAGTTGAAACTTGATTCCCGCATATGACGCGTATTTTGCAAGCGTCACAGCAAAAGTACAAATAGCTGTTTATGTTGCTAAGTTCCAACCACGTGTTTTGACAGATCTCATGTTTTGTTTTGCAGCCAGACGAGTCTTGTTCCTTTTTGCAGAGGTTCTCGTCAGACTTCATGTGATATATTGGTGACCTCTTGGGGCACAACAGAGTCGTACTGTCATAGTGCATGCATTGATGTAGGTCAGTTCTAGTCATCGGTAGGTATGAATCCTTCTGTATGTTGATCGATAACAAGGTCGCTATAGGTATTAGGGTGACCATGTCGACGCCATTCTTTTTTGGGACAGGTATGACGTGATAAACTTCGTAGTTTTCTCTGCTGATTAACGGCACCCGTATCTCAATGATTAGATATCTTTCTGTCATTTTTGCCTTCACTTGTAGAAGGTGGTATAGGCGGAAGAAATCATCTTGAATGTTGGTGATGGGAAGTGCCACATCCTTTGATAGCTGACCAGATATGACGTTCAATTCGTCCCGTAGCTGGTCCGGCGCAATGAGGTGTAAGTTCATCTTGCCGTTGTAAATGTTGGTTACGGTATCCAACAGAATCTCTTGAACGTTTCTTAAATGCTCTATAAAGCTGTTTGCAGATATAGCAGACATCACAAACTCGATTGATAGTTCTTGAGACTCAATTTCTTGCTGAAGGTTGCTCGTAAGCTTGTCTAGGCTTAGCAAATGTTGATTAAATAACTTGTATTGTTTTTCGATTGTTTCTTCCGATCTTCTCAGTACGTTGTATTCGGCTTCTATTATAGTTGTCTGATTTTTTGACAATAGAGCCAGATATTTCTCATTTTGTTTGATGAGTTCTATATCCCGTTGATATTGTTCGGCGAATTGGTCATCCAATACTCCGAATAGGGAACGTGCGATTGACCCAACACCGTTGACAAGGCCGCGTTTGCTTCTCATATTCGCCCGACCTTGCGGATTCAGCAACATACGGTTGTAGTGTTCGAGTTCGGCGAACGCGTGATGTAATTGTAATGAAATGACGTGACATTGAGTCTTCTGTTTTAGTTTTGAACATATGGTTTCGAGATGATCGTTGAATTTGGTGAACACTGCTGTACCATGCCAGTAGGGTTTGACGTCGTAGTAGACAACTATCTTCCACTCGTCGCGAATCAATTTCATGTTGGTGGCTTTATCGAAATATAGGCCTTGTTGCAATTCGATAAAGTTTGTTGTGTTTGTTGTCGCGCTTGCTGGACTCAGTAGGTATAGCAGGGTCATTACTAATCCAATCAAGTTGATTTTGCTTGACTTGGCAGTTTGTTGATGTTTTGTTGTGGTCTCGTTTGTGGCTTGTTTCATGTGTTCATTTTCCGTGTTTTGTGGAATAGAGTTTTCCTCGCTGTCTATTGGTAAAATAGATAACTTTGTTATGGGTCTCTTTATGGAACCGTTTCTTGTTTTCAGGGTCACGACACGAACATATCCGTCATTTCCCGGGTGAAGATCTGTTACTCTGCCCATCAACCATTTTCCTGCGGGCCGCTGGTCATCATGTACAACAACCAAGTCACCAATCTTCACGTTGTTCTGAGGCTTCTGCCACTTTGTTCTTGCTAACAGTTGGCACAAGTACTCGTTTTTCCACTTCTTCCAGATTTCTGTGTATATTTTTCTAGCCAGCTCCCATCTTGTTCGGGCGTCTTCTCTCGTTTTGATGACGGTCAAACCTGACCTCCCTGTTAGAAAGTGTGCTGGCGTCAGACAGTCTAGGTCTTCCACATTTTCAGTCAGCGCACACAGAGGTCTGGAGTTTAGACAAGCTTCTAGTTTTGTTAAGATTGTGGTGAACTCCTCGAATGTTAACTTTTGCTCACCCACTACTCGTTTTAGATGGTGTTTCAAGCTTCTTACGGCTCGTTCCCACAATCCACCCGCCGAGGGCCATGCGGGAGCGTTGAAATGCCACTGTATGAACATCTCAGCGACTTCCTTCTGTAGTTGTTCGTTCCTGTAGGTGTTTTCTATTTCCCCGTATTGTTCAATGAGCAGTCGATTAGCGCCGACAAAGTTCGTGCCATTATCGCTGTACATATGGCGGGGGACGCCTCTCCTTGCTGCCATTCTGTTAAGGGCTGCCAAAAATGCCGAGCTTGTAAGATCAGAGACCAACTCAATGTGCACCGCCTTCGTTACCATGCAGACAAATATGGCTATGTAACCCTTAGTGGTTTTAGCCCCTCTTCCTTTATTCATCTTAACGTCGACGAATCCCGTGTAGTCCACGCCTGTATGGTAGAATGGCGGAGCAGGGTTTGTTCTTGCGGTCGGCAGTTCGCCCATGATTTGTTGTTGTTTTATTGGACTGATTTTTCGGCACGTTACGCATTTTCTAACTTGCATTTTCGTGACTCGCACGCCACCGATAATCCAGTATTTTTGGCGAAGATGTGATAAGGTGAGTCGCGGTCCGCCGTGAAATGTCATTTGGTGAGCTTGATCGATGAGCAAATGCGTTAGGTGGCTGTCGTGAGGGATGATCATCGGATGCTTCACCTCTTCTGTTAGCATGGTGTTATTTAATCTTCCTCCGACTCTCAGCAAGCCTTCTTGATCAATGTAAGGATTGAGAGGCAGTAACTTGCTATTTGATGTCACTCTGCCGTGTGTACGTAAATTACTCATATCTGTTTCAAATACATTTTGTTGTGTTTGTTTCACAATTGCCTTAGTTGCACTGTTCAATTCTTGCAACGTAAGGTAATTCGGTAGTTGGCGATGTTTCGAGTCCAATGTTCGGCCTGTTAAGTTCAATGCTCTGTGTATCCATGCGACTATTCGAATGACATGATTAATAGAGCTATGTTTTTGCACTAATTGTTCAATAATGTTGATGGTTTCTGTGTTGGTTTGGACAGCATTGACTTGTTTCATTGCCGTTGTTTTCACCTCTTGGTCTGACGTATAGACCTGTTTGACTTGGGTTCTCGTTCCAAAGGATGATAGCCAAGTAGGACCTTGCCACCACAGTTTATTTCCCTTTAATTGACCGGCGTACTGGCCTCTGCTTGCGGCGTCAGCGGGATTTTCATTTGACTTGACGTAATCCCAACACGAGCGCGATATTACCGTGTTGATTTTTTGTACTCGATTCTCTACATATGTTTTCCATCGTGCTGGGTCACCTTGTATCCAACCCAGGACCACCATAGAATCAGTCCAGCCATAGACTCGAATATCATGTTGATGTAAGGATTCCTTAACCTTTTGCATTAATTTGCATAGTAGGTGCGCTCCATTTAATTCCAGTTTAGGCAATGTTGTTACTTTTCGGTGTGGTACAATTTTAGACTTTGCAGCGACAAGTGTAACGTCTGTTGATTTGTGAACTCGTGCGTAAATAACACACGCATAGGCATCCAGTGATGCGTCACTGAAGCCATGTAGTTCTATAGCTTGTCTTCCGTCACATCTGAGCCATCTTGGTACTTCACACAAGTTTATCGCCCTTATGTCCGCTTGTATTTTGCACCATTCTTTGTGTATGTTGTCAGGAACTTCATCGTCCCATTGTAATTTGACCTCCCACACTTTTTGGAATAATAACTTTAATTTTGTTGATAAGGGAGCCAGCCAGCCAAGTGGGTCAAACAATTTTGATATTTCAGCTAATAAGCTGCGTTTTGTATGTTTCTTGCTGACGCTTGAAATCGAACATTGGAATGTAAATTTGTCTTCTGTCGAATTCCAGCATAGGCCCAATGTTTTTGATGTTTGATCCGTTTTGAAGTTGAAGACAGTGTTTTCATTGTTATGTTGAGTTGTTGCATTTTCCAAGAGTGCTGGTTCGTTTGATGACCATTTTCTAAGGTTGAACCCTCCACTCTTGAGTAATTGTTTTAGGTCCGAAATTAGCTTCTGTCCTTGCTCAATGGTATGCGATCCGTGAACGAGATCATCGACGTAAAATGACTCCTCCACGACCTTTGAAGCTTCCGGGAAATTTTGTCGCTCGTCCTCCGCCAGTTTGTGTAGTGTCATTATGGCCAGGAACGGCGCAGCTTTGGTGCCATACGTTACTGTAGCGAGCTGATATGAAAGTAGAGGTTGTTCCGGTGATTCTCGCCAGACAATCTGTTGTAGGCTTTGGTCACAGTGGGCCACTAATATTTGCCTGTACATCTTTTCAATATCAGCTGTGTAAGCATACTTGTATTGCCTCCACTGAATTAATGTTGTTTGTAAATCTTGTTGTAAGTTTGGGCCCTTGTACATGAGATCGTTTAAGCTCCAACCGGTAGTTGTTTTTGCGGATGCATTAAATACAACCCTGTACTTGGTTGTTGTTGACTCGGCGCGTTCGACGCCGTGGTGCGGCAAGTAGCAGTCGAGTGTCTTGTTACATACTGATTGTTGCATATGACCTAAGTCAATGTACTCTGCTATAAATTCTTTATAGGCTTTTGCTAAGTTTTGTTGTTTTCCCAATCTTCGTTCTAACGTTTTAAATTGGGCAATGGCTATCTGTTTGGAAGAGCCCAGCTTGCATTCCCAGTCGTTTATCATTGGAAGTCTCACTTCGTATCTTCCATTTTCTAAACGTTGTGTGGTATTAGTGTAGTACTCAACACATTTCTGATCTTCCACTGAGAAATCGGCTCGGTCTTTGATATCTTCGGAATCCCAAAACTGTACCATATCCTCCAGATTATTCAATACCACGTTGCATTGTAATGTCGTAGTTTTGACGTGTCCACATAATAGCCAGCCTAAGTATGTTTGTTGTGCGATGGGCCGTGTGACGTCATCGCCCTTAATAATTCCTCCTAGCATGATCTGGGAGTAAACGTCTGCTCCAAATAGCAGATCTACTGGTCGGCTGCTATTGAATTCCGGATCCGCCAAGTTGATATCTTGTATTTGAGGCCATGATGGTTTTGTGAAAGTTTTGCTGGGTAGATTCTTGATTAAGTTTTTCATTATGTATACTGATTTTCTGATTTTCAATTTTTTCAAAATGCCTAAAACTAGAAAGCCGAGGACCAAACGGCCGCGCCATTGTAATAAAAATAAATTAAACATAGCGTCTTGGTATAAAAATTGTAAAATATGTGGTACATTTGTTGTAGCTCCCAATTCCACCGGTATGTGGTTACATTTCAATAAATTTCATCCTGAATTGAACAAGAGCCTTGTAGTACCACAGCCACAGGTACCAATTCGAGATTCACACAAATCGTCATTATTAGAAAATGTAGGACGAAAGCCACAACGTAAATACGTCCCAAGAAAACCTATGGAGAATTTACGCCGGCAGAAGCGTAAATTAAAGTATGTGTCTATTTTATATTATTCTTAAATTACATATCATCGTTCAGAAGCTAAATCAAATGTAATACTTATGTAGGTATATAATAATTACAACAGATAGATTGCTCCTTTTTGTTGAATATTATGATTTTTAATTAATAAAATAATTTTCCATCACAATCTTGATGCCTTTGGATCTATTTTTGGATAGCTGGTGGTGACGTCATTATGTACGCACTTAGTTCCGATATCATTATCAAGGTCTAGAACTGTCTATTTTGAATAGTGATTGTTAACTTTTTACAAGTTTTATTATTTATTCAATCCAATAACTTCTTGTTTTTAAACCTATATTTTTATTTTGCATTGTCGATCACCTTAAAAAATCATTTATTAAGGCGAAAGCGCCAGGGTAGCCCGCGAAATTCAAATTTACTTATGTTTTTTTGCAATTTCCTGGTCAGTATTGGGTTGTATGTTGAATAAAATATGATTTGCGACCGTAGCTAATATATATTTACAGAATTATAATCATTAAGTCTTCAATACAATTCTCTAAGACCAAGTAAATTCTATTGAATCATGAAATTTTAACATTTCAGGATTATACTAAATTAAGGAATAGTATTACTGATTCGAATGATTATAATTCTGTAAATATATATTTATTACGGTCGCAAATCATACTTAATTCAACATACACCCAGACACTGAGCTGCAAATTGCAAAAATCGTATAAAAATTGAATCTCGCGGGCTACCTTAGCGCTTCCCCCTAAAATAGTGATAGTTAGGTATCTTTTTACAAGTGTTATTATTTATTAAATCCAATAACTTCTTGTTTTTGTACCTATATTTTTATTTTGCATTGTCGATCACCTTACAAAATCACAACGACACTTAGCTTAGTAACAACTTAAAGGGATCGAAGTTCAAACTCGACTCTTTAAACAATTTCGTAGCTTACTGGCTGCCATTGCAGCGTGCATGCTATTAATTATGTTTGATCCTATGAAACTAGCATGGTAACCCAGAGTGTACTGAAGCCACGTCAAAAATAGGTACTTAAAAAGAAACCTTAGTCACCAATCCCAAATAATCCTTTACAGCCACGAAATCGAAGAAGCAGACGAGGATATAGCACATGCCAAGATCAAGAGTACCTTCCAGATGATGGGCTTCTGCGTCCACCCTGAGAAGCTGCCAAAAGGAGAGCTGATCTACCGGAAGCGTCCGGCCAGGCTACGTCCACCTCGATTCAGGAAAAACTTGAACAGCAGGAAGACTTACTTCGACGATGATGGGAACCCTTATACTTTGGATCAGGTGAGCTATGGTGATAAATTATATTTTATTTCTATAAGAATGTTTTAAGTAACACACACACACACAAAACAAAGAAACACACACAAAATGAAACACATCAAAAACATCACATGTCAAAAAGAAATAATATATTAATAACATTGATACTTAAACCCATACATACATACACAACATCACGCCTGGTTTCCCCGAAGGGTTAGGCAGAGGTGACCTTATAGTACAGTCGACTACAAAGAGATGTATACCTTTGAAAGTTACAAAAATATATATCCTTTGATGATGTTTTCATTGTTTGTTACAAATACTTGTAGACACGATGTATGACAGATGTATGTTTCAATTAAATGTGCCAAATGTATGTATACAGCAAGAAAAACACTGTAATGTGTACGCTTTGAAACAAATTAATGTGTTTGTCTTTGGTTACAATGATATGTATACAGGTCTGACATTATATTTTCAAATTTTAGAACAGTATGGAAATACTTGTTTTCCAGATCTTAGAATTGATAATTTCATGAACATAACATAACGTCACGCCTTGTTTCCCCGAAGGGTTGGGCAGAGATGTACCTATAGTACACCCACATTTCGCCAGTTATGTTTAAGTACCATGTAATAGGGGGCGACTGACATATCATTAAATGTTGACGTTTAAACAATATAGTCAATTTTAGCTGACCATTTCATGAAATACAACCATTTCATGAAATGGTCGAACACTTCATGAAATGATCAATTCTAAAATCTGGCCACGACACGTATGCGTGACGTTATTGGCTTGTCGTTTGTTTATTAAAATGTGGAAGGTCGGGCAAAGCTAATTGTAGATGGCGTGGTCATAGCTAGGTCCCCACGGCCTACAATAAATTTGACATTTCGTTCATTCGTGAGTTTGCTTTTATTTCGCTATTTCGTTATTTTCGGTGATTTTAATATTTTAAATCAAGTATTTGACATGGAAAGTGTCAGAATTTAAAACCATAAATATATCCTCAAAGTCACTTTCTTCAAAATGTTTCTAAGTACTCTGTTTAATTTATAAAACATCTCTACGAACTGCTTTAAGCCACCATCTTTTAATTTTAGGGTCTCTCGGGAAATGGTAGACTCCAGGTTCGGAGTATTAAGTAACACAATAACGCATCATTTTCGCAAAAATAAAATAAAACCATCTCACGTTTTGTATTATTGGCTTGTATTGGGAACTAGCTACGACAGCGCCATTTTGACAGTTGCCTTCCCCATTGACTAAAAATTATTTTCACCACATATTTCCATTATACAACCTTCTCGTAAAAAGAAACTATCGAATCATAAAACTCATTTATTTAAACTTAAATTGTCATCTTGCTATTAATAACATAACTATCTACAATATTCTTTTACTTATAACAATAGTAGATCTACTTCACATTTTGGCAATAAATTATAAAACTTGTTCAATATTTTGTATACCCTCCATTAGCATCGATTACGTCTTGCAAACGAGTTCGCATGGAATTCGCTGCATTCTCACAAAAGTTCGAGCCACGATAATAATCCCACAATTCATGGACATGTTGTGTTAGATTGTCAATCGTTCTTACTTGAGATGGCTCCCAATTTTGGACCATAATACCCCACACGTTCTCAATAATATTAAGGTCAGGAGACTTGGGACTCAACCTTATTAGCTCAATATTGTGTTGTTCGTTAATCCATCCTTGAACTAACCTAGAGTTATGAATGGAAGAATTGTCTTGAAGTAAAAAAATTGTTTCATCTCCAAATACGTTTCTAAATGTAGGGATTAAAACATCCCTTAAGATTTCAATGTAATTATTAGCATTCAAACGAGTTGAAATTTCAACTAATTCCCCTGGGCCTGAAGCAGAGACTCATCCCCAAAAACCTAAAGATAATCGGCCACTCCGTCTGTTAGACAATACATTTCTCTCCTCATAGCGAGTGTTATCCATACGATAGAGGGAAACGCGTCCATCTGCATTAGTCGTGAATGTCTTTTCATCGACAAATATAACTTTGTTAAAGTCATAATTTAAGTAATTATTGGCAAATTGCAATCTTAAAAATTTGTGCCGATCAGTCAATAGTGGCTTCCTGGCGGGGATCCTGTGACGTAGGCCCACGCTACGTAGCCGTCTTCGAATAGTATTAGAACTAACATTCAATTCAGCTGCATATGTGGGAACACTTACAAAACGATTAACCATCACGTTTTCAATTAACATTCTGTCGCTGGCTGCAGTAGTTTTCTTATGGCGGCCGCTAGATACGTGACATGTCAATGATCCTTCATCGCACCAACGTTTCCACCACAAATATACGGTTCTTCGCTGCAAAACAAATAAAAATATATGTGTGACCTTCATATTTATGCATACTTTTATATACGGATGGTTTGTTCAATTTCTTAGATAATATAAAAAACTAAAAGATTTGTCAAAGTATAAAATCTTACCGTAATCCCTAATTCTTCAGATATGTCTGAAAAAGAAACGCCACTTTCCCGTAATGAGACAATGCGGTGTTTGGTGTGCTCATCAATACGATACATTTTGTAAATAATGAATAAATGTTATTTATTCTCGTAAAGATGATGGATAAGAGGAACTATTAACTAATAAGCAGTATTTATATTTTGACATTTATAAGTGTCATCAAAGAACACAAAAAGTTGCATCCAAATTAGTTTTGACAGAATTTCTGAAATTTAAAATTATAATGTTCGCTTGTATACATATCATTGTAACCAAAGACGAACACATTAATTAGTTTCAGAGCGTACACATTACAGTGTCCTTCTTGCTGTATACATAAATTTGGCACATTGAGTGAACACATATAATCGTCATATATCATGTGTATAATTATTTGTAACGAAGCATGTACACTTCTTTCAATGGGTACATGTATTTGTAACTTTAGGGGGTATACATCTCTTTGTAGTCGACTGTACACCTATATTTCGCCAGTTATCAAAGGAAACTTAATTCAGTTTATATTAGATGGGTTTTAATAAAGTTATTCTTTTATTCCATCAAACCCAGTCCAAAGATTCTCAAGACGAAAGAGAAATGCAGACGGACGATGATTGCACGGATGTGAAGTCGGACACGGATCGGGCCCTGGATACGCCCTCGGGCACTCCACGAACACATCACGTTATGTCCCAAGACACAAGTTTAGATGAAGAGGGCAGTAAGCTGGCTGAAGCGGCGTCGGTTCCTTTGCCTTGCGATGCAGAGGACTCCAATGATGATGAGAATAAGGAGGTGAAAATTGAGGAGTTGGGTGAGAGTACAGGTATGGTTCTGTTAGCGAAAATGCAATAATTATTTAAGCTAAAATTATTGTAATGGCAGAAATATGAATAGTACATGTTTCGAATGGCAAGAAAATGTTTCCATTGTTCATTATTATAAACAACAGTTCTCGTTTCAAATGTGCTTGTAACAAGAGTAAGTTCGAAACCTGAACAATAATTCCAGAATTTCGAGAACTGTTTGTTCGTTCACGATAAGAAGTTATAACTGATTATTCATTTCTTGTTATAATAAGGTTTCGAGTAATCTATGCCAGTAAGGAAATATGTAGGGTGTTCACAGAACAATTTAATGAAGGATAATTTGCAGGGCCGTATTTAGGGCAGGGCAATAGGGGCTCTAGCCCCGGGCCTCCACAAAGAAGGGACTTCCACAAATTTGATTTTTTTTAGATAAGAAAAAAATACATACTTTGTGTCCATCAAAAAGAAAAATCTTCATAAGAATATTAAAAAAGGTACTTTGTGAATGATGCCTTTTTTAATTTTCTTTTCATGTCCTGCGTTGATGGAATATAAATGATACGTTGAATTACTTTGATCCCTAAAACCGAATTAAAATCAATTTTGATTTGATGTCCATTTTATATTACAAACGCACGACGGCGACGCAGACGGCAACAATATATCCCAACAAGTTGGGTTCGACGTCGGATGTCACCGGTACTTTACGCAGGTATACTTACGTAAGTACTTACGATTAATTAGCATTCAGTATGTGCGCTAACGTCCTCCAGACCGAATTTCGGCCATGGCGACCAATCTCAGCGGAGACCAGACTTCGGCGCGGGAGATATTTTAGTGCACAAGTGTGTGCGCAGACATAGGTGCACTATCTCTTCCCTCACTTTCATAGTCCGATGGGACGGCAATCCGACCCGACCGGGGTATCACACCGCAACTTCCAAACTCCGGGCTGTTACTAAGAAATTCCTAATGGAAAAACCCAATAACACTGCCCAACCGGGGAATCGACCCCAGAACGCCACCACGCTCAGCAGTCGTGCTTGCGCCCACGAGACCAACGGGCAGTCCAATGCGACAACGTTCAAAGGTTCAATTGATTATCTTCGGAAAAACCGAAATATAGCGAATGTGACCATCGATCAATAGAAATTGATTTATATTCCCACCTGAATTATTATAGATAACAGTATTAACATGGCCCTCGACAGGCACAGCATAGACACAACCCTGAGTGGATGGATCAACAACATGCTCAAAATGAGAGCTGTACCTACAAGTCACAGTGAATGACACTACAAGGGCTATAGTAGCAAAAGGCTGCCCGCAAGGTGGCGTTCTCTCGCCGCTCCTATGGAACCTGGTTGTAGACAGCCTCATCAAAACACTCAACGATAATGGTTACTTCACAGTAGGCTACGCTGATGACATAACCATAATAATAAACGGCGCCCACGAGAACACTTTATGTAACCTGATGCGCCAGGCCTTGAAAATAGTAGAGGCCTGGTGCATCAAACACCAACAAAAACAGTGAACCCTACAAAAACCGAACTGATCCTCTTCACAAAAAAGAGGAAAGTGACGACACTACAACTACCACGATTCTTTAATACTACCCTAAGCCTATCAACTGAAACCAAATACCTGGGCATCTTTTTGGATAAACAGCTGAACTGGGCAAAACATACCAACCACATCGTTACGAAAGCCAGCATATCCCTATGGCAGTGCAAACGACTGCTTGGAAGAAACTGGGGAATCAGCCCCAAGGTTAGTTACTGGCTATACACTACAGTTATCCGACCGATTATCACTTATGGCTCACTAGTCTGGTGGCCCAGGACAGACCTCAGCACAGCCCAAAGGGATCTCGGTAAACTGCAGCGGTTTGCCTGTGTGGCAATCACTAGCAGTATGAGAACCACACCCACAGCTGCCCTACAGGCAATGCTTGGACTGCCACCCCTACACCTCATCGTGAGGGAGGAGGCGGCCCTTGCTGCCTTTAGGCTCCATACGTCAGGAACCCTAAGCACAGACTCCAGAGTCAAGCACATACGCATAAAGGAAGATGCGATCAAACGACAGCCAATGATGGCATCACCCTGCGACAAAGCCCCGAAAATTCATTACTTTCAAAAGAGTTACAACATAATACTCACGGAAGAACAGTGTGACTACTCAGGCCCGAAAGAGTTGAGAGTATACACTGACGGATCAAAGACCGACTCTGGAACCGGAGTCTGAGTTTTCTCACACGACCTAAACATAAATATATCCAGTCCGCTGGGAATGTTCAACACCGTCTACCAGGCGGAATGTGTGGGCATTATACAAGCGGCCCACGCCATAGAAGCCAGGAGAGTCACGGATGCCCACATACGCATACTCTCTGACAGCGCCTCAGTTCTCCAGTCCTTAGGGAAGAAACATATTACATCGAGACTAACACTAGATTGTCACAATGCACTGGAACGTCTAACGGTTTCAAATCGCAATATAGTGACACTGCAATGGATAAAAGGACACAGTGGATCATTAGGCAACGACGCAGCTGACGAATTAGCTAGGAGAGCATCCGGCACGTCAGTCTGTGGGCCCGAACCTATTGTACCCATTCCGTTCAACCAACTACGCAGGTGGCTACAAGAGTTCACCCACACACAAGCGGAGAAATGGTGGGCCTCGGCACCGGGCTGCAGGCAGTCCAGGGAAGCTATGCCATCATTAGATGGCAGGCTGACCGGCCGCTTATTACGCCTAGACAGGGACGGCCTGCGCCTAGTGGCGGGGACCATCACGGGACACTGCTCGCTAAACAAACACTTCCACACAATAGGCATAACGGACAGTCCTCTGTGCAGGGCATGCATGGAGGCTGAGGAAACCGTTGCGCATGTGCTCTTTGAATGCACAGGCGTCGCCCAGATCAGAACAGAAACCCTCGGGTCACCCAGATCTTGCAAAGACATCCTAGACAGACCAGAAAACATAATCAAGTTCTGGAGGGAGGTGGGCTGGTTGGAATAACCGCCGACGGCGGCCATGGCCCACGCACAATGGTCCACATGTAGGACTAAGTGCGGAAACCAAGTCCCGTAACATAGAACATAGAATTATTATAGATTGACGCACTAATTCCTCACTCTCTTATTGGACCAGTCACATTTAAGCGGGTTGCAGACCAAAAGCTAAGCTAAGTTAGTTTAGCTTAGCTCACATAGCTGGCGTAGTTTTCCATACTTGTGTGCAGATCGCAAACTATGACACAAGTATGAAAAATTACCTCAGCTATGCGAGCTAAGCTAAACTACCTTAGCTTAGCTCTTGGTCTGCAACCCGCTTTAATTCGAATTGGGCTATCAAATGCAAAAATAATTTTTCTAATCCGGCTGGTTGTTCCAGAGATTAGCGCGTTTAAACAAACAAACATTAGTATAGATTGAAAACTGAAACCCTTTTTTGTCTGTAACAAAAAAAATTCGGGTCCTGCACTTCTTGGGTGCCCCAGGGCCAGGGCCTCCACAGCTTTAAATCCGGCCCTGATAATTTCGTGTATTTTACTCCAGCAGGAAATTGGCTCCTAGAGTGATATAGTGGAACGTATAATTAGCGCGTAATCTGCTGTAAATGTGCGCCACATAAAAAATTTGTGCGCTTTGTCGTTGCGCGAAAAAAACGGAAAAACGATTCCTGCTGGAGTAACGTTTTTCCAGCAGGAAAATTCTAAACGAATAATCGGAGAGAGAATACTGTGCATGGGCAGAGAGCTTATATTTGTGCAAAAATTTGCGCCGAAAATATAATTTGTGCGTCTTCAGGTTTTCGACATATTGCATTTCCTGCTGGAGTAACGTTTTGCAGAATTGTGTATCTCTACAACCATTGTATGTGCGCCTAAACCGCATACAATGCAACTCTTATATGGTTATTATAAGCGTCAAGAAGGACCGAATACAGTTTTCAGCGAGCTTATACGTTTTCTAATTTAGCCGCTGCGATATTTTTTCAGGATTTCAAAAAAACACGTTTTTTTAAATCTCATACTGTCACAAATAAAGAGCTACTCGTGTATGTTTATTCTACAGGCGCACATACAATGGTTTTAGAGATAAGTACACAATTCTGCAAAACGTTACTCCAGCAGGAAATGCAATATGTCGAAAACCTGAAGACGCACGAATTATATTTTCGGCGCATATTTATGCACAAATATAAGCTCTCTGCCCATGCACAATATTCTCTCTCCGATTATTCGTTTAGAATTTTCCTTCTGGAACAACGTTACTCCAGCAGGAATCCTTTTTTCCGTTTTTTTTTCCAAAACGACAAAAGCGCATAAATTTTTATGTGGCGCACATTTACAGCAGATTACGCGCTAATTATACGTTCCACTCATATCACTCTAGGAGCCACTTTCCTGCTGGAGTAACGTACACAATAATTAGTACTGAAACATCATAATATACCTAATAATCAATGTATAAAACATCCATACTACTAAAATGTGCTATTAAATTCCATAAAAGTCAAACAATTATTTCAAATAGCCACATAAGGCACTTTTGAACGTCAAAATTTACAAAATTAAGTCTAGTCGCTCTTTCCAAAAGGAAGTTTCGTATGGAGAAGAATGGGCAAGAAATTCCACCGTTACTCTTTTAAAATGTTTTACATTTTGTTTTTTTATTACATAATTTTATGTGAAGACAATCCATCTAAAATTAAATTACTATACCACAAAAGGCAAACACATTTAAAAATGAAGTAATGATAGATAATTTAAATATGTGTTAGGTACACGGTGCTCACATATTCACAAACATTGTAAAAGTGTACGATTTTTATAAAATTTTATAAGCATTGTAATGTACAATGAGTAACATCCAGGTTATTCATTGTTCAATTACTTAATTATCGCGTTAATGCAACCCTTATTGTGCTAATTATGTTCCCTGCCTACCTAACCCACCTTGGTATAAATAACCACTAATAATTTTAATATCTCATTTAACATAACACTTTCAACCTGGTCTATAGTGTCTCAACAAGTGGAATCGACGAAGCGTAGAAAGAGACCCAAAAGGTATTCTAAGTTGGAAGACGACTCCGATACTGCGGGCATGCCCATTGAGCTGAGAGATGATCCCAAGATGTACAAGTATTGGAAGAAGAGGCACTCGCTGTTTCACAGGTCAGTTATTGAATTTTAGTTTTTATTTTATCGGGATGAAACTGACAACTTGAAAACTTCTTTTAATTTATTTTTTTCTTTAAAATTATATTAAAATTGGTTAAGTCAACTCAAGTGTAGTCTATCGGCCGAACCCAATAACCTATTTTAAGTAAAAAACAGAACGCTATTGATGGTAGACAATATAATTCTATCTGTCCTTATATATGGTCGGTAAGGTTCCATAATCTCTTATAGATTGCTAGCTTTTGCCCGCGGCTTCGCCCGTGTGGTTGTCGGAAAATATCCCACGGGTACGTACTACCGGGATTATAAAGAAGCGAAGCGATGATCGCATACCTAATAGCCGAGGAAAAGGTCATTGACTCCTGTCCTAGCGCTGAGCCGCCGTCAACCATAATTATTTTGTTACACGTAATTTTAAATCTGTGATATCTTTTAAAGTATTCATTTAAATGATATGATGCTAATCTAAATTGAATGCCCAATTTAAATAATATAATTGGATAAGGATTAATAATATACCGGTGAAAATAGCTTTGAAAATAACAAATAAATTTTTATCAAATTCTGAATGATAAAAATGGTTACTGTGGATCATCCTTAGAAGATTTACACATATTGCGGGTATTTTTGGTTGACCTTTTTAAGATGTAAATCTTTAGAACTTTAATTTAATTTTCTCTTACGGTTTACGCGGCGCACGCCAGTAAAGCTCCCAGTCGCGGTCGTCATGATTTTTTCCGACATCTACAATAATCGTCATATTTCAGCCAATTCACACAAAATATTAATGAACATTTGAAAACTTAAACCTTTCTCATGAATCACTCCGTCCATTGGTGAAAACCCTTTGAAAATACTTTCGGTGATTTTTCGATTTATCGCGTTCGTACAGACAGAGACGCGGCAGAGGGACTTTGTTTTATAATTTGTAAGGATTTATTGATTAATTAATTTATAAGGAAACATTAAGTTTTCATATAAACTGTTCGTCCCTTTTCACCCTGAAAAAATTTGATTTAAAAAAAAATCTTCAATCATGTTTTTCGTCATT
This sequence comes from Fissipunctia ypsillon, assembly GCA_947568875.1. Lineage (NCBI taxonomy): Eukaryota > Metazoa > Arthropoda > Insecta > Lepidoptera > Noctuidae > Fissipunctia > Fissipunctia ypsillon. The sequence goes on from OX387658.1 coordinate 18,225,918, forward strand.
TAATGTTTAGATTACTTTTGACTTAATCCAGACACGCAGTTAAATCCTTCCCAAAAACTTAATAATCTCCTTTTATTGGTTAATTTTCGAAAAACCCAAAAACTTGTCTATATTTTTGTCAAAAGTATTAATACCGTTATTCGAGGTAACCGGGCAGCGCGTTAAAATTCTTCCATACAAACTTTAGCACCCCCTAAATCCCCTTGACGGGTGGTTTTGAAAAACTAAATAATGACAAACTTTATTATTCATTTAAGAATGTATTCGTGCTAAGTTTCAAGTTTATTTACTTAAGAAATAAGATTTTTCATACAATAAAAATGCTCCCTTTTCACCCCCCTTTAAAGATCGAATTTCCACAAACCCCTTCATAGAGCTCGCCTCCATTATAAAAGGAACCCTTGTACAAAATTTCTGATATGTCAGTCAATCAGCACTTCGCCCTCCCGGTTTCGTTCGCGTGGATTTCGTACTTTCCCCTACAAACACAACCCCCTCCACCCCCTTTAAATGGTAGTATTAGAGATTAAGATCTTTAATATTTATTTATATATAAGTATAAGTAGACATGTTGCGCCGACCCCAAATAAGGCAGTATTAGGGCAGGAGAATGATGATGAAGTATTCGGGCCAAGTTTCAAGTTGATAGGTAAACGAAATGAGATTTTTTTTTCATACAAACTGTATCCCCCTTTTCACCTCCAATTTCCATTATTTGACTTCTAGGTTATTTATACCTTTCGAGTTAATCAAGCCACGCAGTAAAATCCTCCCCTGTAAAATTGACTAAGTACCCCTTTTGCACCCCGTCAGAGGTAGATTTTCGACAAACCCTGATATACATTATTTTTGGTTTTAAGTATAATACTGAATTTCGAGTTAATCGGACCGCGCGTTAAAATTCTTCCATATAAACTTTAACACCCCTAAACTCTCCTTTGTAGGGTAGTTTTGATAAACTTATAATGAGAAACTTTATTACTTATTTAGCTTAGGCAAATATTCGTGCCAAGTTTCAAGTTTATTAACCAAATGAATAAGATTATTTACATATACGTTGGACAACGATTTTTTACGATATTTTTTATATACTAGCTAAGTAACGTAATTAGTTTTACTCTGCAAGTTTTTAATTCGTTGACAATTTTATTTTAAATTTTCAAGCATGTAAAATGCGAGATACCTTGGTTCTCTGATCTCTTTTCCCTTAACCGTTTCTCTCGTGAGCGTTAGGTACCTAACCAGCGATTGCAATCGACTTGATAGGACGTCTTTTTTCTTTCGATATTCGTGTTACCTTTTGTACCCTTACGGACCAAATTTTTCTCGTCTATTATCCCTTATTATTTTTCAATAGTTCAACCCGCAACTTTTTTATACACAAATTATTCCTTTTTTTACTTTTTATATCAAATTTCCTATTATTTCTTAAAAAAAGTCTAAATTAAAACGTGTTCTAAAGTGGTGAAAGGTGTTTTCCTTTTTTCTTTTCGCTACAAAATGGTATCGCCCCCTTTAACCCCCCCTCCCCCCAATTGGTTTTTATTGAAACATCGCTTGTGACGCTTCCATTATTTGATTTTTAGGTATAAATACCGAGTTTCAAGTTAATCGTACAGCATGTTAAAATTTTTCCATACAAACTTTGATTCCGGCCAATCCCCCTTTAGAGGTAGGAGGGAGGTAACTGAAAATGACAAACTTTATGCTTTACTTAGATAAGCATTCGTGCCAAGTTTCAAGTTTATTAACTTAAGAGATAAGATTTTTGTAACAAACGAAATCCTCCCTTTTTACTCCCTTAGGGGTGGAATTTCCAAAAATGCTTCCTTAGTGGATGCCTACATGCCTACACTGTGTAAGGTATCAATGTGCAAAATTTCAAGTCTCTAGGTCCAGCGGTTTTGGCTGTGCATTAATAAATCACCCAGTAGGATTTTCGAAGCCCTATTTGTCTCTGTTGGGGGATGATTTTGAAAAAGTGTGATACACGTGTCTCATAATTTTAATAGAAGAGTTTGTGTACCAAGTTTTGAGTCAATCGACTCGGAGAATAAAAAGTATCACAGAAAATTGAACCCCTATTTCGCCCTCTTAGGGATGGAATTTCGAAAAATAGAATAGGTATCCACCTACTCTTTACGAAGAGCAAACCCTCCAAATGTCATGTCTCAAGGACCAGCGATTTAGGCTGTGCGTTGATATATCAGTCAGGACTTTGAATTTTATACAGAGTGCAAGGGACAGCCCTCTTAAGTGACTTCAGTATATCATACTATGATGACCGGTACATGAAATTATTTCAGGAACATTATGGGAATCCAATAAACCTGATTTCTTTTATTACCTCACACGCAATGTATCGTGACCGTGGCAAAACGCGCGTAGCGAACGGCAGCGCGGCGAGCCTTCGGCCGCCGAGTCTTTCAACATCCATTGCGGATTTTTTTATTTCAGCTGTTTTACGAGTACAGAAAATGTAATTACATTGTTTGTACATTGAAATAAAAGAATAGTAACTGATAATACGGTTAAAAAGAAAACGAAAATTTTCCTGAGAATATTACGGGTGGAATATGATTCAAAATAAGGAGCTGAATGTACCCTGTTTGTTAGTTTGCGGAGGGTTACACCCTGTATATACAGATTGGGACGTTAAAACCATAAGACAAATAGGTTTCTCTTTTTCTATCTCCAGTATGCCAAAACTGGTGATAGATAGGTTATTGGGTTCGGTCGCCGGGTCGTTAGAAAACTTATATTGATTATTCTCTTTCGTTCGTTTACGGATTGCAAATTCATGTGTGAAAGTTACTCCATTTTTCTCTCTTGTTGCCGTGAATGGATTTGTTTGAAATTCTAGATTTCAGTTCAGATATTCCGTTTTGATTAGTTTGTTGATTTGTTTTCTGCATTATTTGCATTGATAATTTGCTCAGTGTTAGGTCACCGTGAATGTTCGTCGGTCGTTTACGTTTCATAACCAACATCAACAACTATCCAACAGATTCGACGAAGGCATAAAGCTGGACCGCGAGAGTTGGTTCAGCGTGACGCCAGAGAACGTGGCGTGGCATATCGCCAACAAATACGTGTATGACGTGGTGTTGGACGCCTTCTGCGGCGCCGGCGGGAACACTATACAGTTCGCACATACCAGCAAGAAAGGTAAGGTCTACTTTGGGTATAAAGTGGAGTTTATTTATTATTATTAGGGGGTAAGTAATAAATATATGATATACATAATTACAAAATCTCTAATATTTACAAGATATAACAACTGAATCTATAATTTTATTTGATATAATGATCAGTTAATATAATAAACGATTGATATAATTTTAAAGTAACTAATTTTTATAAGCATAACATACATTGAATATAAAATCGTTTGATATACCACTCAAAAGACATAAAACCTATTTAGTATAATATGATAAAACGCCTAGTAAAAAAACACAAAGCAAAATTTCGGATATACACATTATAACATTGTCTAATTATAAGCATGCAAACATAAACTGACAGCAGGTCGACGGAGCCTCGTTGCGCGGGGCTCCTTTTTCTGTCTGCAGGGTTTAAAGGAACCTAACCAAACCGAACCTGCCCCTGACGTCGACCGTCTATGGTTAGGATTTTCGGGTTAGGTTCGGAATAAAAGGATTATTCCAAAAAAACCAATAATCACAAACCTCTATAAAGAAAAAAAACAACGGGGCTCCGCTCCGCTCCCGCCTTTAGCCTTCTAAACTAACCTATCCGAATCAGATTGCTCTGAATCGGGGAACCATAATAATGGTATCAGTATATATTTTAAACGATATACCTAATGTATTTCGATTAAATAAACGTTATATCCAATAACGTTATACGAAATAAGTTTTAGAGTTTAAAAATGTTATATGTAAAGAAATTATATCAACAGTTGGTATAACTCACATTTATTATATCTTGTGAATCTTATTGAAATGAAAATATACCAAATAACTTTATATGATATGAGACGCACCCATTATTAGGCTCTTCAACAATGAGTACACCGTTACTTTACAATTTGTACATTGCAAACTTAAGTCTAACACCCGTATTTATGAACAAGTAAAAGTGATTACTTCAGTAAAAGTAATTACTTAAGTAATGATTTTTATTTTATAGTTTAGTAATTGCTTGAAGTTTGAACTGTCAAAAGTTAGAATTCAGTAATAGTCACCATTTCATTGAGAACTCGACCATTTTGCGAATGATTTTGCGGTTATAGGAATGGAAAGCCTCGAGACTTTTGGTTTTACAGAATGATATTATATCAATAACGATATAGGTACTACCGGAGATTAATGTTGCTGAGCCTAGAAATCGCTAAGTTGGCTTTCGTGATGTGGATCCATTTCGTGATTATGAATATCTCATAAGATTGTTATAGAAAGAGATTTCGTTTTTCCCAAAATTGTTGTGATGAATGTGATTTTACCGAGAGTTACGGACTCTTTACAGACAGACAAATCAGAAATCAGAGACACAAAGAGAGCTTCCTGTAAGTCCGCTGTGCCAGTTACTAACAGCCGTACGTTTTTATGCCACTGGTAGATTGTATGTGGAGACATTTTGCATATTTCACAATCGACAGCGTGTCATACAGGGTGCTCGGAAATTCGACCTATTCCTTGAGAGGGGTTATACTAGAGGTAATTTCCAACAAATTAAGTCCTGCCAACTAGGGGTCATAAAATTAATGGTTTCCGAGTTATGGAGGTTTATAGATTATTGTTAAAAATTTCAGACTGGTCACCAAAAACAAATAATTTAAAAAGAACTACTTCTCTCTCGGCATTTATTTATTATTTTTCTGACTTATGATCAGTGATCGGAATAGGTAGAGCTATTTAGGTTCATTGACCGCAAACATTGATGTTAATATGGATATTCCACGGAATTCCGACTGATACTACGGGATTTTATTGAATCTCATTCTTTTTGTCAATATGTATAAAAATGGTTTATGTAAGCCAATAAGCGCATGAGCGACGTTGTAAATTTTACGTCAACAGCACGCTATAAAACTTTTTGCCAAGCGTAAGACGTTGCCGCTTTGTTGAGACGCGTAATGTCGCCGCATTATGGAAACAAAAGAAAACAATAGCGGGGTGTTTCTGTCGCTAGAGTGACGCACCTGTTTTTGTCTCTTTCTGCGCCAATAGAATTCAATTCTTTACCAACAGTAACTTGTTGTCTCACTCGATTACTTCGGTTCTTAGAGTGCGCTTGTTTGCTTCCTGTTGTGTTTAGTTGTGTGGTGAATATCTTTTGACCCTGGCTTATTTACTGGATTCTGGAACCTTCTTGCTACTACGACTTTGGCTAGCATTTACGGACTCTGATTTGACCTTATTGGATTGGACGTTTGGAGTTATTTTATTGGATACTGATTTGGTAAGTTCTATTTTTTAAGTAAAATATTGAATAAAACCCTTGACATATTAGAAAAAATTATTTTTTGGGCTTAGTGAAAAGCTTGTCCTAAGTTGCCAATAAAAAAACCAATAAAAAACATTTTAAATACAAAAAGTAAAGTACAGTGTTATTCGCACAAAACGCAAAACCTTTTCTTGTTAGCTAAACTTTATTAATGCTAAAGTATTCCAATCCAGTATTTTCTTGACTGTAAAGTATGCCACGCACGTGTCAAAATTAACTTAAACTTATTAATAGAATGTATTAATTAGCTATACGGTAAAGTGCAGGAGTCATAAACTAACATGATTGCAGTTCGTGCACATATGAACTATCATTGAACTGTACTGAGTGTACTACTTGTGTGCGATTAACCGTACCCTCTCTTAGCGTAAATTAAAAACTTTTGATTGACTTTGCATTTTCAAACTTGTACTGGGAATATATATATATTTTACTAGTTTTGTTTTTCGAACACTAAGTGTCGATGTGACTCTACTCAGCATTTCTAATTTATGGGGGAAGCGCCAAGGTAGCCCGCGAAATTCAAATTTTCTTACGATTTTTGCAATTTGCTGGTCAGTATAAAGTTATAGGTTGATTAAAATATAATTCGCGGCCGTAACAAATATATATTTACAGAATTATAATCATTAAAGTCATCAACACAACTCTCTAAGACCAAGTAAACCCCAAGAATTACTATTTCATGAAATCTTGACATTTGGGGATTATACTAACTTAACAAGTTTTATTACTGATTGTAATGATTATAATTCTGTAAATACATATTTGTTACGACCGCGAATCATATTTTCATCAACGTACAACTTAACACTGACCAGCAAATTGCAAAAAACGTAAGAAAATTTGAATTTCGCGGGCTACCTTAGCGCTTCCCCCTTAACGACATTTTGATTCAGGTGAAGTACTTCAACATGGCGTCAAGTTCTGTCAAGCCTGAAACAGTTCAGAAGTGGATACGTGACTATCCTGAGCTGATTTTTGACGCTGCCAGCTGTATTATTTACTGTACCAAGTGTGAAAGCTATTTATTAGTAAAAAAATCTAATGTTAATCGACATATTGAAGGTGCTCAACATCGAGGAACATACAAACAGCCTCAAGAAGAATTTTATTTTGACCTTATTCAGTTTTTAATTCTTTGTAACATCCCCTGGTCGAAAATAACAAATAATGAAAAAAAAAACAGAAAAACCAACATAGTTAAACTAAGCACTTATGATGCAAAAGTTGCGGTTAGGAGTTGGTTACTGGAATTAGATTACTTGGAAACTGAAGATCTCATTACCTTTATTTCATAACCTTAACAATCATCACCACTTACCTACACAAACTTCATACTCACTTACACACCACACTTTTCAAATACACTTCACACCACATCGCACTTTTTCATCTACCACATCCTCAGATATTCTCACACTTTCACTACCAAATCATCTAAATAGTAGGGCACTCGGTAAATATTGTACAATTAATGGCTGAACACTACCCCCTGAGATACAGGTTACCACCTAGTTCAGGGGATAGGGTCAAATCTTCTTGGCAACTATCACAGCCACCAAATGATATTGTTTATTCATAAAATGTAATTTTAGATATTAAGTATTTTGAAATAAGTTACTTAAAATTGTAAATTTTTAGTGGTGAGAAAATAAATAAATGTCTTCAAAGATTTTTTTCAAAAATACATGTGTGGTGTTTGTTGTTGTAATTGCAATAACAAAAAAGTACCTGACGAGTCGCTATTATGAAAGGTGTATTTGGACAAATTTTATAAAAATAAAATTGCCTCCATCTATGAAAACGTTAAAGATGAGAAACTTTGGATATCGTTAGATGAGACAAATGACTTTTTAGGTCGTTATATTGTGCATTTCTTAGTAAAGCCATTAAATGAAAACTTTTCTGGTCGACCTTATTTAATTGCCTGTAAAATGCTGGAAGTGGTTAATGGCCAAACTATTTAAAACTTTTGTAATAAGTGTTTGGAAAATATTTGGCAAGACAACTTTGAAAGAAAAGTTGATAATGTGTTAATATTATGTACTGATAGTGTTGCATACATGTTGTCTGCGGGCCGAAAATTAAATATTTTTTTTATCTCAATTAAAACATGTCACCTGTTTGGCACACGCTCTTCATCGCGTATCAGAACAGATACGGTTAGAGTACCATGATGTAGATATGCTAATATCCAATGTGAAAAAAATATTTAAAAAAGCCCCTCGCAGAATAAAGGTATTGAAAGATACGTATACTAACTTATCTCTTCCCTCACAACCAGTGATAACTAGATGGGGCACTTGGCTCGAAGCTGCAACGTATTATGCAAAATATTATGAAGAAATAATAAATGTTATTTCTAGATTAAACAACTCTGATTCAATTGTAAATTTGTACGTAATGCGAAAAATATTCTAGAAAAGGAAAATCTACGGAATCAATTAGTATATATAGAAAATCATTATACATTACAAAATTTAGCATTAAGCGACTCGTTTTTGGCTTTTGATCAAGTCAGAGCTGCTTTAAATGAAAATAATTCTGATATAATAAAAAAACAAAATTGAAAAAGTTATGGGTAGGAATTCTGACATAGACATCCTCAGAGAATATGAAGGAAAATTGTCGAAAAATGATGTGAATGACGAAATTTTGTCATATGAATTCGCTTTACTAATATCAACAGATGTCGAACGCTCGCTTTCCACATATAAATGGGTGTTAAAAGTAAAAAGAAATAGATTAAAATTAGATAATTTAGAAAAAATAATGGTGATTTATTTTAACTCTGGTCATACTCAGTCTTCTAGTGAAGCTAAAGACGAACCAGACCAATGACATTTTTTGTTTTAATAAGTGAATTATTGTTGAAGCATATTGATTATTTTAATTAAGATTTTATTGTAAATACAAATTTTTCTATTTGATAATGTTTTGATTTTCTGAGGAACAAATAATATGCTTTTGTACAACTTCAGAATAAAAATGTTTAAATGATTGTTGATTCTTGAATAAGAAATTGTTTCGTAAAAATATATATGTGGTTTAATGAATCAAGTTTATGTATGTATTATACTATCCTTAATCCCGTCCTTCTTATATTTACCCGTCAGAAAGGAAGGAAGGATCTTTCATTAGTCCGGAAAGCGAGAATAGTTTTTTATGATTTTACTACTTAAAAACCAAATCCCGGAACTCGGGGAATATCCATATTATTCTAACCTATGGCAAGTACATAAAACAACTCTACCTATTCCGATCTCTGCTCATTACTTATAGAAAAACTTAATTTTTCTTGATAGTGTTGTTTGTTTGTTACAAAAGTAGTTATTTTTCCACTCTGTAATTCGGCTTTTTGTTTTGATTGTTCGTTTGATGTCATTTGCCAGTGTCGCAACACGCACACAGAGGCAAGTAAATTGTATTGTCTTTGGTCCCTGGCGCGGTCATTCCAGCAATGGACAAAAAATTTTCAACTTTATACGGCTTGAATATGAAACTTTTGGCTGCTTTGTATGTATGTATTTTAAGTAATTTTTTTGTAATGTGGGTTTTGTTTGTGCAGAATAAACAATTTTTCATGCTTTATAAAAGCACATTATGCGCAGATAATTAAATACACAAATAATTAATTAAATCAAGTAATACATAGTTTAGATAAAAATAAAAAATAAATTATTTAAAGCTAAATTGATTGCATAAAATTAAATTAGATTAGATTTTATTTTTGATATTTTTTACATAAGATTAGGTTAATATTTGATTTTAGACTAGAGAATTGATGCTAGATAGTAGACATCATACTGAATAATTTAAATTCTGCCTGTATTAAGCCTGATTTATACGATTCGATTTAATTGCCTGCGGCATGCCATAAGTTGAAGCACTCAATAACACTAAATGACCTGGGGATCGAACCCAGGACCACTTGCTCAGCAGTCTTTTGCGACCACTAGACCAGCGAAGCAGTCAAATGTCTCGGTTAAGTGATATGAAAAATGTAAAGACGTAGAAATTTATAACTCTGACCCAAAATCAAAACCGTGTACATTTTTATTGTAGCTAATAAAAACGTTGTTGTTGTTTGTTGTTACTGACTAAGTATAGTTTTTTTGTTAGCTGTTAGCCATCCAAACACCATAAAATAAAATAATGAAGTATTGTAATTTGTCCAACAGTAATAGCAATTGACATCGATCCTCAAAAGATATCCATGGCGAGACACAACGCGACGGTATACGGCGTCGCCGATCGCATCGAGTTCATTGTGGGAGACTTCTTCGAGTTAGCGCCCACGTTGAAGGCTGATATGGTGTTCCTTAGTCCACCGTGGGGCGGACCTAATTATACTGATGTGAGTGGAATCCATTGTAAAATTCTTTATAAGATAATATTGACCTTAATTATGTATGTATTTAGTTGGGATGAATTTTCAAAAATCCTTCCTAAGTGCTCACTTTCATTATACAGGGTTATATTAAATTGGCTAGCTAATCTCCGCAGACGCGATGGGTATATAAACATGATAAAATAAAAAAGATTTGATCGTTTTCATTGGGAGGTTGACGACCGCTGTGTGCTGTGACTAGTGTTGCCCAAATTCAGTCTTGGTCTTGTTCTTGCGTTTTTGCAAGACCAAGACCAAGAACAAGACCGCGTATTTTTAGCAAGACCAAGACCAAGACTGACCGTGCAAGACTTGAGCAAGAACAAGACATAGCCTGCAAGACTCTTGCGTCTTGCAGCTAGGACTTAGCGCTATTTCACTGAGTAGTTAGGTGTAACAGTTCGGTGTATAGGTAGGTACGCTTAGGAATTCTATGAGACGCAAAAAACTGTATCAAAGAATATGAAAAACTGGACCTATGCGCATTACGACTAATACCATAAACATAGCGAATAAAAAAATATCTATTAAAATCAAACTGAGTGCATGCATAGTTATGTTTTAACCATCGGCACTTTGATAATGCGGCATCAAAGGTTTTGTACTTACTTCTCAAAGAAATTTGCCGCTTTTCGGAAGTACATGGTTATGATACACGCGCCGGCGGCTTCTTTTGAAATCTAAAACAATCGTTGCCACCACGCCGAAATCATAACATTTGTGACACTATTTGATTGCCGCCATAGGGCGTAGGTATACTCATGCAAAATAATTTCGATTTTTTTTAAGAGTACCTACAGGTGTTCCAAAGAATAAATAAGTTTCAGAGTGCTTAGAATGAAAATGAATACATTATACTGATCACGCAAGTAGTATTATGATTAGGATAAAATGGTAAGGATAGGTAGTAGATGTCATATTAATTCATTCTAGTAAGTATATATTATAATATTGATTACTTATATGGTTTTAAACTAATTACTTAGGTACTATTATTGTACATTTAGTCATTATATTTCTTAAGTTTTTACAAGAAAAAATAGCAAAAAAGTGTTCAAATATCACCCGTTTAATAAATATTGTAGCCACTTTTAAATATACTTGAAACGTGTAAAAAAATTCTACAAAACTAATAAAATAATATAAAAAGCGTAGGTACTTACCTACTAATAAAATAAAAAGCCTGCGATAAGAGTTTTGTATTACTTACCAGCCCGAATATCTCTGAGAGAGATGATGAGAGTAAGTATTTACTAGCTGTGCCCGCGACTTCGTCCACGAGGAATAGTAACTTTGGAGGTATAGTGACGTTCAGGACTTATTTATTTATTTTAAAACTTCTGTCATCAAACATACAAACGAACTCTTCAGCTTTATAATATTAGTATAGATGTACGCCAAAACATTCACTTATATGTAAAGAATAGTGATTGGCACTAATTCTATTTTATTCACGCGTCGCGTCTGTACAAGTAGGTAATATTTAGTGTGTGTTTGTACGCCGCACGCGGCATTGTTTGATTTGCGGCGGCATCCTTTTCATAGAGCCGGCACGTGGCGAGGCGGCGCGGTAGAAAGCAAGGAAACGTACTATAAATAAAGGAATTATTTTAATTCCAGTCATTTCCAATTGAGCTGTGCTTCGAGTCTAACTTAATAATTGTTTTTACTAATTCTCGTTGTTTTCTAAAAACGTATCACGTGTACAATTTAATATGAGTGACGAAGATTCAAATTATTCTAGTCCGAGTAACGAGAGTTTGAGTCACAGATCTAAAAGACCCAAAAGCAAATTTGAGGAGTTTTTCGAAATAATTCATGCATCCCAAACTGCCTTCTGTAAATTGTGCCAACATAAAAAGATTGAAATAAAAATGAAAAACAGAAACACTTCAGGCTTAAGGAAACATCTAATATCTTTCCACAAAAAGGAATCAGAAATATTTCTTCCTGTTAAACCAAAATTAAGTGGAGATATCACAAGCTTTTTAGTAACCGCTGGAAGAAGTGGACAGGTAAGAATATTTTTTTAACAGTTAAAAGAATTTTAACTCCGCGTAGCTATTCATGCGATACTTTCAAAAACGCCATTAACTTACGTAAGTATTTTTGAGTTAGTGGTGTTTTCATCTAGGGGTGCGACATATTAAGTATGTAATTATCGTCTTAAATATTTTTTATAAACACCCATATTTTCATTTAATCGGCCAGTAACAACTAAGTACTTTATTTTGGTAAATTACAGTACAGTGCAACCTTAATATAACAAATATCAATTTAACGATTTTCTCGATTTAACAACAACAAACCTCCTCCTCTTATACGCTCAAACCTAGTATGTTTTAAATAATAACACAAGATTTATTGTTTTGTTTCAGTCTGAAAACAGCAGTGACAACATCACGACAGCTACAGTTGATTGGGTGGTGAAAAAATATCTTCCCTTCTCATTTTTCGATGACGAAGCTACACAAGTATATTTTCGACGTATTTGCCCTAATATGGTGTTTCCTAAAAGGTCTACACTTAGAAGGAAAGTCAAAGAGCGATTTGAAGAGCTCCAATTGAATCTCAAGGAACGACTTCAACAATTATCATCTAAAATGTCTTTTACCATTGATGGGTGGACGTCAATTGCTGGTAGGAGTTACTACGGGGTTACTATTCATTATATAGACAACGAATGGAAGTATCAATCTGTAGTTCTTGATTTTATACCATCACGCGGTCGACATACTGGGGAAGATATTGCAACGATTTTCCATGAATGTTTATTGGAATATGGCATAATTGATAAAATACAAGGTATCACGGTCGACAACGCAACTGCAAATACCAAATTTATGTATGAACTGGGCAAACAGCTGCCGCCACACTTTGATTCAGACAATCAACATTTCCGGTGCTTTGCTCACATTTTAAACCTTGGTGTACAAGATTTATTAAAGACCTTAGCATTACACTGTGAGTCTGACACTAACGCGCAAGATCAGCAGTACGAAGACTATGCAGACGAAACTGAGGATGAGGAAGATGAAGAATCTGCACCAAATATTGCTGACTCGCGTACATCTGTAACAAAGTTACGCAGTATTTCCAGTAAAATAAAAAGAAGTGAGATAGTGAAGAAGAAGTTTCAGTCTGCTTGTGAAGCAGCTGGCGTGCCATCAAATCTAAATGCCATTCTTGACTGTCCAACGAGATGGAATTCCACACATGATATGATTGGATTTGGTTTAAAAGTGAGAGCGGGCATTGACATATTGTGCAGTTCTGTCACCGAATTAAATGATTTTCAAATCACAGCTAATGAATGGCAGGTACTCGAAAAATTACATAAATTTCTAATAAACTTTAAACTTTTAAGTACAAAACTTGGTGGAGACAAATATGTTACATTACCGCTAGTCATTGTATCATTCAATCTCTTGCTAGATAAAATTGAATCCATGGTAAAACAGTTAGATGAGAAACCTAATCGATCTGAAGTGGATGAAAGGCTCATTCTAGCTTTCCAAGCAGCTCGAGACAAAATGCTTAAACATTACAAGAAGAGCAACTGGATTTATTGTACTTCTTTAATTTTAGACCCAAGGCATAAGGCTCAGACTTTTGACCTGACAATGTGGGGGAAGCAACTTAAAACAGAAAGTCTGCGCAAGTTCAATGAACTTTAAGAAGAATATAAAAGTCTACACTCACTGAACAAATCTCTGGAATTACCAGAAAAAGAAAATAAAGTATGTGATGAAGATGAAGACGTAATAGACTTTGATAAACTCTATGAATGTCCCTCGACGTCATCTGGATCTTGTCTTCAAGGCTTAGTGATAGACGAGTTGGAGGAGTACCTGAGAAAACCAAGAACTGCCAGCTCGGAAGACATTTTAGATTGGTGGAGGACGCATGAGACAGAGTATCCGATTTTATCGAAAATGGCCCGTGATTTTCTCTCAATACCTGCAACTTCAGTACCTGCTGAGAGGTTATTTTCTAAAGCATCATTAGTAATTAGAAAACATAGAAATAGGTTAAGTGATGAGTCAGCCAGATGGTTACTTTGTATTAATTCTTGGTCAAAAAAAATTGATATAAAGTATCATAACCTAATGATAAAGCTGTTGAGTTGTGTTGTATTTTATTTTTTATTCAAATAAATGATAAATCGTAAAACTCTTTTATTAAATTTCTTATAAGTTGAGGGTTCAATCTCTTTCTAGACAGATAAGTATTGTTCTTTAAAATACAGTCAAGTTATTGTAATTAATTTGTTTTTTTACATGTTTTAGCAAATGTAAGCTTATAAATCATAAATGTTTATTAAGAAACAGTTACTTCCATGGAAAACGACATATAGGTCAGTTGATTTTTCGAATTTCTTATCAAATCTTCAGTTATTTATTAATCTGCTTGATCTTTACTATGGCTATGTTAATTCAAGCTCACAATGTTCCAATTCTAATACGTTTTTCTAAGATTTAAAGTAAACTTTAATAAATAGTAATAGACTAATAGGTAATTGCAAGACTTGCAAGACTCTTGCTGCAAGACCAAGACCAAGACCAAGACTGGGAGCGCAAGACCAAGACCAAGACCAAGACCAGGTGTATTGGCGCAAGACCAAGACCAAGACTGGCTAAGTCTCGTCTTGTTCTTGCATTTGGGCAACACTAGCTGTGACTTGAAGTATGAGTTGAGAAAAACTGTTTTCTTATGTTTTATCGTGTTTAGATATCGACACCAATCACGTCTGTGACGTTTACACAAAAAAAGAACAGTTTTTATAAACTGATATTTCACTTCGGGCGACACAAAAAAAAAATCATGAAATTAATTTATTTTTCATGTTATCATGTTTATATATCGATACCCATAGCGTCTGCGGAGTTTAGCTAACCAATTTAAAATAACCCTGTATAAGGAACTCTTGTGCAAAATTTCATGCTCCTAGACCCAGTGGTTTAGGCTGCGCGTTGTATGTCAGTGAATTAATAAATTTAAGATGTTTATTAAATAGATTCTTGCATGTTTGCTCTACAGAATCACGAGTACGACTTAGAAACGATGTTGGAACCTAAGCCAGCCTCAGAACTGATGAGGGTGGCGAGAACAATATCGCCGACCATAGCGTTCTACCTTCCTAGGAACTCGAGGCCAGATCAGGTAAGAAACAGTTCTCCTTTATGTCTGTAAGGGCTAATTTTTCAATAGTCGGATAACTGATCCATAAATATTGCGGGTTGACAGCTTTTGTTTAGGAAATATGGCAAACTGTCACATTTATTTATCTACAGGGTGTGGCGTAAATAATGGATAATCCTGTATCTGGGAATGGAGGACCCCAAGCCCTATAATATAAAAAATTCTCAAACCCGAGAGTAATTTATTTGCAGAAATCAGATAGTGAAAATTCCTTCATTTGTGAATACGGTGGCCGAGGAAGTGACTAAAGGTGGCAATGAAAAATAAATTACTCTCGGGTTTGAGAATTTTTTATATTATAGGGCTTGGGGTCCTCCATTCCCAGATACAGGATTATCCATTATTTACGCCACACCCTGTATATACAGGGCGTCCCACGGATATGCCACATGGAGGGAAATTACCTTGAATATTGGAGATGGAACATTTTACTGATAGAAGACATTATTTGAATTTAAAAAACAATTTAAACTGTATTCACAGATATTTAAATAATTACATGGTTGAACCGGGAATCGAACCCGTAACATAAGAAAAATAATCACCCTGTAGCTTTATCATACCGATCGAAAGGCTTCATCATAAGGATTATTTTTTGCTAAATAACATAGTATCACAAATAAAAGGAAGACCATGAATTTTGACATTTGATGTGAAATTTTGTTCAGAAAAATGAAAAGCTGACATTGCCGTAAGGACATACAACTGACATTATTATAAGTACCTATTACTAATAAATGTACCCACTTGAGAAGTACGCATCATTTCCCTATTTTAATTTAAGTGCATGATAAAATGATAAAGAGATACGTAATCAGTAGGTACCTGGTTGTATTCAACAAATCGAATTCAACAGGAAGGGACTCATTTTGAGCATTTGATAAATTGATTAATTTTGAATTAAAAATGTATCATAAAATATATATAACATTAATAAATATATGTAACAATAAATGTATGTAATTCCTGTCATCAGAACTGGATTTTGATAAAAATGGGACCAATCTGGAAGTACCTATGTCATTTCAAATAAAAAAAGAATTTTCCAAATCGGTTTACGGAGTACTGAGGTAACAAATATTAAAAAAAAACAACCGAATTCATAACCTCCTCCTTTTTTTAAAGTCGGTTATAAATACGAGTAACAGCCACATTTTAATAAAACTCCCTCGTCTCCCGACCCGTAGCGTTGCATCGCCCGCCCGCGCTATTACTTCGTTTTTGCTTGGTGTTCTTTCTGACTTTTTTCTTTTTGCTCGGCTCCTAAGGGCGGATTCGACCAAACTATTATACATAGTGTAAGTCTAATACAGAGAATTAATTTTTAATTTTTGACAGATTTTCCATACAAAAATGTCACACGTCAATTTTATTCCAAGAATAAAATGTATTCCTGTTTGGTCGCATCCGCCCTAAGGGTCATAGCGTGATGGATGTTAGATAGCCAATAACTGTCATCGACAATTGGGCTACCGAGAGCAAACAGAATTTTTCAAATCCGACTTTTTGTTTACAATTTCAGGGTTTTAATTTTTTTACGCGGAACGCTAATTATTTTTATAAAATAAAAGTAGCCTAAGTTACTCCCCGTAAAATCAGCTATCTGCCAGTGAAAGTCCCGTCAAAATCGGTTCAGCTGTTTCGGAGATTAGCCGGAACAGACAGACAAAAATTTTAAAAATGGCTTTTCTGTTATAAGTACCGTGTATACTTGCTTATGCATTTAGTAAAAAGTTGTTATTTTGACATTACAAACAGACACTTATTTTATTTATTTGTATAGATTACTTGTTCAAACGTTACTCACTGATTCATCAACGCAGAGCCTAAACCGCTGGAGCTACAAACTTGAAATTTCAGCAGTTGATGCCTTTTATGTTGTAAGCATCCACTAAGGAAGGATTTCTGGAAATTTCACACGCGAGCGAAGCCGCGGGCAACATCTAGTCCTCTATAACTTCTTTATTAGTGTATAGAGGTATGAGGCACAGAGTGGACAGTTCCTCATCCTCCATAGAAAAGGGAAGATCCTCCGATCCGGGTGTTGTGTCTGGTGGGCTACTGCCCGACGGTTGATGTCGGGACGTTGTTTAATTACTAGTCCCTTGGATAACTTTGCTTGCGCCTCACAGTGGTCTGGAAATCGAGCTCCCATACTCATAGAAACTTAAAGTAAGGAATTTAAAAAAAAATTGTAATGGCTCTGATATACCTCCCTTTACATAATATTAACTTATGGATGGTACAAGTCACACTACGCGTGAGAAAAAAAAGATTTATGTTTTTTTTGTATGGGAGAAAACACTAAAAGTACGTTTTTTCGAAACTTAATGGAACTGTTAGGCTGGTGCGCACGAGAGCTATAGTCCCATACACGGCAATCAAGATGACATACAATTCGTGTACCTTTAGGCACCGCTTCGCGCGTAGCAAATTTTTGAAGTTTTGAATTTTCGAAATGTGATTTTTCAAATCTTTGTCGTGGTTAAATGACGTTGCCGATCGATTTACTTATATTATAATTAGATTTAGCCTGCTAATGACCTTTATGATGACAATAATTAAAAAAGACATTGATTGTATAGGTTTTTTTGGCCATTCCAAGAACTAACTCATTTGTTAATTACGATGATTAAGGTTGAAATATAATTAGATACTTATGACATGAGCATTAATGTAAAGCAACTTTGGGTATCGCTTTGCATGTAGCAATTTTTGAGGTTATGAATTTTAAGTATGTGGTTTTTCCGATTGCCTTATAAACATTCATTTTAAAAGAAAAAAATGCGTAGTAAACTGATTTTAATTTTTTTCAAAGAATATAAAGTTTAAAATCTCGAAAAAATAAACGATTTTGTAGAAATAAATAAATATTTTATATTATAATTCACTGTTCTGTTTGTCTACATCTGAATCTTCACTAATGAGAAGAGGTCTCATATCATCAGTGATAGCTCTTTTTGTGGACTTTCGTAGCACAGGTCTTATGCTGGACAGGTAGGGATCTGATGAAACAAGGAGAGCATTGAAAATGTCTTCGTTTGTCGCTTTATGGCAAAATTTGCGTGAATGGTTTTCTCGGATTTTTTTCAAATCTTTGTTTCTGGCTTCCGTTGCCTCTTCAGATACAATTTGCCAATGGGCATAATATTGAAGTGTTTGATAACTTCAGCACCATGCATTAAAAGTTCGTGGGCACTCGAAGGCATGTAATACCAGCCATAGAGCTCCACGTACATTTCTGCAGTAACGTGTGCAAAGTTTGCAAACGCGTCAATATTTATAGGCTCCCCACTGGCTACAACACGCAAAAGTGTTGAAAATCTTTGGATCAAACAGGAATCCAATCCTGTGATAGCTGCTGTTTTCGCAGGATCACTAAAAATTTCCTAGCTGTGTTCCCGTCATTTGTAGTTCCCGAACCTAAAACAAAACAAAAATTCTTAACTGTGCCTGTGCAGAAAAAAGATGTAAATGAATAATTTTACTTGAAAAAATGTAGATTTAAAAGTTATTTTATCTCACCTTGTTTGACGATGTCTACCAGGAGGCCCATTTCATCACGGAACTTCTGCTGTATGATTTGTTTTCTAATCTTCAATGACTCTTTACTGCTTGCATCTCTGGCTTGCCATGTTTTAAAGTCCAGTCTATATGAAATATGGAGAAGGCACTCCATACACCTGATCCAAGCATGAAGAGTAGATAACCCGTACTTGAACATTTCTGTTGAAACCGGTTTTCTGAAAATAAAATGGCTAAATTAATAAAAAGAATATAAATATTGAAGTACTGCAGTGACATTAATTTATTAAATTATTAGAAACTCACTTTGAGATCTTCTCCAACTTATTCATTTCCGAAGGAGTAGCTTTATCACATGTCTGCGATGAGGTATTTGATAGCTTTGAAATGATTTTGCCATCTATCATGGTCATAAACATTGAGTGCTTTACAACATGGCTTCCCATAATAGAAGGCTGCAGTGCTTCAATCTCAGCCTCAATCAAAGCCTGTTCTTCCATGATGTTTAACTTGTTTTCGTTTGAAAACTTAAAATAAATAGGTCTGCAAAACATGGTGGAAGATGACATTGGATTCTCCCATACCTTTTCATCGCCACAAACTAAGCGCAGAAGCACAAAAGAACACATAAAAATACTGGAATCGTCTTCGTCGGCCATAGTTTGCTTATACACATTTTGCCCTGAAGCACCATCAAAGCCCCACTTGCATATAAGTGTCAACTCTTTGCCATCCAGCGAAGATTCCACACGTAAGAATTTTCCAAGCCTAGCCACAGTTTTGTCCAAAATTGCTTGGAGCTTTACTTTTACCTCTCTTTCCGTGATGTCTATGGTATCTTTTGGGGGGTAGCAGTCCTTCTTCGCCTCAAGGATGGCAGTATAAAAAGGATACAGTGGTATTCCTTCTTCTTTTGCACAAGATCTTAATGTTATATACTGCCACTTCGAAAGCTTCAATGAGGTGAAAATACCTAAAGCTTTGTCAGCGGAATATATAGGCAAGGTTTTCTTTGTATTTAACAATATCTTTATCATTGTAGCCTCTTCGGGATGCTCCGATACCGGTTTAATGATATCTGCTACATTTTTGTTTTGTGCTTTCAAACCAGTTGCATGAGCAAGGCTTTCAGTGCTATGCGTTAGGAGCTCTTCCACTCTCCTTCTCTTCTGTAGCGGGGTTAGCTCCACGAATGGTTTTCTCGGTGTCACAACTGATGTTGATGTTCCAACACTGCACGTCTCCGGTGTGTAGGATGTTGATGCACCCTCATTTACACCAAAGTCAGAACTGGAACATGGTTGCTGCTCTAGCGACACTACAGAAGTATTCATTTTTTCCCTCACGACCCCGGGCCATTTGATGTTCTCTTGCAGCCATGTCTCATACTTTTTTATATTATGTATTTCTCGTGCCATTACACGAGATCCATTTCTTCCTTAAGTTACTCACATAACTCTGACAGAATTGTTTCAATTCCTTCTTCTCATTTTCCAACAATTCAATAGTATTCTCAAAAGCTTCAAATAAAACATTGGGCTGTGAAAAACTACTGTTGTTTGCCACCAACATGAAAATGTCCAAATTGGTACCAAAACCTTCCATCACAACACAATTACAAATATAAGGTAATAGGTTAGCGCGCACAAGTACTGAGAGGTACTGATAAAATTAGACTCAAATGTCCTGTTTTTATAAAACTACCCTCATTATCGTTCGCTATTCTCTAATTAGTTACCTATATTACAGACAATACAATTGTATTGTGACTAGGACCCATTTGGCCCTGCTAGAGCTAGTTAATGCTCATGTCATTAGTATCTAATAATATCTTAACCTTAATCCCGGTGATTAACAAATGAGTTAGTTCTTGGAATGAAATTAAAAAAAAACCTATATAATCAATATGTTTATTAATTATTGTCATCATAAAGATCATTAGCAGGTTAAATCTAATTATAAGTAAATCGATCGGCAACGTCATTTAACCACGGCAAAGATTTTGAAAACTCACATTTCGAAAATTCAAAATTTCATAAATTTGCTACGTGCGTAGCGGTGCCTAAAGGTACATAAATTGTATGTCATCTTGATCGCCGTGTATGGGACTGTTGCTCGTGTGCGCACCAGCCTAACAGTTCCATTAAGTTTCGAAAAAAAGTACTTTTAGTGTTTTCTCCCATACAAAAAAAAAACACAAATCTTTTTTTTCTCACGCGTAGTGTGATTTGTACTAACCATACGTTAATAATATGTAAAGGGAGGTATATCAGAGCCATTACATTTTTTTTTTAATTCTTTACTTTAAGTTTCTATGAGTATGGAGCTCGATTTCCAGACCACTGTGCGCCATGGAGGATGTGTGACGTCAGGTTTTTGCCGCGTACTACTTCGCATGCGGCGTTGTAGTTGCCGCCACAAATAAATCTAATAAGTTCATCAGTACAAGGCATTCTTTTGATATTGTTTCAGATACTATCCCTGGCTAAAGAAGTCGGCGGCTCAGTGGAGATCGAACAAAGCTTCCTTGATAGAAGATTCGTAGCCATAACTGCATATTTCTACTAAGTATATCGTTGAACCATCTGAATGTGGCAAATAACGTGTCCATTCCACTATAATCCTTACTTTTGAAAACAATGAAAGTCCATTTTGAGAATGCCAAAAAATAGTCATAAATAGTCACCAAGGTAAAAAAAAATAGTCGTGTGATAAATAAGAAAGAAATAGTCGTGTCGTGTGACTCCTAAGTTATACCTATAGGTAGGTGAGGATTACAGCGAAATGGTTTCGTCATAATCCTCAGCTCTCATGCGGGCAAACGGCGTGAAATATCGACTTGGTTTCAATTCCAAAAAATAGTCGTGACCCCATGCCGAATCTCGAAAATAGTCCTTCATGGATTCCAAAGTGATTAAGGTACCGCGGTGACGTAGGTGTAACTTCGGAGTTATAATAGACATTTTTTTTTACATTGGTGACTATTTATGACTATTTTTTGGCATTGTCAAAATTGATTTTCATGAAGTGAGGATTATAGTGGAATGGACACCAAATAAATGTGTTATTCTAATAATATTGTTACTTGCTACCTATGGTTAGAGACCACGGATTAGTTAATAAATAGAGATCAAACTCTTTCGGTTTAAATGGTTCAAAATATATCGATTTCTCCAGCTGAAGTATTTTTGGTTGGCAACTTACGGAAATTCTGTTGCAAAAAAATCGTTAATCGTCAGTGTACGTACAGATGAAGTTGCATTTCCTTTTCCTACTTTAATACTCCATTTATTCTCTGTGTATAATACATTATGTATTATTATTACCTGTGCATGTTTCATACACAAGCTAATTCTACTCATACAGTAATTTTAGTATGTTCATCAGTTTCATCTGTCTAGATATATTCATAAAATAATATTGGTACCGGATAATTATTATGTATAAGCCAAAATATGTCTAGTTTAAGTGTAACCAGAGAATTTTCTATTATGAGAAATCTAATGTTCGAATTCACCAACAAATCCCTAACAATATCGGATACCAATTTACCTAATGTTTTTTTCAAACAAAGCGATAGTTACTTTCACGAAGGACGATAAAGGACTTGTTGGTGAAAATGGCCTTACAATATCGTTGAATGTTTTAATGTAATGGTATAGTTCTTAAATTGTAAATAAATAGGCATAAATGCATTTCACTTTAATTAGATAATACACTTGGCATGGTTATCTAACTCCATACAGTGAGGCAACGAAAGCCTTTAAAAAGTGAGAGGTAATCGCATCCCGAGTCACCATACTACAACTCGGGACTTTACATATTTGACGTGCCCCATTTATAAATATTATAAACTAAAATCGCTTTTCGTGTCTGTCTGTGTGACCGCGTTGTTCTTCCAAACTACGCAACTGATTTTGATGCGGTTTTCACGAACATTTAGAGAATTTATTCCGGAAGGTTTATGTGTATAATATAAATATAAACTTTCTTATAATACTTAATCATAACGACATTGTCAGCCCTCTCTGACAGCCCTCCGCAAACAGGCACGTATCCAGACTTTTGGTTCGGGGGGGGACAAACATTGAAACAACCATGTGAACTGTGTGAAAATCGCTGTAATCACTGTACTATAATTTTCACTGTACTATACTATATGTAATTAAAGAACACGCAAGCGAATAAATAAACAGATGGCTTAAAACGTTTTTTTTTTCAGTCAGATTTCGGGGGGGGATAAATCCCAACGATCCCCCCCTCTGTATACGTGCCTGTCCGCAAACTTACAGGATGCATTCAGCTCCTTATTTTGAATCATGTTCCACCGGAAACTTTCGAAAATTTTTATTTTTTTAAACATGTTTTCAGTTACTATTCTTTTATTTCAATGTAAAATACATTCTCTGTACGCAGCATTCCATTTATGTAAATAAAACAGCTAACATCAAAAAATCAGCAATGGATGTTGAAATACTCGGCGGCCGGAGGCTCGCTGCGCTGCCGTTCGCTACGCGCGTTTTGCCACGGTAACGATACATTGCGTGTGAGCTAATAAAACAAATCAGGTTTATTGGATTCCCATAACATTCCTGAAATAATTTCATGTATCGGTCATCTTAGTATGATATACTGAATTCACCACATCAGTCTGCGGAGGGCTGTCCCATACACCCTGTATATTGCAGTTACCATATTCTGGCCAATCATTTTTTTTTTTTATTTTGATTTGAAATCTCGATGTTTTGTCATATCGTAAAAACCATGCTTAGTAAAAATTAAAAGGCAGTCGGAGTTAAGACATTAACAAAAGTTACGATGAAACGTAATGCGTACCCTTAGTGGTAAAGTACCCTGTGTAATGTCAAAGAGTGTTTCAAAGTAAGGCGCGGCGGAAGTAACATGAACTACTGTATGGAGTAGGTCGTTATATATTACATAGAAAATATCAAACACATTATAATCGTGTTATGTCTGTAATCACAGTAACTGATATCCTGTAAAGCAATTCCAACATTTAGTATAAGAGTAGAACAACCTGTTTGTTGGTCGAGTCTCTTTTAATTATTACTTAGAATGGAGTATATTTATCATACTTTATTATAACAGTATGTGATCCTGTAAACGTTCTTGTATACTATTCTACAGCAATAAATTAAGTACAGTATAAGAAATTGGCTCAAAGATATACTTTTAAGACAAAATGTTTTTTTTAGCCTAAAGTTTTGAATAATATCACTGGTCTTAGTGGCAACTCATCATCTGCCTAGCCTTTTCCCAACTATGTTGGGGTCGGCTTCCAGTCAAACCGGATGCAGCTGAATACCAGTATTTTACATGGAGCGACTGCCTATCTGACCTGCACAATCCAGTAACTGAGTAATACGATGGATGCCCCTTGGTAAGACTGGTTATCGGACTTTCTGGCTTCTGACAACAAGTAACCACTGTCAAAGATCGACGAATGACAGCCGGGACCAACGGCTTAACGTGCTTTCCGAGGCACGGAGGAGTCTCGGTATGTAAAGATGGTCACCCATCCACACACCAACCCCGGCAAGCGTAGCTTAACCTGATGGATCGCCCCATGCGGCTGTTATTACTTAGCCACGAGCTCCTCTGGTCTTAGTGGCAACTACTAAACGTCAAATACTGCTATCGTCTATGCCGCACTCCTATCCATAAATTACGTCACACCTTGGGGGGGGGGGGTCAACAAACTGACATCGTGTGTCGGGATCGACGAGTCAAAGCTTCGTGACGTCACATGTATAAATCTAAAGTATTCAAACACAAATGACCAACGCTTAAATATTATTACTATGACATTTTATTAGTTTTGACTGCATCGTTGATCTTGCGGTCGCAAGCGCAACTGCTGAATGAGGTCCTGGGTTCGATTCTCAGGTCAGGCAGTATTATTGGATTTTAAACATAACTGGCGAAATGTGGGTGTACTATAGGTATACCTCTGCCGAACCCCTCGGGGTAACAAGGCGTGATGTTGTTACTTTACTAGTCCATTTACGGCTAAACATGATTGGACTCAAATGATGTAATAACCTGCATGCTCTTGTATGTATATAATGTTTAAACAAATAAAGAAATCTTTAGTCATTTTGAATAAAACTGTATTAGGCTATATTTTATTGAATCCAAATAAAAGTTACCTATTATTATTATTGACAGATTATGTAGGACTATTTCAAAAATATGGTTCTTCATGTACTGTACTGCATTTTGGCACAAAAATAGTAACTTTTTAATGTATGACGATTTAAATGTTGTGATGTCTGTAAATAGAATTTTTGTTAAATAATAAAGAGAGTAAGTATGATAAATTTGTGTTTTTTTTTAACCTTTTGCGCCCTTTCTGAAGACGCTCGGGTCGGTGACGCTGAATAGGGTATATTCGGCTTCAGACAGTCTGTGTGGCGTATGCTCGGCGCTGAATCGCATATACTCGGCTTCAGTCGTAAGTTTCCACTTTTAACGTATGGTCAAGCACACACCCTTTCTTTGCAATTGGTATGGTGGCCTGTAAGTATTTCACATCCTGACTGCCAAGAATAGAGGGGATGAGACAGAACATTAGTAAAGGGGGACAACTACTGGGATATTTTGTATGATTAAGTTGATAACACAAACAATATTTAAAAACCTTTATTACGTTTTATAATCAGACATGTGGAAATGTAATAATAAGTACTATTACAATTTTTAAATATCCCATGACTTATTATAGAAGTGCCTTAATTATTACCTGTTTAAAAAGTAAAATGTTTGAGATGATGGAAGAATCTGTGGAAAAAAAACAATAACTGCGATTGTGGACGCTTTTAATACTGTAAGACGTGACAGAGACACTTTAATAAAATTGAAAGACAATCAAATAAAACGAGCTCGATTGTGTATTGAACGCAGCGGGTTGCACTTCGAACAATTACTTCGTTACCGGGAAGTGTAGTACTTAAACAATATCTACGTGTCCCAAAGTTCCCTAATATCTGGCAGTGGCAACTTTCTAAAATGGTTAATAGTGGTATTTTCCTAAAAACAACACCTGCTTATACGTCCTGCTGCACAATAGCAAGTAGGTTAGATAATTAATATCGTTGTAAATAAGTTGATTCCTATTTTTTAAACACGCCGTAAGTACTGCATTAAGGTGTACTGGGGTAATTCCGACGGGAATTTTTACGAGATGTCTATATGCTATCGGTTCAGGTAGTTAACTAAAGGTAAACAAAAAAAACCACGTGACTCAGGAATACTAAACCTTTTATTACTGTGAGTATTTCTTGTGTTTAAATGAAACGAAATTTATTTTAAAATAGTTTATTTGTCAGAAGGATATAAGCACAAATGACAGAATCTTACCACCTATCTATAGCCTATTCGAATGACATTAATTAAACACTAAAACGTCAAAATCATATATTCAATTAAACTATTTATTTCTCAAGAAGTATGTACCTGTACCTATTATAGGTAACTTTAAAAAGAACATAGTGCTCAGAAGTATGTGCTAAGTGCTGCTATATAAAACTAACCACCTTTTTATATCGTGTTTCAAGCAAATACATATTACTATTACTAATACATTTAGTCCATACAATGCAATTTCGAGTGCTTTTGTGAAATTAGTTCAATTTCATCATCAATTCGAAAATAACTTATTCTGAATCTGATGATGAAGTAGAACTATCTGTCACATGAATAATAAACCGTTCGGTGGTTTCATCTATTAGTCTGTCTAATTTAAACATTTTTTGCTCTTCTTTAACAACATGGTCCTCACAATTCTTCCAATTTTCAGCAGTCACACTGGCTAAAGCCTCTGGCAAAAGAATTTTTAACTCTGCCATTTTAAAAGTTTTATTTTTCTTTGCTATGAATCCCTTTACTTGAGCCCATATCAGCTCTATGGGATTAAGCTCACAATGGTATGGTGGTAACCTCAATACTGTGACATTATTCACTTTTGCCAATTCATCCACTACGTATGATTGATATTTATGTTTTTCATATTTTACTTTTTGTAACAATTGTGCCTTTATTTCTGTTGCTTCAAAACTAATATTTTTCTCTTGTAGCCATTTTTGTATATCAGCCTTTTTTGTTGCTGTAGTTGGTACTTTTTCTGCTCTTCTCGAATGATAAGGAGCATTATCCATAACTAAAATTGAATCTTTATCCAGTTTTTTCAATATAGTGGTGATCCATTTTTCAAAATTGTGGGAGTCTATTTCGGAGTGGTAATCACCATCACCTTTTTTTGCCTCAAATATGAGCTCCCCTCCTTCAACGAAACCACTGGATGAACCTTAACAAAAAAAAAAATAAAAAATTAACAATTGACTTCGACTAATCTCATTTTTATATACTTATGCAATTTAATTATTTTAAAGTACATAATTTTAGATAATTAAATATACAAAATATTTATCACAAGCTTGTTTAAACTATCATCTTGGCATTTTATTAAGTTATAATCTTACCTATGTGGCCTAAAATAAGGCGTTTTCCTTTCCCGCTGGGATTCTTCAACCCCGTAGACAATCCCTGTCTGTGGGCCTCTTTGCAGGATGTTATTGTCGTATCTTGCCATACGGAAGGAATAGTGTGACCTGCAAATATCAATATAATTAATGAGTATTTAGGTATATGATATTTACAACAGTAAAATGTACAAAATATTAAGTATTTTAAAATATATTGATGTAGTTATTACCTTCATTGACCCAAGTTTCATCCAAATAATATATTTTCTTTCCATCTCTTCGGTATTTTGTAATTTCATTTAAATACTTTACACGCCATACTGCAATTTCTGGTTTGTCTATAAGCATACTCTTCCGATTGCGTTTGGAGTATTTGAAGCCTAATTTTTTCATCAATTTATGTAGCATGTCTTTCTTCAAATTAGGCAGACTATCATCATTGTTAACACTCTCCAAAACTTTAGCAATCGTTGGTATTTCATTATTAAAAAAAAACATGTGTACTTTTCTCCTGATTGCGGCTAGATCCATATCATCGAAACTATCGATTCTGCTTGGTTTCGTTGCCGGTGGAGGAGGAGACTGAAGTTCGTGAGAGTTTGTATACTCTTTAACTACCCTGTACACTGTTGGTTCAGACATTCCCACTATAGCTGTAGTTTTTTTTATTATTTCCTTTTTATAAGGATATGTGTCCTTGGGCCAGGTTTCTTCAATATATTTAAACACATTTATTACTAATTGCTTCTCAGAAGACGAAAGAGGTCCTTTTTTGGAACGTTTCTTCTTGGGTGATGGAAATGTAAGAGCGGAACTTGCCCGGCTAGTTCCAGGCTCAGGTTCACTCATTTTCGAAAAAATACGAACTTAAAAATAATTAACAATGAATTACAAAAACTTACAATAACTAAATAACAAAAACAAAACAAGAAAACAAGAAAAATTCAACAAAACAACAAAACCGAAACGATACGCTAATGACGACAAGAGAGCTGTCAATGGCGTCTGGTTAACCGACTAAATGTAATATACATGTCACTTTAGTTGTCGCGCTACGTCACAGTTGTACTCTTCAATTTGACGACATTATCCAACTTATCGTTTCTGGTAAAAGGTTTTGGATTCCTGGCTTTTTAGGCTCTTTACAATAGACAGATTATAAAATATTTTATTAGTTTATAAATGTTACTTAAAACTGATGCTCAAGCAGTTATACCTACGGAAAGTAGTTCAAGAATTAATGAAATAGTTTAGCATACATTAACCAAAGAGAAAAGTATCGTAAATTTTAAAATTAATTTAAATAAGTTATTACGTATTTTGAATCATGGAAGTGTCTTCTATAAGCAACCCTTTTTATGATTTGTTTACCTTTAGTTAACTACCTAAAGCGAAACGGTATAGAGGTCTACATTTCGGTTAGTTATGTAAAGTAAGTAGTTTCATATTTACTGCCATTAATAAGCGACTAATGAAAAGATTTAACCAATGGATATATTAGATTCATAAATATGTAGTTGGATTCACTAGATAGAGCATTTTGAATTTTTGAATTATAATTTTTTGGTTTACGGGAAATTACGAACTATCTTGGGGTTATTCCGAAATTATTTAAACGTCGACTTTATTGTACTTTGACCAAAGGTTTACATTTCTTTTTCAATCGTATTTACCCCTTACAAAAAATATCATGAGTTGTAATAGTATCGCCAATATCATTTCTTATAGTTTTGTATTTCGGAATTAACCCAAGAAGAGAAATTTATGGATTTTCGGAATATACCCTTTTTTGGAATTACCCGAGTACACCTTAACTAATTAAAAAATTATTTATGTAAGTTATTTAACGTGTTTTTCAGATTCGTGTACAGTAAGTTGTAGGTAAAAAAGTATTTATGGGGTCCTAAACCAAGCAAACAAACCAAAAACTAAGAAAGCTAAGTGATGAAAGGAAAATTGGAATAACTTTTAGGTACTTACTTAAGTATTGCGTTTCGTTAACTCAGGAGTAGGTAGCTATCAGCTGTAGCGCGAGGGTCAACGACCGCCCGCCGCGCGCAGTCGGCCGTTCGAGCTGTACCACTATTGGTTCGAGGTCGCTTTCGAGTTTTGTTTTTCACAAGTAAAAATCTGCCATTTTTTAATATTTTATTTTTACTTTTTTATAAATCGATTGTACCACAAAGACAAAATCATTTCAATTAACCATTAAAATTTCAGCGTGTATATTGATTACTCTCTTTCCTTCGTTTAGGGATTGCAAATTCGTTTGTGAATTTTACTCCATTTTTCTCTCTTGTTGCCGTGAACGGATTTGTTTGAAATTCTAGATTTCAGCTCAGATATTCCTTTTTGATTAGTTTGTTGATTTTTTTTCTGCATTATTTGCATTGATAATTTGTTCAGTGTAAGGTCACCGTGAATGTTCGTCGGTCGTTTACTTTCCATAACCAACATCAACAACTATCCAACAGATTCAACGAAGGCATAAAGCTGGACCGCGAGAGTTGGTACAGCGTGACGCCAGAGAACGTGGCGTTGCATATCGCCAACAAATACGTGTATGACGTGGTGTTGGACGCCTTCTGCGGCGCCGGCGGGAACACTATACAGTTCGCACATACTAGCAAGAAAGGTAAGATCTACTGTTGGGTATAACGTGGAGTTTATTTATTATTATTAGGCTCTTCAACAATGAGTACACCGTTACTTTACAATTTGTACATTGCAAACTTAAGTCTAAGTGCCTCCAAG
Source organism: Fissipunctia ypsillon (assembly GCA_947568875.1). Classification (NCBI taxonomy): domain Eukaryota; kingdom Metazoa; phylum Arthropoda; class Insecta; order Lepidoptera; family Noctuidae; genus Fissipunctia; species Fissipunctia ypsillon. The sequence goes on from OX387658.1 coordinate 18,255,768, forward strand.
TCTGAGGCCATGTGTTTTCATGGTCCTCGAAACGCGCCACCATCGGGCTCCCAAATAACGGTAGGAGGGGTTCCCATCGGTGTCGAGTCGACGATGAAGTAGGTACCTGGGACTCGTCCTCGACAGCTGGTGGAATTTCGTGGAGCATTTCCGATGTTTGGCTCCCAGACTGGAGCGGGCCGGGGCTGCCTTGAGGCGGCTTCTGCCCAATCTGGGAGGTCCAAACGCCTCCTGCCGGAGGCTCTACGCGGGGGTCGTGCGGTCCATGGCCCTTTACGGAGCTCCGGTGTGGGCGCGTTCCGTGAGGCGGCGACCGGTCCGTCGGTTGAACGCGTCCCAGAGGGTCATGGCCATCCGGTTAGCCCGGGGATACCGCACGGTCTCCGGGGAGGCGGCCACCTCCTTGCCGGATTACCGCCATGGGATCTGGAGGCAAAAGTCCTCGCGCACATGTGGGAGTGGCGTGAGGAGGCAGGACGCCGGGGCGTAACTCCGTTGCCGCGAGAAATCGCGGCACGGCGGACAGAGCTCCGGCAGGATCTCATGGCGGCATGGAGAGTGCGATTGTCGCAAGCCAGCGCTGGGCACGCCACAATTGCGGCGATAAGTCCCCTCTTTGAGGAGTGGCTGGAGAGGCGCCACGGCGTCATCACCTTCCGCCTGACGCAGGTCCTCACCGGACACGGGTGCTTCGGGAGGTACCTGTTCTGAATAAGGCGGGAGGAAACGCCCGGGTGTCACCACTGTGTGGACCGCCCGGAGAACACGGTGGAGCATACGGTGGAGGTCTGCCCGGCTTGGGCGGAGCACCGCCGTGTCCTCGCGGAAGCGATCGGCGGCGGCGATCTCTCGCGTCCGGCCCTGGTCCAGGCCATGGTACGGAGCGAGAGTACATGGGAAGCCATTACCTCCTTCTGCGAAGCAGTAATGCTCGCGAAGGAGGAGGCGGGACGCGTGAGGGAGAGGTAAACTTTGCGCCCTCACGCCCCTAGTCGCCGCAGGAGACGCCCTGAGCGTCGGGAATTGGCAGCCGATTCCCGACCACCGTAGGCGCGGGCTTGCGAACGGCGAGCAATGGGTAGCTCGCCATTGCGAGCCATTGCGAGCATTGCCATGGCGAGCTACCCATTGCTCGCCGTCCAGTAAGGACCAGGCCCGAGTCGACGGCGCGTTGTGTTCCACGCGCGCCTCAAAGAGATGTCAGCAGCATTGAAGGGGTCCGCTAGGACCGATGCCAGCCGGGGTTGCGGGATGTTCGAAAGAGTTACCGTGGCCCTGGCACAGGCAACAGAAGGAACACGGGTGGGTTTTAGTCAGTAAAAGTCTGACACGCCCTCCCGCTCCGCCCAGAGCGGGAGAAGTCATTTGATGATTTCCCATCCACAAAAAAAAAAAGTCTAAGTGCCTCAATTACATATAGAAAAGCGTAATTATTGTTCATGACACTTTGTATGTGTGTATTTTACTTAAGGGGGAAGCGCCAAGGTAGCCCGCGAAATTCAAATTTTCTTACGATTTTTGCAATTTGCTGGTCAGTATTAAGTTATAGGTTGATTAAAATATGATTCGCGGCCGTAACAAATATGTATTTACAGAATTATAATCATTAAAGTCATCAACACAACTCTCTAAGACAAAGTAAACCCCAAGAATTACTATTTCATGAAATCTTGACATTTGGGGATTATACTAACTTAACAAGTTTTATTACTGATTGTAATGATTATAATTCTGTAAATACATATTTGTTACGACCGCGAATCATATTTTCATCAACGTACAACTTAACACTGAGAAGCAAATTGCAAAAAACGTAAGAAAATTTGAATTTCGCGGGCTACCTTAGCGCTTCCCCCTTAAACTATTTACCTAGTATTTTATGTCATTTTTTTTTAATGCGCGTTTTGTTTGTGCAGAATAAACAATTTTTATTTCTTTCTAAAAGCACACTATGCGCAGATAATTAATTTTACAATTATTTAATTAAAACATGTAATACGTAATTTAGATAAGAATAAAAAGTACATTATTAAAAGCTAAATTGATTGCAATAAATAATATAAAATTAAATTAGATTAGATTTTATTTTTGATAATTTTCATAAGATTAGGTTGATATTTGATTACTAGAGAGTTGGTGCTAGATAGTAGACATCATACTGAATAATTTAAATTCTGCCTGTACTCGTATTAAGCCTGATTACCACGGTGCGATTTAATTGCCTGCGGCATACCATAAGTTTAAGCAATAATAAAAGTTGCACTGTCTAAACATTGTTAAGACGATGATAGTCAATTGTTACTTCAATTTTATTGTATGTCATAGGCAAGCAACTAGCATCGTGTAAATAGGGCTTTGCAGCTAGAGGCATACAGTGCCCTCACATTTTGCCAGTAAGTTCCATCTAAGCGTGCCTGGTGCACCTAGGTACAAATCCAGACACCGGGCTTCTAATCAATTTTTCTAATGGAAAACTCAATAACACTAACTGACCTGGGGATCGAACCCAAGACCACTTACTCAGCAGTCTTTTGCGACCACTAGACCAACGAGGCAGTCAAGTGTCTTGGTTTAGTGATATGAAAAATGTAAATACGTAGACCCAACCACTAACTTTGACCCAAAATCAAAACAGTGTACATTTTTATTGTAGCTAATAAAAACGTTGTTGTTGTTTGTTGTTACTGACTATAGCTTTTTGTTAGCTGTAAGCCATCCAAACACCATAAAATAAAATAATGAAGTATTGTAATTTGTCCAACAGTAATAGCAATTGACATCGATCCTCAAAAGATATCCATGGCGAGACACAACGCGACGGTATACGGCGTCGCCGATCGCATCGAGTTCATTGTGGGAGACTTCTTCGAGTTAGCGCCCACGTTGAAGGCTGATATGGTGTTCCTTAGTCCACCGTGGGGCGGACCTAATTATACAGATGTGAGTGGAATCCATTGTAAAATTCGATTAGATAATATTAAAAATCCTTCCATAGTGGATCTAAGGAAGGATTTTTGGAAATTTCACACGCGAGCTAAGCCGCGGGCAACAGCTAGTTCTTTAGATAAAGTTATCCGACTTGAAAAATCAGCCCTACATAATTCAAATAAGGCTAATTTTATGCGGCCGGTTAAACTACTGTTTGTTAGATACGAAACTTTAGAAAAAGATATATTCCCTTGTCAAATCTGCATGTTCGTCCTTTATAGTTAGCCTCTGTCTATACATATATAATTGACTAACTGTGTCCCGCGACTTCGTTCGCGTGGAAGTCGTAAGATACACAATATACTAAAATAACAGCCACATTTTAATAAAACTCCCTCGTCCCCCGACCCGTCGCCTTGCATCGCCCGCCCGCACTATGACTGCGTTTTCGCTTAGTGTTCTTTCTGACTTTTTTCCTTTTGCTCGGCTCCTAAGGGTCATAACCTGATGTTAAATAGCCTATAACTATCCTATATGATTGGGCTACCAAATGCAAAAAGAATTTTTCAAATCCGGCTTTTGGTTCAAAACTTCATGGGTTTTAATTTTTTTACGCGGAACCCTCTTTTTTTTTCTAAAAGTAGCCTAACTTACCTACTCCCCGTAACATCAGCTATCTGCCAGTAAAAGTCCTTTCAAAATCAGCCCAGCCGTTTCGGAGATTAGCCAAAACAAACAGACAGACAGACAACATTTTTAAAAGTAGCTTTTTGTATAAGTACCTTGTATACTTTCTTAAGCATTTGGTAAAAAGTTGTTATTTTGACATTACAAAGAGATAAGTACCTACTTTAATTTTATTTATTTGTATAGATATAGATAAAATGTTCCCTTTATGTCGAGTCTTAAGACTATTATTGTTCTGCAAGGATACTGATGTTTACGCTTTCTATTCCCTTTACATCGTGTTTGGAAAGGTACAGTGAAAACAAAAATAAAAAGCACACAATTTTACTAAAAATCACATTTAAATTTACTTGACTGTTCATAGAACAAAATACATTATGGTCATACTGACTTAATGAATTATGCCTATTACATAGTGTATAATAGCCAGTGATAGGATATTCGGATGCATATTTACCTAAAGTTGAGGTGTTGGCTAATATGGAATGCACTTTTGTATCGATCGTAAAAATTTTACGATTCAGGAATTGATAATTTAGTACTTTTTGACCATAGAATCGACACGCACTACCCTTCCTCTTACACCCTACATACACATATATTTGCATTGGGTTAAAAATGAATTTCAAGCATAAGAATAGTTATGTGATCCCGGTGTCGCGCTATTTTTTAAATAAAGAATACCATATATTTAAGAAGTCGCTTCTATACCATGTATCCGATTAGTTGTGCATTCGCAGATTTTCTGGAATCTCGGGATTTATATTAAGAAAAAAATAATAATAAGCCGCTTCCATAATTTCCTAGCTTAAAATTAACTTTAGGTAAATGTGCATCCGATTACCCGATCTCTAGTAAAAATAAAGCATAATCGGACATTTACTAACGAGTTACGTTGCGTTGATGGCACGATCTGCGATGGTAATTAGGGCAAAACTTGGCTAATTCGTGATATGCAGCTATTCGGTGATAGATAATTATTATTACCAAGTTACTACTGACTTGATAAATGTACATTTTTCAATCATTATAGTATTTGCCACATTTTTAGATATAAGTTAGCAAAACTTATTTTGTCTACTATATCACAGTAAATTTAAAAAATAGTCTGATCAATGAATCGAATTTTACAAGTAAAAAACAAAACTATCACCGATTACCCAAGTTTTGCCCTACTTAATGGCATGCATTGTTTTGACTTATTTAAAAGTACTTACACTACTTATCAAGTACCAATACTTAGATTTTTTCCAGTACTCTATTTATTTATTTTTTAACAAAAAATGTACCTACTAAATCATGTTTCTTAAAATAAAAACCTATCTCGTCATTTTAATCGCTGAAAGTACATTTCATTACATTTGATTGAATACAGCTTTTGACATTATTGTATTTTGAACATTTTAAGTACATCAGTGAAAAAAATCACAAGTCATAATCATCATTATCTCAACCCTTTTTCCGTCCACTGCTGCGTATCCACTGCTTGTTCCACTCACTGAATTTTATTATGCACAGTTTGCCAACAAACGTTTGAACGCGACTGTACGGACAACAGCTGTGGTTGAATACGTTCAATAAAGAAGGTATTGATATGTACCTACGAATCCGACCGCTTTTCGTATGGAAAAGAATGGTCTCCACCGTTACTCTTTTAAAATGTTTTACAACATTTTGTTTAAGTACATTTATTACATAGGTAGGGCATTTATTATATGTGAAGACGATCCATCTAGTATTAAATTACTATACCACAATAGGCAAACACAATTAAAAATGAAGCAATGAAACCAAGTGACACCTTTAGGCGTCAGCAGAATTCAGCAGGTTAAGGGCTCCCACACAAAACAGAGAATTTGCACCGCATCACAGCTTTGTGTGGGAGCCCTAAGGGTTAAATATGTGTTAGATACACGGTGCTCACATATTCACAAACATTGTAAAAGTGTATGATTTTTCAATAACTTTATCAGCATTTTAATGAACAATGAGTAACATCAATGTTACTAATTGTTCAATTAGTTAATTATCGCGTTAATGCAACCCTTTTTACGCTAATTATCTCCTCTCCCTACCTAACCCACCTTTGCATAAATAACCACTAATCATTTTTTATATCTCATTTGACAAAACACTTTCAACCATTGAACAAGAAACACACAAAAGTGATAAAAAATGGTTATATCCAACAACTTCTGGTCTACAGTGTCTCAACAAGTGGAATCGACGAAGTGGAGAAAGACACCCAAAAGGTATTCTAAGTTGGAAGACGACTTCGATACTGCGGGCATGCCCATTGAGCTGAGAGATGATCCCAAGATGTACAAGTATTGGAAGAAGAGGCACTCGCTGTTTCACAGGTCAGTTATTGAAATTTACTTTTTATTTCATCGGGATGAAACTTACAACTTGAAAACTTCTTTTAATTTAAATTTTTCTTTAAAGTTATATTAAAATTGGTTAAGTCAAGTGTAGTCTAACGGCCGAACTCAATAACCTATTTTCTGTAAAAGACAGATCGCTATTAATGGTAGACAGTATAATTCTATCTGACCTTATGTCGGGACGGTAAGATTCCATAATCTCTTATAGATTACTAGCTTTTGCCTGCGGCTTTGCCCGCGTGGTTGAAATCCCCCATTTTTTACTCCCTTAGGGGTGGAATTTCCAAAAAATATTCCTTAGTGGATGCCTACATGCCCACACTGTGTAAGGTATCAATGTGCAAAATTTCAAGTCTCTAGGTCCAACGGTTTTGGCTGTGCATTAATAAATCACCCAGTAGGATTTTCGAAGCCCTATTTGTCTCTGTTGGGGGATGATTTTGAAAAAGTGTGATACACATGTCTCATAATTTTAATAGAAGAGTTTGTGTACCAAGTTTTGAGTCAATCGACCCAGAGAATAAAAAAGTTTCACAGAAAATTCAACCCCCATTTCACCCTCTTAGGGATGGAATTTCGAAAAACTCTTTCTTAGTGGATACCTACTCTTTACAAAGAACACCCTCCAAATTCCATGTCTTTAGGACCAGCGGTTTAGGCTGTGCGTTGATATATCAGTCAGTCAGTCAGGACTTTGAATTTTATCTAAATAGATTGGGACGTTAAAACCATAGATAGATAGGGTTTTTTGTCTCTAGTATGCCAAAACTGATGATAGTTAGGTTATTGCGTTCGGCCGTAGAAAACTGACTTACATACAGGCTGAAATTTTAGTGGTTGTTTTCCCGCGGCAGAACGATTTGCCCTCAATAGGTACTATCGATTCGTAGAGTTAAACTTAAAAAATAAAAATGTTTTTGTTTTCAAATAATTGAAAAAATATGCAATAAACTCGAAAGCGTGAGAGACAATAGTAGTTCACTAAACATAACGGTGACCGCCCACCACGCCCTCCTGCCCCGCGCGCGCCGTCCGGCTCTCTCAGTTGTCCCGTGACCGTCGTACGCACAATGCGTTATCGTGATTTGCAAAAATGGATCGACATTACAGTTATTCCAATTTAGAGTACGTCGCTATGGTGCAATTGTACGCTAGGGCTGATTATAATTACCACGTTGCCCGGCGAATTTACGCGGAGCCGCAACACTTGGAGGCGCTCCGTCTTTGCGGCATTCTGAACCCCCAAGTCCCACAAGCCCGGACGATCGTAGCGGCGACACAACGGCTACTAGCGGCTATGAGCAGTTCGAGACACCAGCGCATGCACAGGCCGGAGGTCGATCGGCGGTTCATTCGCCAGAGCTCGACGAGGAGATCATCGAGTACTTCGAACGGGATCCTCGACGAAGTACGCGCATGTCTTCGGCTAGGTTTCACGTAAGCCAATATTACGTCTGGAAAGTGCTCAACCGTGAAGGACTGCATCCTTATCATTTTCGTATAGTTCATGCCCTCCACGAAAACGACGCGCCGGCCAGAATTGCTTTGTCAGTGGTTCATTGAAAATCAGAATCTGGACATTTTGTGAACGGACGAAGCAACGTTTACGCGAGTTGGACTGTTCAACCAGCGCAATGAACATTTTTGGGCTTTTAATAACCCACATGTGATTCGCGAGTGTGCACATCAAGTGCGTTTTACTGTTAACGTGTGGGCCAGGGTAATTAATGGCCAACTCATGGGACCGCATTTCGTGACGGGACACTTGACAAGTGCAACTTACTTAGAAATGCTACGTAACGTCATCCCCGACTTTTTAGTCGACGTTGCGCCAGCGGTGCCCGTGGGTAATCTGCACTACCAGCATGACGGGTACCCAGCTCATTATCAGCGCGCCGTGCGAGAGCACCTGGACTCGGTGTTTCCCCAGCGCTGGATCGGACGCGGCGGGCCCAGTCCGTTGGCCAGCTAGAAGCCCGGACCTACCTCCGATGGACTTTTACTTGTGGTCTGAGCTCAAGTGCCTGGTGTATCGTGAAGAACACGAAACTCGTGACGCGTTAATAACTGCGATAGTGGACGCTTTTAATACTGTAAGACGTGACAGAGACACTTTAATAAAATTGAAAGACAATCAAATAAAACGAGCTCGATTGTGTATTGAACGCAGCGGGTTGCACTTCGAACAAATACTTCGTTACCGGGAAGTGTAGTAAACAATACGTGTCCCAAAGTTCCCTAACATCTGGCAGAAATACGCCGTAAATACTGCATTATCTAATTAAAAAAATATTTATGTAAGTTATTTAACGTGTTTTTCAGTTTCGTGTATAGTAAGTTGTAGGTAAAAAAGTATTTATGGGGTCCTAAGCCAAGCAAACAAACCAAAAACTAAGAAAGCTAAGTGATGAAAGGAAAATTGGAATAACTTTTAGGTAAGTATTGCGTTTCGTTAACTCAGGAGTAGGTAGCTATCAGCTGTAGCGCGAGGGTCAACGACCGCCCGCCGCACGCAGTCGGCCGTTCGAGCTGTACCACTATTGGTTCGAGGTCGCTTTCGAGTTTTGTTTTTCACAAATAAAAATCCGTCATTTTTTAATATTTTATTTTTTTATAAATCGATTGTACCACCAAGACAAAATCATTTCAATTAACCATTAAAATTTCAGCGTGTATATTGATTACTCTCTTTCCTTCGTTTAGGGATTGCAAATTCGTTTGTGAATTTTACTCCATTTTTCTCTCTTGTTGCCGTGAACGGATTTGTTTGAAATTCTAGATTTCAGCTCAGATATTCCTCATTGATTAGTTTGTTGATTTTTTTTCTGCATAATTTGCATTGATAATTTGCTCAGTGTTAGGTCACCGTGAATGTTCGTCGGTCGTTTACGTTTCATAACCAACATCAACAACTATCCAACAGATTCAACGAAGGCATAAAGCTGGACCGCGAGAGTTGGTACAGCGTGACGCCAGAGAACGTGGCGTGGCATATCGCCAACAAATACGTGTATGACGTGGTGTTGGACGCCTTCTGCGGCGCCGGCGGGAACACTATACAGTTCGCACGTACCAGCAAGAAAGGTAAGATCTACTGTTGACTATTAAATGGAGTTTATTTATTATTATTAGAGTTGCGGACACCAGCCCGTATTACCTAGGCTCTTCAACAATGAGTACACCGTTACTTTACAATTTGTACATTGCAAACTTAAGTCTAAGTGCCTCATTACATATAGAAAAGCTTAATTATTGTTCTTGACACTTCGTATGTATGTATTTTATGTCATTTTTTTTTGTCGTTTTGTTTGTGCAGAATAAACAATTTTTATTTCTTTCTAAAAGCACACTATGCGCAGATAATTAATTACACAATTAATTAATTAAAACATTTAATACGTAGATAGTTTAGTAAAGAATAAAAAATACATTATTAAAAGCTAAATTGATTGCAATAAATAACATAAAATAAAATTAGATTAGATTTTATTTTTGATACTTTTCATAAGATTAGGTTGATATTTGATTACTAGAGAGTTGATGCTAGATAGTAGACATCATACTGAATAATTTAAATTCTGCTTGTACTCGTATTAAGCCTGATTACCACGGTGCGATTTAATTGCCTGCGGCATACCATAAGTTTAAGCAATAATAAAAGTTGCACTGTCTAAACATTGTTAAGACGATGATAGTCAATTGTTACTTCAATTTTATTGTATGTCATAGGCAAGCAACTAGCATCGTGTAAATAGGGCTCTGCAAGCTAGAGGCATACAGTACCCTCACATTTTGTCAGTAAGTTCCATCTAAGCGTGCCTGGTGCACCTAGGTACAAATCCAGACACCGGGCTTCTAATCAATTTTTCTAATGGAAAACTCAATAACACTAACTGACCTGGGGATCGAACCCAAGACCACTTACTCAGCAGTCTTTTGCGACCACTAGACCAACGAGGCAGTCAAGTGTCTCGGTTTAGTGATATGAAAAATGTAAATACGTAGACCCAACCACTAACTTTGACCCAAAATCAAAACAGTGTACATTATTATTGTAGCTAATAAAAACGTTGTTGTTGTTTGTTGTCACTGACTATAGCTTTTTGTTAGCTGTAAGCCATCCAAACACCATAATATAAAAAATAAAGTATTGTAATTTGTCCAACAGTAATAGCAATTGACATCGATCCTCAAAAGATATCCATGGCGAGACACAACGCGACGGTATACGGCGTCGCCGATCGCATCGAGTTCATTGTGGGAGACTTCTTCGAGTTAGCGCCCACGTTGAAGGCTGATATGGTGTTCCTTAGTCCACCGTGGGGAGGACCTAATTATATTGATGTGAGTGGAATCCATTGTAAAATTCGATTAGATAATATTAACCTTTTTATTTATTTAAATGGGATGAATTTTCAAAAATCCTTCCTTAGTGCTCACTTTCATTATACAGGGTTAATTTTAATTGGCTAGCTAAACTCCGCAGACGCGATGGGTATCGATATCTATACACGATAAAATAAGAAATAAAAAGGTGGTTGGTGTTGGTGTGGATGGTTTTTTTTTGAGCGGTTAACGACCGCTGTTAGTGTTGTTACTTGAAGTATGAGTTGATAAAAACTGTTTTCTTATGTTTTATCATGTTTAGATATCGACACCCATCACGTCTGTGAAGTTTACACAAAAAGAGAGGGGGCTAAAACGGCCACTTTGGCAGAATCATAATAGGATAATATTATGAACTATACTTAAATTAATCGTAAAATGGTCACAAAGTGACAATTCATAATATTAACTGCGTACAATTTATATCACGCAATTCATCTGTTTGACAGTTTTGTACGGAGATTCGTAAAATGGTGCACCAACTATGAATTGCTTTAATGTCAAATAGCAGAATCATAAGAAGTTAGTCAAGAGCAACATCTTACAATTCATATTGAAGATTTTGTGAAGAAATATTGTAATGGCAGATTTAGACATATATGTAAATTTCCTTGAGGACGCGCGTGTTACGGAGACCATTTTATATCGCCGACGAAGTATAGCTCTTCAGAAAATGAAAATAGCCTAGGTAATAGGTACCAACAAACTCTAGGTCCGACATTTCAAAAGCTATTTTCATTTTCTGAAGAGCCACACTTCGTCGGCGATATAAAATGGTCTCCGTAACACGTGCGTCCTTAAGGAAATTTACATAATCTGCCATTACACTATTTCTTCACAAAATCTTCAATATGAATTGTAAGATGTTGCTCTTGACTAACTTCTTATGATTCTGCTATTTGACATTAAAGCAATTCATAGTTTGTGCACCATTTTACGAATCTCTGTACAAAACTGTCAAACAGATTAATTGCGTGATATAAATTGTACGCAGTTAATATTATGAATTGTCAATTTGTGACCATTTTACGATTAATTTAACTGAAGTTCATAATATTATCCTATTATGATTCTGCCAAAGTGGCCGTTTTAGCCCCCCAGATTTTCTAATCTGATATTTCAAGACAATAACTCTGGTTGATTACAGTAAGTATAAAAAAATCGTCAAATTAATTAATTTTTTGTTTAACATGTTTATACGAGGAGGGATCAAAAAGTAGTGAGAATGAGATAAAATATAATGACTATTGATAACATAATAATTTATTTTTCTACATAGTCTCCGAGTCTCTCTACACACCGAGTCCAGCGCTTTTCCAAGGCTTTAAAAAAAAGTTTTGTCTTGGTCCTGCAAAAAGCTCTCCACGGCATTCATCACCTCGTTATCGTCTTCGTACCTGTTTCCCCTTAAATATTCTTTCAATTTGGGGAACATATAAAAATCGCTAGGCGCCAGATCTGGTGAATAAGGGGGGTGGTCAACCAATTCAAAGCCAGCTTGCTGAATGGCAGCCATCGCAACTGCCGACCTGTGCGCGGGTGCGATGTCGTGATGAAACAGCACGCCCCTTCGAAGTTTCCCTCTCCTTTTCTCTTTGATGGCATTCCTCAACTTGGGAATTAAAGCTGCATAATATTGGCCTGTGTCTGTGCCTGTGAGCTGCAGGGTATTGGAGTGGTTCCACGCTCCAGGTAATCAATCAACAATATCCCTTCTGAGTCCCAAAATATTCAGGCCATAACCTTGCCAGCCGATGCCACGGCACGAAACTTCTTCGGGGTCGGTGATGATGGCCGTTTCCATTGCGAAGATTGCTGTTTTGTCTCGGGATCAAAATGATGGACCCATGTTTCGTCCATTGTTACGAAACGAGACTAAAAGTTTTCAGAATCTTCTTGAATCTTGTCCAACAATATCTTCGAAATGTCAAGTCGATTTTGTTTCTGACTGTCGGTTAACATTCTCGGCACCCATCTTGCGGAGACTTTTCTCATATTCAAAGATTGTTTCAATATGGATTGAATACTTCCATATGAAATGCCCGTTTCTTGAATTAAATGTCGGATGGTAACTCTTCGATCGCTCAATACAATTTCTCGACTTTCGCAACATTTTCTTGGGTGACTGACGTCGATGGACGGCCGCAACGATGTTCGTTTTCCGTGCTCGTTCTCCCTACTTGAAATTGAGAAGCCCACATTGCGACAGTGGAATACGGCGGAGCAGACTCTCCCAATGTTGCCTCCAAATCGCAATTAATCTCTTGCGTCGTTAACTTTTTTAAACAGAGGTATTTAATAACGGCTCGCACTTCGTTTTTCTCCATTTTCGAGAACACATTCCGACACGAAGCAAACAAATGACTACATTCAGAAAAAAACAAAAGAGAATCGAATATTTTTTTCTTTATTAATATTACAAACATGTATCTGAGCTATGCCTGCCAGTATTTATTTTTTTTCTTACCAAGGAGTATGTCGTTCTCACTACTTTTTGATCCCTCCTCGTATATTGATACCCATGGCGTCTGCGGATTTTAAGATGTTTATTAAGTAGATTCTTGCATGTTTGCTCTACAGAATCACGAGTACGACTTAGAAACGATGTTGGAACCTAAGCCAGCCTCAGAACTGATGAGGGTGGCGAGAACAATATCGCCGACCATAGCGTTCTACCTTCCTAGGAACTCGAGGTCAGATCAGGTAAGAAACAGTTCTCCTTTATGTCTGTAAGGGCTAATTTTTCAATAGTCAGATAACTGAGGAATAAATGTTGTGGCTTGACAGCTTTTGTTTAGGAAATATGGCAAACTGTCACATTTATTTATTTAGAAAAATGTATATAATTACTTGTCCTGACTCACTGATTCATTAACGCAGAGCCTCAACCGCGGGGGTTAAAAACTTGAAATTTCGGCAGTTGATGCATTTTATGTTGTAAGCATCCACTAAGGAAGGATTTTTGGAAATTTCACACGCGAGCTAAGCCTCAGGCAACAGCTAGTTCTTTAGATAAAGTTATCCGACTTGAAAAATCAGCCCTACATAATTCAAATAAGGCTAATTTTATGCGGCCGGTTAAACTACTGTTTGTTAGATACGAAACTTTAGAAAAAGATATATTCCCTTGTCAAATCTGCATGTTCGTCCTTTATAGTTAGCCTCTGTCTATACATATATAATTGACTAGCTGTGCCCCGCGACTTCGTTCGAGTGGAAGTCGTAAGATACACAATATACTAAAATAACAGCCACATTTTAATAAAACTCCCTCGTCCCCCGACCCGTCGCATTGCATCGCCCGTCCGCACTATGACTGCGTTTTCGCTTAGTGTTCTTTCTGACCTTTTTTTTTTTGCTCGGCTCCTAATGGTCGTAACCTGATGTTAAATAGCCTATAACTATCCTATATGATTGGGCTACCAAATGCAAAAAGAATTTTTCAAATCCGGCTTTTGGTTCAAAACTTCATGGGTTTTAATTTTTTTGCGCGGTACCCTCATTTTTTTTCTAAAATAAAAGTAGCCTAACTTACCTACTACCCGTAACATCAGCTATCTGCCAGTGAGTCCCTTCAAAAAATTTTTAATAATAGCTTTTTGTTTAAGTATGTACCTTATATACTTTCTTAAGCATTTAGTAAAAAGCTGTTATTTTGACATTAGGTACAAACAGACACTTTAATTTTATTTATTTGTATAGATATAGATAAAATGTTCCCTTTACGTCGTTGTTCTGCAAGGGTACTGATGTTTACGCTTTCTATTCCCTTTACATCGTGTTTGGAAAGGTACAGTGAAAACAAAAATAAAAAGCACACAATTTTACTAAAAATCACATTTAAATTTACTTGACTGTTCATAGAACAAAATACATTAAGGTCATACTGACTTAATGAATTATGCCTATTACATAGTGTATAATAGCCAGTGATAGGATATTCGGATGCATATTTACCTAAAGTTGAGGTGTTGGCTAATATGGAATGCACTTTTGTATCGATCGTAAAAATTTCTCAATTCAGGAATTGATTTAGTACTTTTACAATACTTTTTTTAGTACTTATATATTTACATTGGGTGTTAAACATTAATTTCAAGTAAACAAGCATAAGAATTGTTCCCGCTGTCTTGGTATGTTTTAAATAAATAATACCACATGTTTAAGAAGTCATTTCCATACCATATATCTTATTAGTTGTGCATTCCCGGATTTTCTGGAATCCCGGAAATTATATTAAGAAAAAAAAATTAAGAAGCTGCTTCCATAATTTCTGAGCGAAAAATTAACTTTAGGTCATAGGTAGGTTTAGGTCATGCATCCGATTATCCGATCTCTAATAATAGCTGTGGTACTAGTAATATTTACTTGCATAGAGGTACTAATAACAAAATGTGTTAAGTAGGTACTTAATTTGAATAAATCATTAACTGTATTTTACTTTTATTTCTGACGATACTTGTGCCACTGACGTTGAGGGAAAAGCGAGACGACTCACCGCTTGACGTAACGAGAACATATCATAATTATTTGTCCTGCCTCAGTGACTCATCAACACAGTGCCTAAACCACTGGGGCTACAAACTTGAAGTTTTAGCAGTGTATGTTGAAGGATTTATGGAAATTTCACACGCGAGCAAGTCGCGGGCAACATCTAGTCCTCTATAACTTCTTTATTAGTGTATAGAGGTATGAGGCACAGAGTGGACAGTTCCTCATCCTCCATAGAAAAGGGAAGATCCTCCGATCCGAGTGTTGTCTGGTGGCTACTGCCCGACGGTTGATGTCGGGACGTTGTCCCTCGGATAACTTTGCTTGCGCCATGGAGGATGTGTGACGTCAGGTTTTTGCCGCGTACTACTTCGCATGCGGCGTTGTAGTTGCCGCCACAAATAAATCTAATAAGTTCATCAGTACAAGGTATTCTTTTGATATTGTTTCAGATACTATCCCTGGCTAAAGAAGTCGGTGGCTCAGTGGAGATCGAACAAAACTTCATTGATAGAAGATTCGTAGCCATAACTGCATATTTTTCTTCTAAGTAATAAGGTGTCCATTCCACTATAATCCGACCTCTCGTGCAGGCAAATAGCGAAATATCGACTTGGTTTCAATTCCAATAAATACCTAGTCATGAAATAGTCGTGACCCCATGCCGAATCTCGAAAAATAGTCCTTCAGGAATTCGGAGTTATAAAGTTACCGTGGTGAGGTTTATGGCGAAACCATTTCGCTGTAATCCTCACCTACCTATAGGTAAAACTTCGGAGTTATAATACGACAATTTTTTTTTTGCCTTGGTGACTACCTATTTATAAGTATTTCTCGGCTATTCTTTGGCATCCTCAAAATTGATTTTCATGAAGTTTTCAAAAGTGAGGATTATAGTGGAATTGACACCAAATAAGTGTGTTATTCTAATAATTATTTAGTAGTATTTATAGTATAAATGTTGTGATGTCTGTAAATAGAATTTTTGTTAAATAATAAAGTGAATATGTTAACTTTGTGTTTTTTTTAAACCTTCTTTAGACGCACTTTCTGAAGAGTGAACCAAACTGAACCGACCACGGTGGGCTGAAAATCGACTTTCATAGACTTAGGGATATAAATTTAAGGGTGTCGCTTTTTTTGGTGGGAACTGCTTCTACCAACCATTTCCATGCTCTAATAAGTCGAAAATATTAAATTAGCGTATAAACGAATGAGTTATATTTTTTTTGCGAAAAATTTGTATGAAACTCGCATGAAAAATCCGATTTTCTTTGGAACTGAAAGTCAAACCGTAATATCCTTACAGGGGGTCTTAATACTAATTATTTGTGATTTTTGACATACCACACATAACGGTCACTGCTGCAGAATTTTTAAAAAAAATTAAGAAAAATAATATATATTTTTTTATTTGGAAAATGATTCATTTTATTCATCAAGTCAACAAACTAAGTACTAATTAGCTACTATTATATTCCTGGCCTAATTAAGGACTAGCATTCAACAATACAAATCATAAATTAATATCCTATTCTGAAAAGTGAGTAGGTAATTAAGATTATGAGTACCAGTAAATACTTTACCATCATTAAGGACTTTTACCAGCTCGTTTTAATGAAAATAACTAGTTAACATAGGTAAATAATAATTAATTCCAATTAAAATTCATTTATTTGATTCTTAAAATTTACTAAATACAATTAAACAATTTAAAACATAAAAATAAAACAATTTACACCAATATACAATTAATAAACTAACTACGTACACGCAGTAACAAAACAATTATCATTCAATATCACTCATCTGATTCTAATTCGGAGTCAGAATCCAAATTAGTCATATCCAAAACTCGAACGGAGCTTCTGGTGATTTAATTAGATCTTAAGTTTCAACGAAGAAATCCTGTTTTGTTTCTTAGCGTCTAGCTTCGATCTTTGTGCAGAGATCAAAGGATCAGACGAAAGAATAAAGTTGTTCAGGATATCTTCATTGGAAGCTTGCCTGGTGTTCTTGCGCGAATGGTGCTCGCGAAACCTCCTAAAATCTTTGTTGCGGGCTTCTGAGAGCCTTCCGATTGGAACAAAATCATTATTGGCGATTATGTCTGCACCATCATGTATCAGCAACATACGGACGGTAGATGACATGTGGTACCAGTCGTATAACTCCACGTACTTTTCTGCAGTTATGCGGGTATATTCTTTAAATCGGATAACATTGATTTGCTCTCCGGATGTTATTGCTTGCAGAATCACAGCAAATCTTCTAACAAGCTCTTCATCCAACCCTGTAATGGCTGCCTTTTTAGCGGGAGATTTAAAGAATCTTCTTGCTGTATTCCCGTCATTTGTTGTCCCTGAGCCTTGCTTTAGGTACAATATCAATCAGAAGGTTGAGTTCATCCTTAAATTTGTCTTGAATATATTTTTTTCTTTTTTCTAATAATGTCTTGTGCTCATTTTCTCTTGCAGCCCACTTCTTAAAATCAAGTCTGTATGCTATATGCAAAAGACATTCCATTGTATTTATATGGGCATGTAACGATGACAATCCAAATTCCAAAGCACTATCGGATACAGTCTTTGTTGATACACAATCCAAGCGGTTCATTTCTGAAGGTTTAGACAGGTAGCAGGTTGCGTTCGATCTAGCTTCTGAAAGGTACGTGCAGATTTTAGCGTCAATCATTGTCATCTTCAGTTCATGAGTTACCTTATTACTGCTGCACTCAGTGGGGATAAGGGACTTAATTTCGTCATCCATATGCCTATTGTGACTGACCACCACGTCTTCACTCTCCTTCACAAATGTGAATTGCACAGGACGGCAATATAACACAGAGCATGGTTTTGGATTCGTCCATATACTTTCATCTCCAGCATCAGCAGTCAGAAGTAAAGGCACCAAGGACGTCATAAATATATTGGAATCGTCTTGTTGCCCCTCCATTTTCTGTTTGTATCGGCTTTGGACCATCAAATCACCACTTAGATATGAGCTTCAAATCTCTGTTTTGAACACGTTCCGGAAGACTTTCAAGGATCCTCTTTACTGTAATGTCGAGTAATGCTTGAAGCGTAATTCTTGCTGATGAATCCGCTATAGTCACTGATTGCTTCGAAGGATAACATTGTTGCTTTGCTTGTTGCACTTTGTAATAAGACGGGTAAACATCTTTTGCACCTTCCCGGATGGTCACCTCTCGCAGCGAGATGTATTGCCACTCAGAAAGCTTTAATGAAAGGAGTAAACCTAGCGCCTTTTCTGGTGTAATGGTAGTAATCTGAACAGGCTTCTTAAGACTTTCCTTAATTTTAGTAGCTGCTTCTGGTTTTTTCAGCATATATTCAATGACAGATGCTATATCTTCACGACCATCTTCTTTTAAAAGTAATGCAGCTGAATATGCCACTTCAGTTGACCCTTTGCCCTTGTAATTGTCAGACCTTCTCTTCTTTTTTTTACTTCCTAGATCCTCGAATGCTTTTCTAAGTCTTTTTGTCATAGTACCAGTAGACGATGTCGATGGTTCTGGACTAATCACATGTCCGCTAGATCCCTGGTATTTTTCTTCAATTGATTGTGGCAAAACCAAACTTGACACGCAATCCGGCCAATCAACATCAGCCTGGAGCCAGTTTTCTAAATGTATCAAGGATACGATGAGATTTCTGCCATTTTTGTGAAGCAGCTCGTGCAAATCTTCGACTAAACTCGTCCAGCGTTACACGATCTTCGTCAGTAATTTGATCAAATAGGCGATCCAAGACTGCTCTGAATCATGATGAAACGAAGTACCTTCACCTCTCAGAATAACAAACATGTTTAAATTCGTACGTAGACTTTCCATTGTAAGTATATCACGGTCGCGGAATAATAGTAGTAGTCCGAAAGTTTGGAATAAACTGAACTATTAGGTGAAAAATAGTTTATTTATATGTCTCCAAAAATCAAAAATGTAGGTGATTAGTAAATTAGTTTTTCTTAATTACCCTTACTAACGATTATATTATTATTAATCAGCGTTCCTAGCCTAAATGATTGTAAAGTGTTTACTAGAATTCATAATCTTAATTACCTAATCACTTTTCAGAATAGGATAATAATTTACGATTTGTATTGTTGAATGCTAGTTCTTAATTAGGCCAGGAAGATAATAGTTGCTAATTAGTACTTATTATGTCAACTTGATGAATAAAATTTATCATTTTCGAAATAAAAGATTATATATTATTTTTCTGAAATTCTGCAGCAGTGACCGTTATGTGTGGTATGTCAAAAAATCACAAATAATTAGTATTAAGACCCCCTGTATGGATATTACGGTTTGACTTTCAGTTCCAAAGAAAATCGGATTTTTCATGCGAGTTTCATACAAATTTTTCGCAAAAAAAAATAACTCATTCGTTTATACGCTAATTTAACATTTTCGACTTATTAGAGCATGGAAATGGTTGGTAGAAGCAGTTCCCACCAAAAAAGCAACACCCTTAAATTGATATCCCTAATTCTATGAAAGCCGATTTTCAGCCCACCGTGCGACACGCTCGGGTCGGTGACGCCTAATCGGGTATATTCGGCTTCAGACAGTCTGTGACGCTTCGCGTATACTCGGCGCTGAATCGCATATACTCGGCGTCAGTCGTGTAAGTTTCCACTTTTAACGTATGGTCAAGCACACGACCTTTCTTTGCAATTGGTATGGTGGCCTGCAAGTGTGTCACATCCTGCTTGCCGAGAAGAGACGGGATGAGACAGAACATTAGTATAGGGGGACAACTACTGGGATATTTTGTATATAAATAAGTTGATAACACAAACAATATTTAAAAACCTTTATTAGGTTTTATAATCAGACATGTGGAAATGTAATAATAAGTACTATTACAATTTTTAAATATCACACATACTTATTGTAGAAGTACCTTATTTATTACCCATTTAAAAGTAAAATTTTTGGGATAATGGAAGGATCTTTGGAAAAAAACAATAGTAAATTGTTTTATCCCTGAAAATGAGATACATAAACCTGTAAGGCTGTTGCAGAACTTATAGTATGGAAAACTTAATTTAAAACTTATTTCTAAACTAAAGATAACTTAATTATTCTTTCATTTCTCCCTCTTCATCTTCTTCCTCGGCTCCTCTTACATACAATACATTGTTACATCTGATGAGGACTTCACCGAGGTTACCTGTAAAAACGAAAATAATTTCAAGCTACAATGGGCCCTTTGGGCTTTGCACCGAGATTGCAATAAAGCAATAATTGTGTTCAGTACACTAAAAAAAGCTAGTAAGTATATGTGAAATGTAGTAATACTCTTGTACTATAATGTACATTGGAAATATACAATCTTATTGATTTCTTCTTGGCAAACAAAAACTAAAAATAATAAAACCGGCCAGGTGTGTGTCAGACCAGGCACAATGAAGGGTTTCATAGTTGGGATGAATTTATCCCAAGAACAAGCTAAACATTGTAGTTGAAAAGCATGTTCTCTCATACATTCCAACTGCAAACGTAAGTTGGTCAACTATTACTCGTAAACTTGTAAAGCCTACTTAGCTGTGATAGTTTTCTTAACTTCGTTGTATATACTACTACCGTGAATGTTTTCACATATCCAAAACTAATCGTTTAGCTGGCAGGGAACGACGACGATTTTTGAAACACCTATCCGACAACACTCCACACCATGGGGTAGATGATAAAAAAAAACCATCCCACTTAATATGTACAGGAGGTACCCTAAAAATTATTTTTTCATGATTTTATTTTACCACTTCATTGGCATGATTAATATGTATATTTTTGCCTAATTATAGCTTTCTAGTACTAAGAGTCTCTGAGCTAAGCTGCGGACGGCCGGACATGGCGAAATTATAAGGATTCCTTTTTGACTACCAATCAGGAATCTCAACTGGCTTGTGTGTCGTCAACATATAGACTGTTGTAGAGAGGTTAGCATCCAGCAATATAATATCAACACAGTAGCTATGACTCGGAGATCATAAATCACACTCACTCACTCACACACCCCACCCTCACTCACTCTTTAGTTATTTACTGTGGTAAGACTGCTAGGTTCTAAGACGACCCACTGACCGGTTTTTCTTAGAAGGTACCACATTTTAGAACCTACCACTGCCAGAGTTATGAATCTCAACCTCAGCTCAGCACAATCCCTTTGTGCCTACATCATTGTTTTGTTACCATCACAAACAAACTAACCTGTACATGAGCCATCGACGATTTCTTCGGTATTAGCTAGTTGTAAATTCATGTATCCGTCTGCAGACACAAGTAAACCTTTGTATTCGTGGCCCCACTTTAGTTTAACTAGCACAGATTTGCCCGTTAGACTGTTGAGGAAAGGTTTAGGGTTTATTGGCATAGCCGCCGCCATTTTAGCAGGATTTCTGCAAGGGAAAATTTGTATGTAGTCTTGCACGTATAATTAAAACCCAAAGAAAGCATAAATGAGCAGAATGTATACCTTTTTACGTTAAAAAGTAAAAAATATAACCTAAACACAATGCCGCTAGAACCAGCCGCCACAAAAGCATAAACTATAGACAATTTAAGACAATAAACAATCACTCTATGAATATATTTTTATTTTTGGCCATGCTTGTCAGTATGCAGAATAGAATAGAATAGGCTAGATTATTTCAAAATGCACGAAATAATTTAATCTTTATCTAATTTTTATGCAGCTTCATCAACTTTTGAGACTGACGTGAAAAGGGGCCAAGTCGACAACGAATCGTCATCGGTCAGCAATACTGTCCAAAGACTAGGTTTATCTTTGCACAGAACTGAGTGGTCCTGGCAAGGACGTTCTTGGGTCCTGGTCAACAATAGTTTTCTTTGTCTACGGTCAGCAACCACATGCGGCAATGAAAGTCCCTAAAATCTTGAATGGCAACCACACGAACAAAACGCCATTTACTTCTGTCTGTTTTTTCTATGTCTATGGTTTAAGATCACGATGTCAACAGTCAGTCATGTCATCATGACATTTTTTCATACAAACGTCAAATCAGTCAAATCAAATCTTGTGTCGTGTAATTGTAATCGTGTTCGTCGATCGTCACACAAATTGCGGCGACTGCAGTTTTCTTATAAAACGGATACAGTTTTAATTTCATAAATTGTGCAGCACACTGTAAACAATTATAATTAATGAGAAAAGGTGATTCAGGCATATTTGTACTATGTCGACTTTCTCGGGTTTTAGTGAAGAGGAATTGAAACGAATAAAATCCGGTGAAACTGGCTCAAACAGCGGTAAATACATACATCCTATCCGTGACTAATTTTAGCGAATAGTTTTTACCATAGGCTTATACCATGACTACGAATGCTCAGTTAATTATTCAAGGCTATAACAGAAATGGGTTGAACTACCTAGGTCTTGTTGGTTTTTCTTCAGTTGTTTACTCTATAAAAATTGAGACTACATAAAATATACAAATAGATCCACGAAGAAAAGGCACCGGGAGGCGTGGAATAACTACTCATTATTTAGACTCAAGATATAAAACTGTTGAAGAAAAAGTTTTGATAACATGATAATAATGTATTGTTCCTATTGTAAAGGTATGATTCCCTAACCCCGCTGCACCTGCACGCGTCAGTGCTGCCGCGTCACTACTGGTCCCCATACATTTCCAGTAGGGTTCGGAATCATACCCTTAGTGTACTGTGAAATGTTTCTATGATGTTCGCACATTATTTATGACCTAATTAAAATACCTCATGTTTAGACCTAAACTAAAGCTAAAAAATCGTAGCAATCGAGCAATCTGCACAACCAGTTGCAGAAGATAAGGTTTTATTCAAGAATTCAGAGAGAGAAAACTTTGTCTATTCAACCAGTATTTATATATTATAATCAATTGTGAATGTGAGTTAATCATCGGATGATCTAATCATCAAGGTTGTAGAATCTATGTATTGTATAATTAGTAGTAGTGGTTATTACAACAAATGGTACTTAGTAAAGTGTGTTTTTAAAAACAAAATATTATTTTTAAATAGGGTTTTTCTATCAGGAATTTCTCAGTAGCAGCCTGGAGTCTGGATTTGTGCCCGGTAGATGGCAATAGGCTCGCCCCCTATTACATGGGACTTAAACATAACTGGCGAAATGTGGGTGTACTATAGGCACACCTCTGCCTAACCCTTCGGGGAAACAAGGCGTGATGTTATGTTTCTGTTATGTAAAATATTATTAATTAGTACCTATATTATTCTATTCTGAACTACTAGATTGTTATAGTGTATTTTACCTCTTGCATGCTGCAGTCATGAATACTAAGTAATTTCCTTTGTGTCTTGCATATACAGCCTTGGCCAAAAGTATTGAGCACCCATGATATCTTTCAGTTTGATGCGGAGTATCAAATAGAAATAAAACAAAACGTTTTATATGGGTTTATTTTACTATTTATTAATAGAAAATTAATATTTTGTGGGTCCACCCTTTGCCTTAATTACGGCAGAAATTCTTTTTGGTAAAGAGTTAACAAGTTTTTTACAGTCGTCAACAGTAATCGAGTTCCATTCTAGGCGCAGGCAGCGTTTTAAATCTTCTTTGTTGTTAATTGTGTGGCGCCTAACCCTGCGCTTTAATAAACCCCATAAATGTTCTATGGGGTTCAGATCTGGAGACTGAGCTGGCCAGTCAAGCAGTTCCGTGTTATTTTCCCGAAACCATCTCATAGTGCGTGCAGATTTGTGGCATGGCGCGTTATCCTGCTGGAATTTGACACCATCCATATTCGTGTCGCCAAAAAGTTTCGTGAATGAAGGCAGTAATGCAGTTTCTAGTACATTTATGTACTTAGTAGAGTCCATGCGACCCTCACACACGAACAATTCGCCAACTCCAGAATCGGTCATGCAACCCCAGACCATTATGCTGCCTCCACCGTGTTTAACGGTTGGGATCACACACTCTGGCTTAAATTCTTCGCCCACACGGCGACACACAAAGGTCACACCAGGTGTACCAAAAATCTGCAATAAAGAGAAAAATATTGAGTTCCGTAAAACTAAAATAAATTCAATTATGCGTTTGGTTTTTAAAACATTTTATAAAATTGTATCAGGGCATTAAATTGACTTACTCACCTCAAAGTTTGATTCGTCTGACCAAACAACATTTGACCAATCTTCAGCGGTGAAAGTTCGGTGTTTTAAAGCCCATTTCAATCGAGCTTTTTTGTTGTTATCGGAGAGCCATGGCTTCTTCCTAGCTTTACAGCCTTTCAGACCAGCTTCTTGAAGTCTTCTGCGAGTAGTTCGAGCAGAAATTGGCTTCTTAATTTGTTCCCACAACTCAGCAGCGAGCTCTGAAGATGTTTTTTTCCTATTTCTTAACGACTCTCTCAGTAACTGACGATCTTGACGGTCTGTGGTGATGCGTTTGCGCCCGGTTCTCGGTCTATTTTCATGTGATCCGGTAGTAGAGAATCGCTGAATAGCATATTGCACGGATCGGCGCGAACATTTCACAGTTTTAGAAATCTCTACTTGTGATTTCCCTTGCTCATACAGAAGCTGTATCTGCACACGTTTTTCTAAAGAAAGTTCGTTTTGTTTTGGCATATTGCAACGATAACACTTAAAACTTCTGAAATAAAATACAAAAGGCGCACTAGATCACTGGATGTGTTCACAACGAGCGATGGTAGCGAACTGATAAATAAATACAAAAATTGTAAAAAACACATTTTATTGCACCCAGGTGTTTTATTGCTAGCTGTGCGGCGTGGGTCATTGTTTAAACCTTTATAGATGGCCGAAAAAAGAATTCTTCAACAATAGATTTGGTTTACTCCCATACTTTCCGTGAACGAGCGAAATTTGTAAGGTGCTCAATACTTTTGGCCAAGGCTGTACATAGATCTATGTTGCAGCATAGCACAGGCATAAGACCTCATAACTTACATCTATTTTTAAATCTTTAACACTCTTCATTATATTTCATGTCTTACTGAGATGATATGGTGTAAGTATTACTAGAACAAACCAGTAACCCTACCTTTAAGTAATTGTTGCATTGTGTAGAGTTTAAACGCATGTTTTCTTTTTGTTTGTAAATTAGTGTAAACAATTCTTGGTAGATTTAATAAATAAAATAGAATAGAATAATTATTTATTTGCATAGAAAGTAGGTACAAAAAAAATGCAGATGGTTTTATAATTAAGAGATCCATACATTCTACATTAAATTAGGCATGCAAACATTTAGCACAAGTGCTTAATAGTCTAAAATAATGTCAATAATGTAAAAATTGTTATAATATGGTCAATAAAATAAAATAAAGAATTAAAGATGTCAGGATTAATTAGGTAGGTAAATATAAAGTTTTATCATTTAGAAATTCACTAATGGAGTAATAACATTTATCAATTAATAAGACTGACAATTTCTTTTTAATCAGTGGAATGGACTCGTTTTTTATTCCATCGGGTATTTTGTTATAGATAATCGGGCATATACATAAAACACTTTTACTTAATAATGCAATGTTATGACTACTAACACGTAGCATGTTTGTATACTGCCTGTACCTATATATAAAATAATTTATTATTATTTCCTTTATTACAATAAATACATATACATTATATTTTTAAATATTAGAATATAAAGATTATAAAAAAAAACATTTAAAAATATAAAAAATAGTAGCCCACCGGTATCGGGAACAGGGTCCAAGCTACCGGCGGTCAGGGCTCCAGAGAGAGGAACCTCCTAACAATGCGAGCCGTGTCCAGAAGTACCGCTTTCTGAATCAAGCCCTTAATCCAGCTGCCCAACGAGAGCCTCCTTAGGTGTTGGTCGAGGCTCTTGGCAATTAAGCCATTGGCTGATACGACTATCGGCACAATGATCGCTGAGTCCACATCCCACATGTCGACAACCTCGCGGGCCAAGTCAAGATACTTGATTTGTTTATCTTTCTCGGCTTTCACGAGGTTCCCGTCATGCGGGACAGTTACGTCAATAATCATTGCGCGCCGCTCTATTCGATCCACCACCACTATATCAGGCTTATTGACAACAATAGTCCTGTCAGTGATGATGGATCGATCCCAGTACAATGTGATATGTCCATTTTCGAGAACTGGGTCGGGCATAGGGTTGCCAGGCGTCCGGCTAAAGCCG
Organism: Fissipunctia ypsillon; assembly: GCA_947568875.1. NCBI lineage: Eukaryota > Metazoa > Arthropoda > Insecta > Lepidoptera > Noctuidae > Fissipunctia > Fissipunctia ypsillon. Next base: position 18,281,836 of record OX387658.1, read on the forward strand.
AACATAGGTAGGCTTTTTGATTGTGTTCGGCCAAATTAAACGGTGTCCGGCCTGTCCGGCTTTTGTTAAGCTAGCTTCCTAGCTTTTTTTTCTCGTCTACCCCATGGTGTGGGGTGTTGTTGGATAGGTATTTCAAAAATATTGCAGGTTTGTGGAAACAATTTTTCGATTAAGGGATCCGTTTCTAAAATATTAAGCTTTAAAGTGCAAATTTTTGTTAGAGAAGTGTCCCCCCATGCCAGCTAAACGGTTAGTTTTGGATATGTGAAAAAATTCACGGTAGTAGTATATACAACTAAGTTAAAAGAAAAGCTATAACAACTAAGTAGGCTTTACAAGTTCACGAGTAATAGTCGACCAACTTACATTTGCAGTTGGGATGTATGAGAGAACAGGTTTTTCAACAACAATGTTAAGTTTGTTCTTGGGATAAATTTATGCCAACAATGGAACCTTTCATTGTTCTTCCGACACGCACTTGGCCGGTTTTTTTTCATTCGGCATCTTTCACTTGAGTGAAATGTCTGAACACAAAATAAATGAAAAGTTAAAAATGTATTCATTAGTGAATCAATCAAATATTGGATTTCAGTATTCGGCATCTGTCACTCGCCTACCGAATGATCGAAAAATTAAATGAAATGGCCAGATGAATGTTTTTTATTCATTAGTGAAGAAGTTTTGTTTTGTTTTCTTAATTTTATTTTTGTGTTTTCCCTTGGGAAATAATAATATGAATGATTAGTAGTAATAAAGACTGATACGTTATTAAATTTTATTTTATTTCATTAGAATTTAATAAGTTTTATGGTAAATGATAAAAAATCCTAGTTTTACGTAAAAACAATTTTGTCGAGTTATTACTAAGACACAAAATCCTTAATAATTTAGGGTGTCCGGCTTTTTTACCCAAATGTCCGGCCAAACTGGCTGGTCTGTCCGGCTATTAGGTTAGACGACCTGGCAACCCTAGTCGGGCACATACCTGTAGTACGGCACTTCCGATTCCACGAGACTGTATTTCAGAGCAAGTTGCTGATGGATAATCCTGGCTACAAGGTTGTGTCTATGCAAGTACTCTTCGTTAGCTAGACGAGAACACCCGGAGATGATGTGTCGGATTGATTCTCCCGGACGGTAGCATGCCCGACAGATGTCAACCGTGCCGTCCTTCACAATAAATCTCCGGTAATTGTTCGTCATGATAACTTCGTCCATAATTGCACAGACAAAACCTTCGGTTTCCCCAAAGAGGTCACCAAAACGCAGCCAGGCTACGGACGCTGGGAAATCTACATCGGGTTCATGTAGGGCCCGGAAAAAGCGTCCGTGGAGCTCCTTACTGTACCATACCTCCAGGCGATCGTCGTGTCAAGCACTACAGGCTTGCGCCAGTTCTCTTTATCCAAGGAGAGCGGGGTGAGGCCCTTGTCCACTGCGACCACATCTCGATGCATCCCCACGTCGTCTTCAAGGAAATATTCCCTGAGACTGCATATCTCGCGATTGTGGAGGGTCTTGACATTTAAAAAGCCTCGACCTCCACACTTTCGCGGGATATACAGTCTCATTACCGATGATCGTGGGTGATGCATTTGATAAAAATAATGTATTATTATTATTTAACGTGTCTTTGACATATCTCGGAACCCTGGGGTCCCAGGCCTTTGTAAGGTGTATGAGGGGCCGAAGCCAACTCGCAGAGGCCCATTAGACGCTTTTAATTAAATGAGGCACCAACGACGATTATCCTATTATTATTATAAGCCTGCGTTGTCCCGCTGCAGGGCAAAGGCCTCCCTTCCCTCTTTCCACTTTTTTCGGTCTACTGTGTTTGCAAACCAATCATTTAAGAAGGAGTCCAGCTCATCCTGCCATCTCTTTCTGGGCCCGTCGCGTAGTCGCGTCCTGCTCTAACCTAACCCTAACCAAATAATAATAATTTTTCTATACAACCAGTAATATATTTTCTTCTGTTACAGCCCTTCAAATAAATGCAGTAAATGTGAAGAAACTGGACAAAATTGGCTACAAGCCGAAGAAAGCCACCAACCAATACAAACTGCCAATATTACAGAAAGAGAACTATGATGATGCTATAGACAACATAGAATTCGATAAGTGTAAACTTAGCTTAAGATCACCAACAACACTACGAGAAATGACTGCAGAAAATAATAAAGAAAATCGTGGTAAAAATGATAATGTTAACACAGAAGTTCATAAAGAAAACAGTGTAGAAACAGAAAATGTTAATAACAATAAAATGGATACAGAAAATACATATAAAAGTTATAAAGACACAGATACACCAGTTCTTGAAAGGAAGAACAGTATAAATGAAGCACCAGACATTGTTAGGGGTGTTGATAACTATTCAGAGGATGAGCTGGAGAATCATAGGGTGAAGTTACAAGAACTGCAGCTGCGGCAGAAACTGATGGAAGAACAAAATAAGAGGAGGAAGGAGATGCTTGCAAAGGCACTAGCGGATAGGTATGATATTTTATGTTGTTTTAAATGTTTAGTTTGAGAGGAAACAAAATAATTCATAATAATAATTCATAATCATTTATTTGCTAATATAGGTAATTACACAAAGTTATTGAGAGTAAAGCACAGTCCGACCATATTACACCTTGAGGCATGCAAATCACAAGCTAATCCAAAATAATCCAAGTAATATTATAACGTCGTTGATACTGCAAATGTCATATGTCAAAAAATATTGAAATTTGGTTTTTGACGCAATCGTAATGTTAAGATTACGAGTTTGGATACTTTTGCATCAAAAACCGAATTTAAAAATTTTTTTTGTTTAAAAAAAATTTTAATCTTAAGATTACGATTTTGGATACTTTTGCATCAAAAACCGAATTTCAATATTTTTTGACATATGATGATATGACATTTTGCAGTATCAACGACGATAAATGTGAATTAATTTGTATGTTTGAATGTTGGTTACTCAATAACGCAAAAATGGCTGCATGGATTTGGGTGAAATTTGGCACACAGTTAGTTTATAACCTGAACACTTAGGATACTTTTTATACCAGTAGTACGTTCCCGTGGGATATTTTACGACATCCGCGCGGGCGAAGCCGCAGTAAAAAGCTAGTACACATGTGTTGAAAATAGCGCCATTAGCCTTAGCTTCGGGGCGTGTAAAACGTGGAGTTTTGCTACTACAAGAAGTATTATTTCTTTTTCTGTTTCTGATAATTCGCTTTTTGAGATTTGAGAGATACTGACGAACAATTTTGAGGAAGCCTTTCATTATCAGAAGTGGATGTTTTTATCTGTCGTAAAACACCCATCATAATGAATATACTTTACAAAAATCCTAATAAACACTTTAAAACATTGATTGCACAGCACTTGTGAAAGAATTTACAACTTTGTGTGTGCCAGTTCCTAAAAATATTTTGAAACATACATTGATTAATTGCGTACCTACACACATTTTTTTTCCCATGATAATATGTAAGTAGTTGGGAAAAACTAACAATGAATATTATTGTATAACTAGGTCAACAGTTGTTTGATCAAATGTTTCTAAATATTAAAATTTAATTATCAAGCTCGGATATAGGTTCTTTTGTATCTGCAGTATTTTTTTTTTTTGTCTGCCAGCTGTTTTTATTTTGATATGAAGAATGTCATCAGCCTAGTTTTGATTTAAATGAAATGTTAAGTTTAATTGTTGCGTTAGTGGCGGAAGCCAATTTATCATTTATCTAAATTATAAATAGTTTGCATCAATTATTATGCGGCGATTGCCCTAGAAAATCCATAGGTACCCTCCTAAACTAATAGGCACTAGGTAGTAACCAGATTTCTGCGCCTTCATAAACTGCCGGGCTATCTTATTTAAATAGTACCTAACCCATCATCATCATCGGTCTAAAGCAGTCTACTGCTGGACATAGGCCTCTCCAATTTGACCCCATCCAGCTCGAGTCTCGGCACCTCTCATCCAGCTGCTGCCAGCCATCCCGCGAAGATTGTCGCTCAACCTAGCATGAGAGCATTATACCTTACGTTTGCCGTTTCACAGTCTCAGTAGAGACCGCGAACCGATGACCGGCCCATAAGTACCTAATCACCATTCCTAATGTCCTCTCCCAGGCCGGACTGGTATGTATCCAACCCATACAAATTCAAAGACTTATTGGTGTAAGGGAATTAAGGAGTAAGGAGCCAACTGTTACCATGAATTCAGCACATGAATCTAGACCCCGCAACAGGAATTTTTCGCCTATTAACAAAAAAAGCGTGGTAAAAAAACTTTGTATAAAAAAATACAAAAATGCAATAGGTACCTACACGGTCAAAATGTATGGGACAGCTGATTTTCGATGAGCTCATGTTCAGAGTTTGCGCGTCGATTTCTCTTACATTCTTATTTTTTTTTTTTTTGGGTGGGAAATCATCAAATGACTTCTCCCGCTCCGAGTGGAGCGGCAGAGCGTGTCAGACTTTTACTGACTAAAACTCACCCGTGTTCCTTCAGTTGCCGATGCCAGGGGCCACGGTAACTCTTTCGAACATCCCGTAACCCTGGCAGGCATCGGCCCTAGCGGACCCCATCAGTTCGTACTAACATCTCTTTGAGGCGCGCGTGGAACACAACGCGCCGTCGACCTTCTCTGCACCCTGTATGCATGCGAGTCGAAATTTCGTACATCGAGAGATCGGCGCTTTAAGCAGAAATTCGCACGGACCTAAAAATATCGCGGCGATTTTTTTTCGCGCACTGGATTTTCAAAGCTCTGCTTAGCGCCAAGAGTTGAAAATCCAAGGAGTGTTTTTTCGACGCGCTGGATTGCACTCTGTTGGATTCTCAATGCTCGGCTCAACACCGAGAGTTGAAAATGCAGTGCGCGATCAAATCTCGCCGCGATATTTTTACGTCCGTGCTTACGTCGGCTTATTGTTGCGCCGTGACCTCCGCTATAGATATTTTAAGGTATTCTAACCGAATGCCACAAAGATGTGATAAATCTATGCGAAATCGTTATTCTATCGAATAAACTAACCATTTCAGCCATCTATATCTCGCGTTATCAATACTCACTATCAATATTCAAGTGGCTTCGAGTTTTATCTCTCCCTATGATTCAGTATTCTATATTCAGTTCAAATGTCCTGTACTGATATTTATTTGTAGTTTACAAACAAAATTTATAAAAATGGTTAATATGAATAAGTTTTATAATCTCATCACTAAGACTATTTGGTTAGTGGTTTGTATTTGATACTAAGTGATGTTTAGGTCAAGAATTGTTCCATCATTGTTGTACATGTGGATGTATAAATCATCAAATTTTTTACAGCATACAGCATCTCCACTCCTGTTTTGCATCTGTGGCCAAAAAACATTTTCGCCTAGAAGGATCCGGATGATTCTTTGTGTGCAAAAATGATTCTCTTATAAATATTCATTTCTTAGTTCCGCAGTGGAAAGTGAATAAGGATCTGTTCCCAAATTGTAGTTTTGAAATCGTTATCATCCAAGGCCTTTTTCAACCCACTGCAGCTTGCCAGCTTGCAGGACATAAACCTGCCTTTCACGCCCCATTTCTCCCAGTTTTCGCACCAATCTATGAAGCAAATACTCTGAATCCTTTGCAAATTAACAAACGGTAATTGTTTACTGCTTCAGGACCAAACAAACGACTGAAGAGGTGTTGAGGCTAGAGAAAATCAAGAAGGAGCTACAAGTATTGGACAGTCAGTTCTCGCAAGATGTGGCTGTGTTGAGGCAGAAGATCGACCAGGCATGCTTCAGTTATGCTGATGCTGAGTATGTTACAAATACACAATTCTTTAAAAAACGGAATTCTTAAAGGATCACTCGTGTGTCTGTCTTTAAATATGGAACTTCGACTTTTGGGAAACAAATAAGAAAATTAAAAAAAAAAAGTTTTGCACACTACACATATGACATATCAAATGAAAGGGCTTACTGTGAGGGTCTCAAGTATATTTTTTATAATCTTAAAATAAACAGTTTTAAAGTTATTTGAGAAAATAGATTAAAATTGACGATTATCTCTGAAACTACCGAGCCTAACATTTTGAAATAAATACAGAAAATAGTTCTAAACTTATAGATTACAGGAAAACATATAAGAAGTCAATAAATAACATGGTAAATCTCCCAATATTGTGCATACAAACTTACATTTGCAGTTGGAATGTATGGGAAAACATGTTTTTCAACTAGGTACAATGTTAAGTTAGTTCTTGGGATAAATTCATTCCAACTGCGGAACCTTTCACTGTGCGTGGCCTGACACGCACTTGCCTGGTTTTTATGTTACACAAGCCCATCGGCAAAATGTCGAAGTTCCGTACTAACTTTCATCCCCTACTTACCCCCTTTAGAAGATGAATTTAAGAAAATCCTTCCTTAGTGCTCACATTCATTACAAAAGGAACTCTTGTGCACAATTTTATACTTCTAGATCTAGCGGTTTACGCTGCGCGTTGTCTGTCAGTGTATGAATTTGATTTTTTTATTAAATAATATCGCTATATCGTTGTGCAAGGCCCCAAGGTCAGATGTAATGGGACTGGGTTTGTCGAACAGAAAATACCACCGGTAGTAGTCGCTGCCCTGCCTATCTTCAGCGACGTTTTGCTTGTAAATAGTACTTACAGTAATCGTGCTACTAAATTATACGTCTTCAATTGCATGGTAACCTAGATTTCATGAAATTCTGTGGGTCTACTCTTCGCAGCCTGGTCCCGGTTTTGCTTCATCATCATCATAATTTACTTAAAGGCAATTTACTTGGGTGTGAAAACTGTACGGTATTTGTACCTACTGTGAGCACTATTTATTCTTCAATTAACACTTTTAGCGTCGTCTGGAAATACATAAGACACGCCCGACTTTAGCCTACATTTATTATAAGAAAATCATTTTCTTGGTAAAGTCGTTGAACTCATAGTAAGACGTTATCTCGTTTCGGTACAAGCTACACAAGAATAGCTTATACCGAGGCGAAAAAATAAACTTGCCAGCGTTACTGTTGGGCTGAGGATATACCCGACCTTAGTATCATCGCTTTTAATAGGCAATGCCCCCAAGCATTGCTTGAATTGCTATAGACTGCTGGGTCTAAATCCATGCATTTTTCCAACAAATAACAAAATACTAATATAAACATAATTTATAATTCCAGAAAACACTACCTAAAAGTCGAAAAGGAATTCCTACAAGCGAAAATCCAATTACAAAAGGAGAAGGAGAAAAAAGAGTTACTAACAGAACATTTATGTGCTCTTATCACTCACAACGAGACTAGAAAAGCTCAGAAATTAGAAACTTTAATGTTAGAATTAGCTACTGATAAGAAACAAGAGAAATTAGAAATACAAGAGAATGATGTGAAAACAGTTGAAGACGACAAACCAGTGATAGTTGACGGTGTTGATGAAAGAACTGGTAAGATTGTTGAAATGACACCTGAAAGTTAATTTTCTATAGCAGATTTTTTCTTGTGTAGCCGAGAATGTAAACAAAGCATAGACACGATTCCTTCTATCAGTTTGGTAGTATTTTGACAAACAGAACAACAGTGGTGCGGGTATGATTTAAGTCATCATGAGTGTGAGTTCAGAGTTGTATTGTGTCAGTTGTTATTTTTTTGCCGTTATCATAATAGAAAACGAATAGTGGAATTGATTGATAGGGAATCAAATGTTTACATTTTTGGCAATGACAAAAAAAATCGTGTATAGCCTTTAAAACTGGTGCATTTAAATACTAAAATATCCTCATAGACTGTAATGCTGTCTTTAAAATAGTTTTCTTGTCATAATAACTTATTAGTTATAAAAAGAATAGTTATAATTTATACTAATTTATTATAATTTGTCGGAGGAGTGAATAACAAACTGAAAAAAAAAAACAATATTTTTAGATTTTCTACAAGTTGTAGCTATATGGCAACGAATTTTCAATGTAGGTAAAGTATGAAACTATTTTCTGAATTAAGATTGTATGTGCCTTATTTATATGTACCTTGTATGTGTTTGGGCTGTATTTTGGGAGCTAAGAAATGATGATAAATAGAAATATAGATTCTGTTACGGTTTTAGCAGTTTACTAGGCTTGTCATATTCCATGGCTGGCCATAGGCCCTCTCAAGCAGTGCCACAACTTTTTCGAATTGCTCGAAAAACATCTAATTTGTACTGAGTTTCGACTAGGCCAGGATCCCATACCACAAAACTTTACAATTACAATTTACTATACTCGGAATTTTAATTCGATTCCAGATTTGACAATTTCAGTGTTGCAACGTTATGACAAGTACTAAATAGTGACGTTGCGAAATTATTCGATATGGAAATGGAATATTTCCAGATCGATTCTTCTCGTTTATAATTTTACTCTCGTAAACTAGTATATCAGGAAATTAAATATTTCTGAACCGATAATTTAGTTTTGACGATTAATTAACGATCTGAGACTTTTCTTTTATAATTGTGTGTGAAATAAATAAAAAAATGTGATCATGAAGGAACATGACAAATAAAACAGATAGATGTATTATGGTAATAATTTATTTTATAAATTGTCGCCGTCATCGCTATCGCTATCGCTGTCACTTTCTGTAACATTTATTATAAATGTGTCTGTGATATTATCAATTAACATATCTAGCCTACTCATTTTTTCCTCTTCTTTGACAACATGGGATACGCATTTAGACCATTCGGTAGCCGTAATTTTTTGAATGCCTTCCTGAAATAAATTTCTCACGTCTGTCAATTTGAAGGTTTTATTATTTTGAGCTACATGCCCCTTTACCTGCGCCCATATCAATTCGATAGGGTTTAGCTCGCAATGGTAAGGGGGCAGTCTTAAAACCGTGATCCCATGTTGTGCTGCCATTTCGTCTACAGCGTACTTATTAAAAGACTCGTTATGTGGAATCAGTTCTAAAAGCGTAGCTTTAACCATATCTGGTTCGTAATGAATATTTTTATTTAAAAGCCAATCTTGAATGGCAGCTTTTTTCCAGCTCATTTTTGGTGCCGTTTCCAATTTTCGGGAGTGGTAAGGTGCATTATCCATCACCACAATTGAGTTTGGTCTTAATTTTGGTAAGACTCCAGCGAACCACTCCTCAAAACAAACTGCATTCATCTCATCATGGTAATCTTCACAATTTTTCTTTGCTTCAAAAATCATGAGCCCCTCTTCCAGGAAGCCTTCTTCACTACCTATATGGCTAATTATGAGACGTTTGCCTTTTCCAGATGGATTTTTTAATCCAGTGGTCAGTCCCTCCAAAAACGCTTGTCGAGATGATGTGACTTTCTTGTCCACCCAAGTTTTTTTTACAGTATGACCTTAAAATAAATATAGTACATGAACATTCAATATTACTATTAAATTTAATGTAAAATGTATATAAATTCATTTTGTGTATAAATGTTAGCCTACCTGCGTTAACCCAAGTTTCATCTTGATAATATATAATAATATGTCTCCCTTCTCGTCGAAACTGACATATAGATCGCAAGTAACGCTGGCGCCATGTTATTATATCATTTCGATCAATAAGTGTGCTCTTGCGTGACCGTGCAACAAATTTAAAATTAAGATGCTTCAAAATTTTTCTGAGGGTGTCTGGAAATCTTGGGCATTTCTGAATCATCGTTCATCACTTGTAAAATATAAAATAGTAAATTTTATAATAGATTGGAATCATTACTTATATATAAAAGATGTAGGTATAAAATAATACTGTCTGACTGATTGACTAACCTTTGCAATGGTTGGAGGTTCATTTCGGTAAAAGAACTGATGAACAATTCTTCGTATTGCAGAGAATGTAAATTCATCAAAAAAAAAAAAAAAAAAAAAAGTAATGATTTACTTTTTCAGTAACAGTGAAAGCTTTTCGTGGACGTTTTTTTCTTGGGGACAAGAAAACATCCACGTCTTTTTGTGATGTACTTTGCTGAGGATCCATTTTGATGGAAAACCAAAACAAATAGATTCACTCAAAGTTCACAAAAAAACTATAAACGTAAAAACAAACACAACGTAACAACACTTTAACAAAAACCCAACAAAATAACAAAATATCGATTCGCAATGAAATAAGATATTCGTGCAGTCAGACTGGGAGAATGAAGCCGAATGACACGATAAACAAAATGGCGATAGCTGCACGAGCGCGCACGGGTTGCCAATACTGAAAACTATCTAGGCTCTTTTATTATAAGTTTTGTTTTTAATATAAAAACAAAAATATTAACTTTTTATAAAATAGAGCAGCGATTACTAATTAATAAATAATTATTATGAATAATTATGTATTTATTTAAATAAAAATCAATAATTTAGTCTTTAATTGGCACACTGATGGCACACACACTGATTGTTTATCGATTTTTTTTCATCACTACACTATTATATGTGGTATCATTATTTCACAAAATGACAGTAGCTAATGTCAAATCTGGAATCGAATTAAAATTCCGAGTATAGTTACAATTTTGTAAATCTTACAAGTGTCTGTACCACAAAACTCTAAGCCATATAATTCTAACAGAAAAAACCATACAACGAATTGTAGTGACAAGTCTACAATTTACATATTTGTAATTTCTGTGTTAAGCAATATTTTCTACTTACAATTTAAGAACTAAACTTAGACAGTAGTAGTAGACTTGTAAAGTTTTGTGGTATAGGGCCCTGGAATAACTAAAATACAGCTTAAACATAAATTAGCTATAAAGTATTATCCAAGTTATTTAATTATTCATGTAGAGCATGACTTAACAAAAAATTTCAAACAAACTATGTGTTATCATAAGGTTGAATATTTTCGGCCAGTTGTACTAAAGCCAAAAAAAGAAAAGTAACTATTTTTATAACTGACATAATAGTATATTACGTATTTTTGTAAATTGTTACTTGAGATAGTCTGTCAAATTATATGTTTATTTTTACTATGATATTAATAAAACAAATTAGTACTCAATTACTATGTACTTTATTTTTAAAATATACAGTAGACTTAACAAAACTATTGTTAGTGTTTGTACTTTATGCATTATCAAATTCGAAGTATGATCAAAATACTCTTTGTATGCATTTTCTCTATTTGTGCACCAAATGCTATGCAGTTGAAAAAGGATTATTCCGTCGACCATGACTTCAAAATGTTAATTCTAAAACATATCACATTTTCTCAGGAATTCTCACACAACACAGAACGTAGTGAAATCATCAACATTTACAATTACTAATAAAAATAGGTATATTTTCTCAAATCACGCATTCATTAAAAATAGGCCTATGGACGATGACTATGACATGAACATACAACTGTAGTATACTGACTCAAATTCCTTTTAGTTCTTCTAAGAAAATACTGTTCGTTCCGCTTTTTTTATAGAAGAATGTTCACCGTCGCTTGGTGAAGAACATCCTTCTACCTGTATGCTATCCCCAATTCCAATACGAATACTTCTTCCCGTTTTCTTTCAATATTGCTTTGATGTTAGTATCGGCATTTTGTAGCTCTTTGCGATTATCTCTTTCCATTTTGATGAGTTCTAGTCCACGTTTTGCTGCGCAATGGTATCGCTGACTGAGTGATGCTTCAGATCCTTTGATTCGTGGAATGTGGCCGGTGTAGCCCGCTATCGGTGGAAACTCTGGAGATATAGTGTTTTCTGTAAAACAAAACAATAAGTCAAAAAATGGACCTAAGTTAGAGCCTTGTGGAACTCCTGATGATAATAGTAAAAGTAAAGAGACTGCGTATTTGATTTGCATTATTTTAGGAAAAACATTTCCTGTCTATTAACAATAAAGCCTTCATGCATCTAAGATTTATTGATTTTCAGTTGTTAGTGTTTTCTTAACTTAGCTAACACTATCGAAGGCCTTCGTAAAAACTATTAGCTTACCTTTATACTTGTTGATTTCTCTGAATCTGTTCAAGTCCCGTCGGATTTCATCTCTGGAGTGTACAGTTTCCATCTTGGGCGCGCTTCTCGATCGAACATAGCTTCTATTCAGGTCCGCTTTACGTCTTAGTTCCCGTTGTCTGTCTGTGAAATCCGCCATGCAGTCGTCTGCAGTTCGTCCATATGATTTGCCGTAACTGAAATATCGTAAACGATAAATGTGGATTATTCCTCGATTAGATCTTAGATTTTAATCCACTTATCTTCTATGAGTGGTAATTTCATTATAATTTTGCATAACAGATTTACATAAAACATAACATGACATGACGCTTGTTTTTGCCGAAGGGTTAGCCTCATTTACACGGTGTGATTTATTTGCCTGTGGCATACCATAAGTTGAAGCAACAATATATGTGGCATTGTCTAAATAGTGTTTAGCGATGCAAGTATTTTTTGTTTCAATTTTATTGTATGCCACAGACAAGAAACTTGCATCGTGTAAATGGCGCTTTAAACAGTGGTGCACATAGTAGGTACAACCAAATTTCGCTAGTTATGTGCGTGTTGTATTTTGTTATCATAATATTTAATTTTTAAAGAATCCTATGAGTTGAAAACATCAATTTTTAATTTCCAGGTGGAACATACCCGTACAGTTTTGACTGATATCGATCAAATATTTGTGAGCGTCCAAGCAAAAAGGGTTCTCGGCATTTAGTTTCCGAGATATACGCAGTTTTGTAAAGTTGGGTGAAAAAATTGGTATTTCTCGATTTTAATTGATTATTAACAGTGATCGGAATAGGGTGAGTATATTTACCTACAGTTTGTAGAACAGAGACAAAAATCGGAGACTTCCTTACAACAAAAAAAATTTTTACCGGTAAATTTACTAGAACTTTAATTATGTGAATTTTAACATCTTATTAATATTTAAATTGTGAATACCTTTCGTTTTATAACGACTGCTTAAAAAAGGAGCGTTTTCTTGGTTCACGTGATCTTTATTTCGTTAGTCCACCATAACTCCTGATCTACCAAATGAATTTAGGTGCCGTGAGTGACACTGTATTTTTTTTGATGTAACTCGCGGCAATATGTACCTAATTTTTTTTATTTGGTTTTGGGTTCTATCACGCTATTTTCTTTCGCGCTGTTTTCACAATTTGATTGCACGATAAACATTGAGGTTAAAAGGTAGCCACTTTATAAAACAAATTCGACTGTAAATTCTTTACATTCATTTATTGTCAAATCAAACATCAATGAAACAAATAGAAATATGAACTACAAAAACAATTTGTCTCTTAAAATAAAGATTTTAAAACTATAATTCAATCAAATACCTAGAAAAATAAAACAAATCATAAATCAGTGTCGTCATTATCAGTACCATGACTTATTTTGTTTTCTCGTAGGAAATTAAAGTAGATCAACATAATTTTTTCAATATTTTGTACATTCAGTCGGTTTCTTTTTACGTTTAAAACCCATTTATAAATTGAAAACGATCTCTCAACATCCACAGATGTAAGTGGTGCATATTTGTAAATTAGGTCATCGTCATCTACTTCAATTTCCTTTACAATTTTTTCACTTTTTTCCCGAATCAAGTCGTAATCTGGATTTCGTTCTAGGACTAGCTCTAATTTATTTTCGACTACTTTATTAGAAGACCAACTTAAAATACATCGAACGTTGTCTATAATTTCTAAGCTCTCTAATATAGATAACTGGGTTTTTTGAAGTTTAGTTATTGCTTCTTCGATAACAGTGAAGTTTTCATTTATAAAATTCAGATCTAATTTAATGTTTTCATCGTTAATAGCTTCTTTTGCTTTCCTTATGGACAAGGCTTCGTTGTTATTAAGACAGTTTAATACATTGGATATTTCCTGAAAGTATTTTGATAAATAACTCGCTGTCTTCAACCATGTACCCCATCTTGTTATTACGGGTTGTGGTGGAAGTGGTATATTAGGATATATGTTTTTGAATATTTTTACCCTGTTGGGTGATTTTAAAAATATCTTTTTTATATTTGATATCAAAGTATCAACATTTTCATATTGAGAACGCACTTTTTCTGATACTCTATTTAATGCGTGTGCCAAACATGTGATATGGAGCATGTTGGGAAAATCATGTTTTAATAAACGTCCGGCTCGTAACATATATGCGACACTGTCAGTGCATAGCATTAAAACATTATTTATTTTTTCTGAAAATGATTCGCCCCACATTTCACTTAGAGATTCTGTAACAAATTGGGCTATTGTTGCCCCATTTACTGTTTCTAGTACTTTACAAGCAATCAAGTATGGCTGAGTTGCAACATTTTTTATAAGAGGCATCACCATTAAATGCACTATAAATCTGCCCATAAAATCGGTAGTTTCATCAAGTGATATCCATACTTTATTGTCTCCTATTGTATTATAAATTGTCTTTAATCGATTTTGAAAGACAATATTTAAGTATTTTTTTCGTAACAGAGATTCAGATGGGACTTTCTTTTTCGGGCAAATACAGCAACAATTACAACATAAATATTTGTCGAAAAATGTTTTGAATGCTACATTATCAACTTGATTCCAAGGTATGTTACACAATATTAAAAAGTTTATGAAATCACTGTAAAATTCTTCATCAAGCTTTTGTCGCCTCCCTTGGTGCACTGCTCCTTTGATGTGCCGATCAACATTACTTTTATGTGTAGCTGTTAATGAAACCTCACATTTTGTGCAGAATATGGTACCACTTGCTTCGTCATAAACTAGTTCAGGATTATTTAAAATCCAACTCTTTACCACTTCAGGTCTCATGTTCGCTATTGCGGTCAAAATATAAATAAAATTACCTGAAAAAATTAAAACAATTGAATTAGCCTTGTGAGGAGGATGAAGAATAACATGTTTGACAAACCTAAAGATGGAAAATTCACTATTTGATTCGATAACCATTGATTCAAAGAACATCTGTCATGCATGGCCTCTATACGCTGTGTCCTGGTGGCCTACCGCGAGTTCTTAACGCGATTCAATTTACGCTCAGGGATCGAGATGGCGCTAGACGACTTGTATAGCTCTGTCTCCTTCCAACAGCCTAAACTGGATCGCGTTAAGAGCTCGTGGTAAGGCCTTTGGCTCTAAAATATCACGAATATGACTAGTGTATGGATTAATCCGTTTCTCTAGGCACAATTATCAATCCTAAATTGAAAATATGTATAATATTTAAAAGCCGAGGATCATAGAACGTTACACCTACGTACTTTGGCACTATTGAGGTTATGCTGTCAAAAGCATAGACTTAGAGAGGAAACGAATTGTAAGACCATTTATCTCTTTCCTGTAAGACATATTTATTGTCTACGGTAATGTAGAGGAAAGAGATAGATGGTCATGTGATTTCTTTTTTTTCTTTCTAGAAGGTGTGACCAATTTTATTTGACATTTGGCTAGGGAAACCTCTAAGTCTATGGTCATAAATAAGTCTGCAGCCATGACTACAACCACAGCTAACCATTTATATAAACACAATGCAGTAAAATATATTTATTTATGTCAATGGCTAAAACCACAAATCGCACAGTAAGTACGTAACGAAGCAAGAGCAACAAATTAAGGAGCGCGCGGTGAACGTTTTGACAGTTGTCATGCTCGTCAGGGTATACATGTTCTGTGGTCATGTCACAATGCGTTTCGCGTAATATTTTCTACGTAATAGAATGTTTCGTTTTTAGTCATGCATTTTTCTATATTTACTATCAACCTGTCATTTGCAACTCAAATCGGCGTACCTAATCCATAGCCCCATATAAAAATGATTACAGTGACTTTAATTTACAAGAACCAGCAAATACAGTCCAGTCTCAAACAACAACGTCGGACTTTTGGTCTGCTTGAATTAAATCGATTACTTATTTTTAATAAAAAAAAAAGTTCATAAGGCTTAATATTAAAATTAATTGTACTTACGGTGTATGCAGAAAAGTTAAATTCAACGGTATCCAAATCACAAATATCGGAGTCCAAGAAACGTCAGCCAAAGTCATAGATCCGTAGTTAAACAGTACCAAGTAGTAACTTTCAAATCGGAATACCAGAAAACAGAGCCAAGTCGATAGTAAATCAAACACCAAGAGAACAGAAAACAGAACACGCGTGCGCAAGACAAAAGTCAAGGAACGAGTGACAGGGAAGGGGTGGGGTCCGTCCGGTGGGGGCGAGTGAGAGAGTGTTACATGCGTACGCGCGGGGTTTAGCAAAGATTACTAAGCCTTTTTGCAGTTAAAAACACGTCGCTCATTATTCCGTAAGGAACACGACAGCAACAAGAACTTGGTGAACAAACCTGTTGTTGCTTTAGTAAGTGTCCCTTGTGAAAAATCATTATTAAAAAATGTTCAATATTAGTCTACAAATTCCTGAGAAATCACATCACAATAAAATAGAAATCCGTTCATTCGTTTTTTTTTGTTACCATGGTAAACTTACCTAAGGCTTTAAGTAACATAGCGTAGCTGTTCAAAAATCACTACGGGGTTACTTTTAAACTTTCTAAAGCATGACTTTCTAAATAAAAACTCCGCAAGATCCAGAAAAAACGCGTAACAAAAAAACAGTTTAATTGAAAGCGATCTTATATAAGTCGTTAAAAATGTAAATGTAAAACCACGTGAAAAAAAAAACCAAGATAGAATATTTACGCAATAAACGTTTTTATTAAATTAATAAGACTTATAAATTCACATAATTAAAGTTCTAGTAAATTTACCGGTAAAAAAAATTTTAGTTATAAGGAAGTCTCCGATTTTTGTCTCTGTTCTACGAACTGTAGGTAAATACACTCACCTTATTCCGATCACTGATTATTAATTAATGCTCAATGATCTACAAGTTCATATAGTAAATGACTTTATATGATGTTTCTAAGTACCAGAAAATGTACTTAGAAACATCAGAAAATGTACTAAGTTGTACATACCAAAAATCAAACTTTGAAAATGCTTTTTTCCCAAATCAAGTTTTTTCAGAGTTTCAACTTCAAATGTCAGATAAAAAAAAATGTGCCAGTTTTTGAATATTTTTTTAAATTCCTATTATCAATTGACTATTCTAGATACAGAATCTGGTCTAAACTCAATATTCCACTACTGGACCCTTTTTGCTTGTATAGAGGCATGAGGAACAGGGTGTAAAGTTCACTCATCCTCCATAGAAAAGGGAGGATCCTCCGACCAGACGGGTGTTGTGTCTGGTGGGCTACTGCCCGACGGTTGATGTCGAGATGTTGTATATATGCTAGTCGCGCGGTAAATTCTGATAGACCGGAGGTCGATAGTGGGCAGAGCCGTGTATCTTGCGATGCTTGCCAGGGCCAGTTGAGGTTCCAGTGAGTCGGAACCGGATGCCGCATAGTTCACGGTGAGTCGGAACTGCCTGCGGAGATGCCCCCAGTGAGTCGGGGTGGCGCTGCGTTATGCTCCAGTGCGTCGGATGTGGTAGCGCCGGGTTCAGGCTGACTGCTGGCATCGACCAGGAGAGGTTTGAAGGGCTCTGCTTGTTTGACCGGCCGAGAGTGCAGTGTGCTGTGCCAAGGTTGCTGATGAGGCTGTGGGTGATGACCAGATATGCGCGGTCGCTGCATGCTGGTGGTCAGGATACCCGTTGAAGCCGTGGGTGCTGGCTGGCTGTGTGACTCGCTGTTCGAAAGCTCTAGGAAGTGATACTGATGACGTCACGCTGTAGTAATTGCACGAAGGCTGCGCTGACGTTCATGTTCGGGGTCACCAGTATAGAGGCATGAGGAACAGGTTGTAAAGTTCACTCATCTTCCATAGAAAAGGGAGGATCCTCCGACCAGACGGGTGTTGTGTCTGGTGGGCTACTGCCCCACGGTTGATGTCGGGATGTTGTATACAGGGTGGCGATTAGGTTATCACATTAATTGAAACCACGCCTTCAGTACATGATTCTGGACCCCGCTGCGTTGAAATTTTTCGTCGGTTATTAAAAAAAAAATTGCTGCTCCATACATTTTTGCCTACCTACGAGGTCAATTGCGTCATGCCCTTATATTATAAGGGCATGACGCAAATACTATACTGTAAAGAACGACCAATTATCATGTAAACGTTTTCTTTGCACGCTCTGTTTCTGTTTGAACTTGATACCGAATTCGACCCTTTATGTCTGTCGTAAATCCTAAATGAAAAATAATCCTTGACTTTTGCGTAACAATTGATTTTGTGACAGTTTTTTACGGTTAAGCTAAATATTAGTTACAGCTGTTTTATTGTATTTAAGGCGGTTGTGTCGGATACTCAGATATCGAATTGAATAAATATTAAATTCATATTTATACCTTTATTTGCTTTCGATAATGCACGCATACGCGCATGTTTGTATACAGATCTTTTCCAACAAAGGCAACTATGATAGCTTTCGGACTAATCAGATTGTGAATTGTATGTTACTTTCTAACCTCCTTACTAATAAACGTATTATATCAGGTGAATAGTTACACACCGATTTCTCTATTTCAGTCGTCAGTAATTTGACTTTCGAAAGAAGAAGACAAAGCGTTGTGTAACTATACAGACGCTATACAACGTTTGTTAGTAAGGAGGTAGGTAATAATTTTATCTTAGTGTAGCGACACATCTGGTGCAAATTTCGCGACGCAAATTCTCCTGCTTAGTTTTTTTACTGCACGATAGCAAAGACAGGGCCATGATTTTTAATTTTACCACGCTGTCGGAGGCACTTGGCCAGTCAGTTTGCGAATTATATAATTCGCAGGTAGCCAACGACTGCATGTTAAGATTTAAGAGCATGATTTATTTATTTTCTAAATAATCTTGTCACCATATTTTTAGTTCGTTTTATATTAGGTATTTGTCAATGCTTTATATTCAGTCGGTTTTTTTTAATGTGCCTTTTTTAATCCATAGCGACGGACCAACAAGTGACTCAAGATATATTCTGGCCTCCTAAGGTCCTTGTCACACAACGTACCTAAAGTTCATCCCGGGAACGTATCCGGTGTATCCGGTCATGTGCGCGTTGGGCTTGTTCCTGATGCCGTCGTATACATCTCGCTGTGGCTTCTCGAAGCGCGGGACGTGGTTCAGCTCGTAGTTGTCTCGGGGACGGTATTCTAGTGGCTTGCTGGAAAATACAAAATACATAGTTAGTTGTTCTGCTGATGGGAATAGTCTGGTTCTTTTTATTTTTAACCAATTAAAAAAAAAGAACCGGTCAAGTGCTGTCGGACCACGCACAATGAAGGGTTCCGTAGTTGCGATGAAGAAAGAAGTGACAGAATTATCCCAAGAACAAACTTAACATTGTAGTTGAAAAACTTGATCTCCCATACATTCCAACTGCAAATGTAAGTTTGTACCTACGCGTTGGGCGTACAAACTTACAAACATTGAGAGATTTACCGTGTTATTTTAAGACCATAGACTTTGTTTTACTGTAATCTATAGGTACTTATAGAACTATTTTCTGTATTTTTTTCAAAATTTTTGGCTCGGTAGTTTCGGAGATAAGCGTATAAACAATATTCGTCTACTTTCTCAAATAACTTTAAAATATTTATTTTACAATTATTAAAAATATAAAGGGTCTTTCAACAAGGACGGATCGATGTTAAAATTGAATAAAACAAGATGTGTGTGAGATATTAACGAAATTTATTTTTTATTTAAAAGACCCATTTATGCCAATATGGATGGAATATGACATCTCGTTCAAATGTCCGCCGCGGCTTCGTATGGTGGCACGAATCCGAGAGGTCCAATTTTTAATGACTCTGCTGCATAGATCCGGCTGAATCCGAGCGATGGCCTGCGTTATGTTGGCTTTCAGGGCAACGGTCGAATGTGGTTTATTGGCATAGACCTGCGACTTCAGAAAACCCCACAAGAAAAAGTCTAGCGGAGTCAAATTACATGATCTTGGTGGCCAATTCACGTCACCTCTGCGAGAGATAACTCTACCCTCAAACCGTTCATGCAGAATGTCGATTGTGTCGTTCGCTGTGTGGCAAGTAGCGCCATCTTGCTGGAACCACATGTCGTTCACGTCCATATTGTTCAATTCAAGCCAAAAGAAATTGTTTATCATTGATCTGTAGCGCTCGCCGTTGACGGTGATGACCTCGCCAATGTCGTTTTCGAAGAAGTACGGACCAATGACGCCGCCACACCAAAATCCGCACCAAACAGTAACTTTTTGTGGATGCATTGCCACCTGGTGAACCTCATGTGGGTTGTGGTCATCCCATATACGGCAATTTTGCTTATTAACAAAACCATTCATCCAAAAATGTGCCTCGTCGCTAAAGATTATTTTTCGGCCAAAATCAGGGTCCTCTTCCAAGCGTTCCGATGCCCATTCAGCGAACACACGGCGTTGTCTATGGTCATTAACTTTGAGCTCTTGGGTCAGTTGGATCTTGTACGGATGCAGACCCAAGTCCCGACGCAAAATTCTCCAAGTTGAGGTCTGCGAAAGGCCGAGTTCTTGAGCACGGCGAGAAATCGACTGCCTCGGAGTCTCCTGAACACTCTCACGTACACCGGCGATGTTCTCGGCCGATCTGGCGTTCCTTTGACGTAAAGGTGTTGGTTGGTTGTTTACCGAACCGGTCGTCTCAAATTTAGTCACCAATCGTTGGAGAGTGGACTTTGAAGGGCCACCGCGTTTGCCGTAAAATGGGCGCAATGCGCGCAACGTTTGCACTAACGAACACTCATTTTGATAATAAAGTTTTATCATTTGCACATGCTGCTCAACCGTGTAACTTGCCATGGTGATTTGGCATCACTGACTGCATAATATACAACAGATTTTACAGATCTCACCAAAATAGTATGGCTGCCACAGACTGTCAACATCGACCCGTCCCTATTGGAAAACCCTTTATTTGAGACCCCACAGTAAGCCCTTTCATTTGTTAAGTCACACGGTATAGTTTACAAAACTTTTTTTTAAATTTTCATATTTGCCCCCCAAAAGTGACCCCCTTAATCAAAATTCATTTATTTACGTTACACGTTCTTGTTTGGATCACAGAAATTAATATATGTACCAAATTTTAACTTGATCGGTCAATTAGATTCGAAGCAAATTAGCTGTGACAAGACGGATAGACAGATAGACACACGAGCGATCCTTTATGGGTCCCTTTTTTGCTTTTGAGGTACGGAACCCTGAAAACGAGGTTTGCAGTAAAAGATTTATGCTCGTTTTCACTAACACTAGGCAAAACCTAATGTAATGCCTAAACAAAAGCGAAAGTCCTAAGTTTTTGCGAACATACAAAATACATTCTAAGATATAAAGAAAAGGCATAGTTAGTGTATCAATTTCTTTGAATTTGTTTCTAAGGGACTCGCGAGGACCCATTTTATAGATCGCGCGACTTGCCCTCTTTTGTAAAATGAAAACTGAATCTACGTCAGCTGCCGATCCCACAGCAGAACGCCATAAGACAATACTGTGGAAATAAGCAAAGTGTACTGACCTAGCTGTGGCTATATCAGTCAACTGCCTTATTTTTCGTACTGCATATGCAGCTGAACTTAATCTACCTACCTGAAATAGCTCTAATGTGGGCGCCCTATTGCAATTTTGAATCTAGAGTATTTCCTAGAAATACAGTTTTTGTATGTATACAAATTATACTTACTTGAACAGTCCTTTAGAGCGTATTTCTCGAAGTATTTGCCTTGTGTTGTCCCCGTAGCATTTTCCGAAGCGAAACTTTAGCATGGGACAGTGGCCAGTGTACCTGAAATGAAACGTATTTATGTGAGTGAGAGTACATATTTTTAGTATGCCGTTGGTACGGTGCTATTCAATAATGATATGGGATTTAAAAATGTTATATTTTCAACGTAAGATCGAGGACATTCAGAGGTACTTAGGTTTGATAGGTAACTAAATATTCCTACACAGGGCTCGCCACTGAATAATGGTGTCTTCGTAAGATAGTTTCACATCAAATGAAGTTAGATTCAGATCGGAAGCATCAATTAATTGTCTTCGCTTAGCTTAAATATCACTGCAATCACCATCCTTTTATTTGCACTAATGGGTAGGTACAAACAATAGGGCAAAACTGGGGTAATCGGTGATAGTTTTGTTTTTTACTTGTAAAATTCGATTCATTGATCAGACTATTTTTTAAATTTACTGTGATATAGTAGACAAAATAAGTTTTGCTAACTTATATCTAAAAATGTGGCAAATACTATAATGATTGAAAAATGTACATTTATCAAGTCAGTAGTAACTTGGTAATAAAACACAATTATCTATCACCGAATAGCTGCATATCACGAATTAGCAAAGTTTTGCCCTACATAATTCTCCCTAGTCTCTGATCAAACCGATTGACTAGGCTTCTAGGTTTCTAGTATTCTATCTACAAGGTGTAACATAAATAACGCCTCTTAAGGGGTCATTGTACTCATCGTTATGAACAACTTTTAGTATCGGACGAAACTAAAAAACTGCTGTTCCCTACATTTTGGCGATTTTGGTGTGAACATAAATGTAGGGAGCAGGGAGCAGCTCATTTTTTTTGAGATTTCAGGTTTGGTCCTATAGTAAAAGTTGTTCATAATGATGAGTACAATGACCCCTTAAGAGGTTGTGCGTTAATTATGTTACACCTTGTAAATATCTTATCAAGAGGATTATTAGGAAATTCTAGACCACTCTAGTTTTTAATTTAAAATCTCAGACTAGATTTTTATTCGTCACCAATAGATATCCACAAGGATATTGGTGACGAATACTCCAACTCTAACACTTTTCCATGTATCAAACATCAAAGGGTAGGTAAATCAAATAACAATCTTCCAAAAATCACAATTTATTTCTCATAACATAACGCATCAATTCCTAACTTTTAATTTTCCATTCCAATAACGAATGAAATTCCTTGATTCGATCACGGACAATCTTCATACAAGAAGCAATATCCCGACGAAAGGTGTAGCACGAGGGGGAAGTCGCAATCGCACCGCGACCAGTCGCAGATGATGCCCATGGATACTGCGACTGGTTCGTCGCAAGTGCGTTGCGACGGAGTCGACCGACATTCGCTGTTTACTCGATGCATAGAGTCTGGGCATTCGTCGACACCTGTATTATATGTATAAAAAAGGTATTAGTGAATAGGCTATTGCTTTGATGGAAGGTGGAACGTTATAGAATCCGCACCCTAATAGAGTAAAGCCACACGCTAGGTATTCTTGTTTTGTTTTTTCTTCTAATGCCAATAAACGCATTTTCTTTCTTTCTTTCTCACAAACGTAACGATCTACTTGCGCAAATTTAGGCTTGCGCAAGTAAATCGTTACGTGTGTGGAATTGCACAAGTATCTGAACCATTTAGTTGTCACGCAGACTAGCGCAAGCCTAAATTTTCGCAAGTAAATCGTAACGTGTGTGGCTATCATTGTTAAAAATTTTCAATCACAATCTGAGAGTTTTGAAAGATATTTCTAATCCATTGCTACATAGATTTAATAAATTCGTCTGCTCAACAACGTAAATAACGCAATGAACGAGGGTGAACTGTCAAAACGAAAGAAATTGTGATCAATTGTCAGCTTATGTGTGTTGGCGATAAGTCTGCGAGGCTGAAATGGGAGTGGGCGGTTCAGACTTGTAGGATGCATCCAGACCAGGATCGTCACACAGTGGGTGCCTGAAGAGGGGTGTCGTCACCGAGGCAGGCCTAAGAAACGTTCTTGACCGATTGGACGGAGAAGGCACAGCATTAAGAAAATTGGAAAAATATGGGGGAGACCTTTGCCCAGCAGTGAGACAACATAGTTTAACAAAAAAAGTGTGTTACGCAATTATCCCGCCGGCCGTAAATAAGACACGTGAGTTAGAAAAAGACTGTCACAGGTATGAGTGAGAGTGACAGAGACGACACTCTATAAAGCCTTTTTATTTTCAAAACTCGATTTGCCATAATGGCCGCGTAGCCCAGGATAGCACAAGTGATTTTTTCCCGCCGCGATTTTTTTTCGCGCTCTGAATTTTCAACGCACCGCTTAGCGCCGAGAGCTGAAAATCCAACAGTGTGTTTTTCGAGGCGCTGCGCTGGGATGCACTCTGTTGGATTCCCAATGCTCGGCTTAACACAGAAAGTTGAAAATCCAGTGCACGATATATTCCCGCCGCGATAATAATATGCTAACGCTTGTGCGTACGTGGGCATTTATGGTCAATATCAGTACCTAATTAAAGTTATTATTATCAAACTAGATACGCCCCGTGGTTTCACCCGCATATGTCTCGGGATAAAATGTATCCTGTGTCCTAATTCAGGTCATGGTCTACCTGTGGCGCAGAGACAATCATCATTAGAGGGAAGTCGAAGAAAAAATTGTTTAGTTCTCATAAACCCAGACAAAAAACTGTAGGTTTTTAATTTTATGATGTATTAAACTGGTGTTAAATATAATTATGTAATGTGATGTGATACACAGTTACACACACAGGTGTACCATATTATTTGGCAATAGTAGACATTAAGAAGATTGGTTGTTTCGAAGGGAAGCCGATAGGAATCGGGTTGTATGAAGGCTTCGCCTCTGTGGTCTACCCATGTGCCAAATTTCATCCAAATCCGTTCAGCCGTTTTAGCGTGAAAGCGTAACAAACAAACAAAACTCACTTTCGCATCTATACAAATAAAATTGAAGTGTCCGTTTGTAATGTCAAAATAACAGCTTTTTACTAAATGCATAAAAAAGTATTGTTATTACGTAGGTCGTAAGGGGTACACTACATAAATACGAATAACTGTAATCAATATCTATACAAATAAATACAATTGAAGTGTCCGTTTGTAATGTCAAAATAACAACTTCTTTCTAAGTGCACAAAAAAGGATAAACGGTACCTACTTACTTATAACGAAAAAGCAATTTTCAAAATTTTTGTCTGTCTGTTTGTTCCGGCTAATCTCCGAAACGGCTGGACCTATTTTGACATGACTTTCACTGGCAGATAGCTGATATTATAAGGAGTAACCTAGGCTACTTTTATTTCGGAAAAATAATTAGGGTTCCGCGCAAAAAAATTAAAACCCATGAAGTTGTGAACAAAATCCGATTCAAATAGGGAAGTATTGACACCCACGCGGGCGAAGCCGCGGGCAACAGCTAGTTTATAATATCTATAGTTAGGAGGGTCCAGCGTTGTATTCAGTGGCAGCCAGAGCCATGACTGTAAGTTTTTGTAAATTGTCGCAGCTGAATATAGTTGAAAGAAACATTTAGAAAACTAAGTACCTAGCATAGTGCAGACTTTTGGGTTCCAACAAACTGTTCAACTATAAATAGTAAATAGATAAGCAGTTTATTTCTATGCCAGCCTTTCCCAAAGCGGGCGATGACGCCCCCTTGTGGGCGCTGCTAAAGGGGGACAGTAAGAGACCCAGAAAATGTTTAACTCTCCGCTAATATAGCTCAAAATAATTAATTTAATAAGAAGTTATAGTGGTTTTTAAGTAAGTGAAAAAATGGGGGCGCTAAAAATAATTTATTCTCAAAGTAGGCAAAATAAGTTTGGTAACCCCTGTTCTATGCTAAGCCCTAGGCTTCAGTCCCGGTCCACAGACTAAGTCCAAGTTATAATATCCGTCTTTTATCGTCCCACTGCTGGGCAAAGGCCTCTTCTCATATAGAGAAGGCACGAGCGTTGATGCCCACGCTTGCTCAAGACGGGTAGGCGATAAGTCTTTAGTTAGAAAACAAAAAAAATGTTTCTACTTACAAGTCCCATTGAACGACAAGCAGCCACTTGACCCTACTTTGCCATAGTATAAACTCTCTATGACATGCAAGAAGCACAGAATGACCAGAATATGTTGCATTGCGTCTACACCACTGACAGTCTTCAAAGAAAATGAACACAGACTTACAATAAAATTGTTTGTTTTGCCATCTTCCGCCATTTCAATGGTTGTTGATTGGCTTTGTGTACAAATTATTGTGTGCATAAATTATTTTTGTAAACTCAGGTGAATAATCTTGAAAAACTCTTTGTAGCTGGAAAAGTAGATGGAAAAGATAACGAGGCTGAAGTCCATCACATTTCGGGGTGCTGGTGATCGTAATAATTGGCGGAAAATCATCCACGAAATAATGACCCATGGCGGACCACTTTTTGGCTGTAGTCAAGACCAACATTGGTAATAGGTACCTGTGACCTTAATGACCTATAACCTATGACCTATGAGGAGGTGACAAGATCTTATTTTGGTCTCTGCGCTATTAAATTTTCTAAATGTCACGAAAGCCTCGCGTGCAGCCCTTCTAAGTGCCAGCTACTGTAATTTTGACAGTTCATCAAAGAACTGCTCATTTTACTTTAGAATTACGTTAGGTGAATCCGCAATGGTAGCTCGCGAAATTCAAAATTTCTTACGTTTTTTTTGCAATTTGCAGGTCAGTGTCAGGTTGTATGTTGATCAAAATATGATTCGCGACTCTAAGAAATAACTATTTAGGTACACAATATTATACCCCTAAGAAACATAAATGTCATGATTTCCGAATTTTGGAACAAATCTAACTGCTGAGCTCTCTCCGACTAAATAAACAGCAGCTGCGTATAGTTACAGAAGCTATAACTGGCCACGGGTCATTTAATATTAGATCCTTACATATGAAATTGGCGTTTTGTACGGGAGGAATATAAAGTAAATTTTTTTTTTGTAAAATATATTTAACTAGCTTTTGCCCACGGCCTTGCCCGCGTGGATGTCGGAAAATATCCCACGGGAACATACCGGGAAAAAGGACCATTATGTTCCGTAATACTCTATTGGTTTACGCGGCGGACGCCAGAAGGGTACCAGGCGGCATGATTTTTTCCGACATCTTCAACAATCATCATATCATCATATTTCAGCCAATTTATACAAAACCTTAATGAAGTATACACTTAAACCTTCCTCATGAATCACTCCGTCCATTGGTGAAAACCGGATGAAAATCTATTCGGTAGTTTTTGAGTTTATCGCGTTCAGTCAGACAGACGCGGCGGGAGGACTTTGTTTAGTTAAAATTATGCCGCTCAATAATAAATAAGAAATAATTTTTGACAGAGGGAACCCATTTTAATAAAAACTTATTTATAAAAAAAAAACAATACAAAGCGAAAAATAACTTTAATTTTGGAAGTCGGTGTCTTTGGTTTAGTATTTTAATTTTTTGCCACCGACTTCCGAAATAAAAGTAATTTTTCACTGTGTCGTGTTTTTTTTGGAAGTCGGTTGTTTGTTTTTTATAAATAAGTTTATATTTTCCACTTTTTAGTTGTGGTACCTACCCCACCAAAATTCGTATACCACTACTTGCTAAGTAAATAACAGTGACAGAAAGTTATTATGACATCATCAACATACACTAAATGGAAAAAATACGTAGGTATTATTGAAGCTAACTCATAAACCATTCATCAGAATTTGAACAAATTTATATGCAACCACCTCAGGACTATACCATTTCAAATAAAAACTTTGCAAAAAGGTGTGGCGCTAAGTCGTGTCAGAAGTTTGGAAGGCGTAGTTTTATCAGGTTTGGACGCCGTCGTCAACAAATTATTAAACCACACGTCGACAGACCGTTGACGAAATCTGTCTTCTGACAATCAAGGCCACACATAACAAAGGACTCAAGTAGCGCAATTTGAAGTATATTACCGTTAAAATAATTTATAGCCAGAGTGCATCTCATGAAAATTCCAATAAGCCCAAACACGGCTAGGATACATTGTTTTGTTTCGGAGTTCCGGTGCCTACCTTCCGGCTTCATCATCAGATCAGTTCGATGGTACCATTTTCATCAGAACCATTTATTTAAATTTACTTCGTCATAGTCGCTTAACTATCTTAATCGAGATATCTTAACGCCACCCGTGAAATACTTATCATTGAGGAGTTCCCGTGGACATTTGTGGTCTTCTGCATCATTTCCACTTCACCAAATGATACTTTCTCAATGCAAATGCTTGACTTGTTGATGAAAATACGTAAATAACTGTTATGTATATGCTTATTATATTTGAGGAGTTCCCTCAATTCCTCATGGATCCTATCATCAGAACTGGATTTTGATAAAAATGGGATCAATCTGGAAGTATGCCCTTTCAAATTAAAAAAAGATTTTTTTTCCCCTAATCGGTTAAAAAAAAAAACATACAACCGAATTGAGAACCTCTCCTTTTTTGAAGTCGGTTAAAAATAAAGAGTAAAATGTTACCTCAAAAAGTCAAGATATGAACTATGATCTCTTTTAATATTATTTGTGATTTTTAAAATCAACCCCTATTTTACCCCCTTAGGGGATGATTTTTCAAAAACGCTGAACTACATAATTCTTTACTTCCTACCAAAAGCATAAATATGAATATTCATATCCCTAACTTAAGTTATGCTGGGTTTCCCATACAAACTTTCATCCCCTATATCACCCCCTGTAGGGTTATTTTTGAGACAAAAAGTAGCCTATGTCCTTCCCCAGGATGCCATCTATCTCGTTGCCAAATTTTATCGAAATCCGTTCACTGGTTTAGGCGTGAAAAGGTAACATACAGACAGAGAAGGTAACAGACAGACTGACAGACAGACAGACAGACATACACTACTAGAGTTACTTTCAAATTTATAATATTAGTATGGATTAATCAAAGGTTAATATGTAAAGTATGCACCGTTGTTATCTATGCACTTTTGCCATCTCATAGGTAGTTCATTGATCCCTTTACTAAAAAAACTATGGGGGCGAGAATCAATAAACTCTTTGAAGGCGGCTTGGACTGCCGCATCGGAGTTGAATTTTTTTCCTTGTAAGAAGTTGTCCAAATTCCGGAAAAAATGGCAATCTGTTGGAGTAAGGTCCGGGGAGTACGGTGCATGTCGCAGACATTCCAATTGTAGCTCATCTAACTTAGTGGTTATTTGTTGTGCAGTGTGTGGTCTTGCGTTGTCGTGAAGCAGCAGTGGCCTAGAGCGATTGACCAATCTCGGTTGTTTAGCAGCTAGTTCTTCCTTCATGGTTTGCAGTTGCTGACAATAGATATCTGCCGTAATCGTTTGGCCAGATTTTAGAAAGCTGTAGTGAACGACACCGGCGCTAGTCCACCAAACACTCACAAGTAACTTTTTCTGAGTCAATTTTCGTTTAGAGCAGGATTTGGCTGGGTCTCCAGGGTTCAGCCATTGCGACGAGCGCTTCCGATTATCGTACAGTATCCACTTTTCATCACAAGTAATGATTCGATTTAAAATCCCTTCATTATTGTGTCGGTTGAACAAAGTAACACAGCAGTCGACGCGTGTTTGCAAGTTCGATTCACTCAATTCATGAGGTACCCATCGTTCAAGTTTTTTTACTTTCCCGATTTGCTTCAAGTGGATTAATTTACAGTTTTATCACTTACCCCGAAGCCTGCAGCTATCTCTGAAGTGCTTTGTGATGGATCCGCTTCCACAATAGCCTTTAATTCTTCATTTTCCACTTTGATCTCCGGCCGTCTACGGGGTTGGTTTTGAAGGTCGAAATTTCCAGAACGAAAACGTTGAAACCAAAAACGTACCGTGCTTTCTTTTGCGACACCAGCGCCGTACACATCATTAATCCTTCGAGCTGTTTCTGCAGCACAGGTGCCACGGTAGAACTCGTACTCGTAAATATACCGATATTTCATGTTTTCCATTGTGCGGTAATAAGCGACGCCAAAGAAAAAATAATGAGGAAAAAACAAATGAATGACTGTTTTCAAAACTCAAATGTACCAGCTAAATGAATTTATAAATTTGAATTTGGAATTCTCAACCAAAGAGGAGATATTTCAGATCAAAGTGGTCAGTACGACAAAACGCTAATTTCATATGTAAGGACCTAATAAACATCTCTTTGTCATAGGAGCCACAGACAGTCCGCTGTGCAGGGCTTGCATGGAGGACGACGAGACAGCAGCTCATGTGCTACTAAACTGCCCAGTGCTCGTCACATACAGGGCAAAGTACTTCGGTAATCCAGGTACCTACCCTACGTGAGATTGTCAGTAACACCAAGGCGTTGCTGGCCTTCCTCGAGGAGCTGGGGTGGATCGAATAATCGATTTTCCCACCCATTACGCAAAATACGTGCATTGACGTGGAGTTGCCGACACCAGCTCGTATTACCTGTTACCTAACTGCTGAGCTCACCCAACGCCTCGTACGTCCACCCAGTAATACTTAGGATTCGCCCGTCAATAGGAGCGCTGTCCCAAATTTATTTATTTATTTATCAAGTGGAAAACCAACAGCTTTCAATAAAAACAATAAATATACTGGAATAAGAAACATGGAGCCAATTATTGGTTTTCACGGCTAGCTAAACAGTAATACAATAAGAGATCAAATCAAATTAGACGCGTTATTACTTAATTTATTATACATAAAACAAAACACGTATACTAAAAATAAATAATTAAATGACTTATCTTTAAAATGGTGAAGGTTGCATGAAAATACGCTTGGTAGTTTTTGTGTTATTCTCAGTTTTTATCCGCGTTAGACATAACTTTAAAATTAATTACACTGTGTAACATACTTAAACATAATCTAAAATATTCACATATTTAGTTATTAAGAAAATGCTCTAATAATAAATGTCTGCCTCTCAAAATGGATGCAAGAACGGGTCCCGCGGTACTAAGGAGCTACTCCTCATCGACATGGCCGTTATCCAACAGGTTCGTCGATCCCGCAAGGATCTGTCGACATGCTGGATAGATTATAACAAGGCCTACGACTCAGTGCCACATACATGGCTCATGAGGGTGCTGGAGTTGTACAAGATTGATGCAATTCTACGCACCGTCCTTGAGTCGTGTATGGGGCAATGGAGGACGGTCCTTCGCTATCCAGGGTGTGGACAGATCCAGAGGAATGATGAACCTGTATGGATTAACTGGGGAATATTTCAGGGCGACAGTTTGAGTCCACTTTGGTTCTGATTAGCCCTGAATCCTCTAAGCACACTGCTGGAGGATTCAGCTCTAGGCTATCGGTTGAGGAGAGGTGGTCAGGTTATATCTCACCTCCTCTACATGGATGACTTGAAATTCTTTGCCCCCAACAAATTGCGACTGATGGAGCTACTGAAGGTAAGTGAAACTTTCAGTAACGCCATCAGGATGGAATTTGGCGTGGACAAATGTGCAGTCATGCATGTAAAGCGAGGCGAGATTATGGAATCCGAGGGAATTCAACTTTCGGATTCCATTACGTCATTAGGAAGTGCAAGACCGTGGTAACGCGACCATGTTTAGGTGGTTACAAAAAAGCGACCGCGTAGTACATTATGATATCTTCTAAAATATGTAGGATAGTGTTACTAGTTTACTATAGATAAAAATACACAAGTGTTAATAAAAAACTAAATGTTTCTTAAAGAATTTTTATTCACACATTTCAATAGAACTTTTAAAATATCTATTAATTAAACTCAAAAACAATCACAGATCAAAGTTACAGATAGCAATTCTGCTTTTATGGCATATTCCATAATTTTTTAAATTAATGATTTCAGTTTACATTTTTTCCTTAAAAATATTAATTTTAACTTTTAAAATTTAAAACAATCACAAATAATAACAGATATCAGGGGCGCAGTCTTCAAACAACCCGATTCTTGTCGGCTTACCTTCAGAACAACCACTCTGCTTGGTGTCTATTGCCATAACGTGCTACTGCTATTACGTTTAAAGTATGTCTTTAGAGCCCTTAATCAAGGTGTTAGGGCCTATTGAATTGTTTTTATATTTAATTAAATAACCTTTGAACGGTGCATTGTTTTCGGTTTTTAATTGCACAACTAATTAAAACTAATTCTTAAAAGTCGTGTACAAAACATGATAAGAATCCGCTTAACCGTTTCAGAGATCCAGCAAAACCACAAACGTTACTCCAGCAGGATCTCGAATTCAGAATCTTCGCAGCCGAAGAAAGAACAAAAACAAGATAAGTTGCAATATTTACCTCGTCTAGACAACTTATATTTGCTAATATTTATTTCAATATTCTCATTAAAAAACAAAATGTCTGGCTGCGGTAACTTTACACCGGCAGGAAAAGTTTTTGTGAAAAAACTATAAGTGCAACAAATTTAAAAATGTGCGCATCAATTACAGAAGCTGGGCAACTAATTATCTATACAATTTACATGACTATTTTCGACATTATTTTGCTGGGGTAACGCACACGAGAGGATCATAATAATATGCCCAGTAAGTTCAGGTTTGGTATCAATCAAAAGTTTGATCAATTTGCAATTTTGAGCATCCAAATAAATTAAACAAAAAAAAAAAATCGTGTTTTTTTAATAACAACCCATGTATTGTATTTTATCCCACGAAGCCACACGCTCTTTATTTGCGTTAACCAAGTGTGCAAATACACTGACGAGTAGCGTCAGCACACGCACACACACACACACACACTACCGACTTCGCCATTGTTTCGGACGGTACCGAGAGCTCCTGCGCTTACACACACATTCACAGCGTGTTCGCACACATGTATAGTGCGTGTCACTTCGTGAGATAATAAATACTGTACCACCGATGATACAATAATAAAGACCATCTAACAGATTTAAAATTAAGAAAAAAAATCAGCCTCGTACTTCTTTTCTTATGTGGTCAAGCGCCGGATCTGGCCTCAAATCTGAAGGTCTAACTTTGTTCACACGGAAGCCCTTCCTTCTCCTTCTTCGTCTCCTGGCCTTCTTTGGCAATACTGCGGGGCAATTGATAAAATCGACGCAATGGCCGAGGTCTTCGTCCAGTACCCAGTCACCGTTGCAGTCGCATCGAGACCAACCGCATGTATAGCCTGCAAAGATGTAATGTAGGAGGTACTTAAACACGTAGGTGCAGACGCCTGCATTCATTACAGCCAGCAGCCTATGATATTCCTACAACTAAGCTCGGGTCTTGAGAGAGTGAGCTGTTATCCAATAACCGTTCATAGGCGGGTTGTAAGATGTTACATTATATACCTACATTTATTCGCTTTCTGGTTCTAGGTTTCCCCACGTTGTGTCCTTCATTGTTTTTAAAACGCAGTGAGATAATACTTCCTTTTACTAGGGTGCTATTATTGATCGAATACTACGTTCTTGAAAGTCTGACGGCTAGCCAACTAAAGTTAGTTTTTTTTAAATCCCAGTTAATAATTTGACAGGTGAAAATGTCAAAGTATGAAATGAAAAACCGGCTAAGTGCGTGTCGGACCACGCACAATGAAGGGTTCCGTAGCTGGGATGAATTTATTCCAAGAACAAACTTAACATTGTAGTTGAAAAACATGTTCTCTCATGCATTCCAACTGCAAACGTAAGTTGGTCGACTATTACACGTAAACTTGTAAAGCCTACTTAGCTGTGATAGTTTTCCTTTTAACTTCGTTGTATACCGTGAATTTTTCACATATCCAAAACTAACCGTTTAACTGGCGGGAACACACACACACACTTGACTCGAATAAAAATGAGCACTTTAAAGCTTAATATTTCAGAAACGGATCCCTTAATCGAAAAATTGTTTGCACAAACCCGCAATATTTTTGAAACACCTATCCATTATCACCCCACACCATGAAAAAAAAACACGGGTAGACGAGAAAAAAAACATCCCCACTTTACGTGTACAGGAGGCACCCTAAAATTATCGGCGTGATAAATATGTATATCTATGCCAAATTATAGTCTCTGAGCTAAGCTGCTTACGGATGGACGGACATGGCGAAACTATACTAAGGGTTCCTTGTTGACTACGGAACCCTAAAAAATGATACATGGAACATTTGAAATGTCAAATTATTATCTGGGATCAAAATCTAAATTGAATTGATATGGAATAACGTAGCGATTTTAATATGTCAACGATTTTTATCGATTTCTAATTGATAAATCCTTTTAATTGCTGATGTTAGGGCTGGTTAGACTTGAAGTCAATCCTAGAGTTATTATGACGATACAAATAAAATTACTTAGTAATTATATGTACCTAAGACGTATACTTCAGGGCTACTGCAAGTACGTTGAGACATCGTATCGCCATCGCATCGCGTGTGGTAAGCATGCATGTTACGCGGACAGTAGTCCACGCCTGAAATGACCAAAGAATATTTTAGTTGTAGGTCCAATCCAAACCTTATTATTTGTAGTACCATGCCTGTTCATAATGACATTATCACCGAACTAAGTCTGCTGCTCGTTGATCGGTCGAATGGGGGTGTTGCCTGTTGTAATCGTCTCACTTGAAGACGAAGTGGTCTTCGTAAGGTAAATGAGCAAGCACCTCGTAATACCGTAGGTACAGTATTACCTAAACGATTAGATCCTTTATATACTATGTTTTATCACAATGTTGCCGGGACCGAATATATTGCCCGTCGGGACGCCATTTTCGTAGATGACTACGTTCTGTACTTATACGTGAGCGTGCTGTTATATTATGTAAACTAATAAGCTAATATCTATCATTCTTTGTATTTTCAATGCTCGTGCAATTTTTCATAGATAAAAATAATGAGATTGAAAATAGCGTAGGTTCGCGCATTCTCGCGGATATTTTCATTCGTTCGAGTGTTTTGCCGCTTTGTCTGCGCGATCTATGGTCTCAGTTGACTCTAAAAAAGGCGGAAGGTTAATGTTTTATGCAATTTGCAAATCAGTATTAAGTTGTATGTTGATTAAAGTATCATTCGCGACCGTAACAAATATGCATTTACAGAATTATAATCATCAAAATCAGTAATACTACTCCATAAGTTTGTTTAATCCTAACTGTCAAGATTTCATGAAATAGTCATTCAATAGAATTACCTGGTCTTAAAGAGTTGTATTTGATGACTTTAATTATTACATCGTAAAGCGGGTTGCAGACCAAAAGCTAAGCTAAGTTAATTTAGCTTAGCTCGCATGGCTGAGGTAATTTTTCATACTTATGTCATAGTTTGCGGTCTGCACACAAGTATGAAAAACTACGCCAGCTATGTGAGCTAAGCTAAACTATCTTAGCTTAGCTCTTGGTCTGCAACCGGCTTTATTCTGTAAATAGGTACATATATATTTTGATTAACATACAACCTAATACTGACTTGCAAATTGCAAAAAACGTATGAAAATTTTAATTTCCCGGGCTACCTGACGCTTTCGTATGAATTTGATTGCCCAGTTTTTTAAATATTAAAACATGACTACTTACATCTCTTTCCGTAGAAAAGACATCGCTGCATGCCGAATGCATCTACTAAACCCACAAAACATACCATCGAAAGTAGAATAACTACGGAGCCGTCCATTGTTTGGCGAACATAATACCGATGAGGCGGAAAAATCACTAGGCGTTGGTCTTTCTCACACTGTACTACGTCCACTTTTATCATAATCGCCGTTTACATTTTAACTCCATGTTTTGGAAATATTGCCTAGGTGTTAGGTGCTTCGAGCATTGATTGTGACGCAACGGAATCATGCAACTTTATATTATCTCACGGTCAGCTTT
Organism: Fissipunctia ypsillon; assembly: GCA_947568875.1. NCBI lineage: Eukaryota > Metazoa > Arthropoda > Insecta > Lepidoptera > Noctuidae > Fissipunctia > Fissipunctia ypsillon. The sequence continues at coordinate 18,317,406 of OX387658.1, forward strand.
GTTTATTTCTGTTTTCCGCATTCAGATGATTCCGCGGTTGTGTTGTTCCACTTTGCAGTGTTCGTGTCATTGTTGTTGGTGTATCGTCGAAAGTGATTTTGTTCTTTGAACCTCAATCGTGGAAAAACTTCAGATAAGGTTCGTGGACAACATAACCAGCCTGCTGATGATGTACAGGATAACAGTCACTGCTGGGACTCAAACCTCATCTCTGTGAGAGCTGGTGTGCTGTAATCCACCACGCGGGCCCAGTGCAGGTCGGTAGATGTCACATACCTGTCTTCGAATTTTCGGTTCTAGTCGATGCCGGTTTCTTCACGATGTTTTCCTGAGTAGGTCATTAGACATTGCTAGGTATACGTATAGACGCAATTGGAGTGAACCGGGTCAATTTCTCCCAATGCACAATGCATTGTTAACTTACTAAGCAATCCAGTTGGTACTCTTACGAGTACAGTTGCTTAAATTTTCTATTCCAACTTTCTAGTCTAACAACAGCTAATAAAAGCGGTATCTACCAATGAAATTGATTGCACGCTTAAACACTGAGCAGAAACTTTAAAAGTGTTTATTAAAACTTCCCCAGTAGGTAGTTATACCTAAGTGGTATCAAAGGAAAACAGCTGTTAGCGAATCCTAACAAACGAGCTTTGATCACGAAACTATGACCCGTTTAGCGCTATAAAATATAGGTGAGTAGGGGGTGTATACAGTAAACGTATATACTGGCAACTCCAGCAAGTCGCCAAGATATCAAAATGTGCCTGGTACGAAAGCGTGCGGCGCGCGGCGTGCGGCCTTCCTACGTTGAACAGATTCTGCTATTACCGTAACTGGTACATTAAAGGTTTTTGTAAGCTGATATCGTGATAATTTCGCTATGTCTTTAATTACTGTTTGATTATATCATGAATAAAGAAGGCATTGATTTTCAGTCAGCAGTAGCAGTGGATTAGTTTCTTTGTTGGAAATTGCATGGCACTGTGCCATATCAATAGATTATTCGATGGCTACTTTTGTGGCATGAGTGCTTCCGTGTTTAGATTAACTTTTAGGGGATTCTACTTGATCGTTTTCCCGTAAACTATGTCCAAGAGTGTCCTGAGATAAATTATTTATGTTGTTGTTGTTTTGCAGAGACAGACAAAAGGTAAGTAACAGTGATGTGTATCAAATATCAACAATTAAGCCTGCTGAAGAACTAGCTGGGATTTTGTTACGTTACACGATAACTAGGTCAACTAATATTCAGTTTTACTAACATATGTTAGAAAATACAGCACTGTGAGTTTGTAAATGTGGAAAATCTAAGGTAGGTACTACGTACCTATTTCATTCTACATTGCGCGCCTGTTCGCCACAAACAAAATCAAAGAATTTTAGTTATTAGTTTTCCACTCGCGTGCTTTGAAATGGAAGTTCCAAATGAACTTATTACGTAAATAATCTTTATAACTCACTGTATAGGTACATCGAATAACATGGTATAGGGTGTACAATCGAAGCTTATAATCGTGGGAACCGATTACCCGATTCGATTTATTGTTTTGAAGGTTGGATCGATTAACTAATTTGAACCGAAATCGGAACATTTCATAATTTCTTTATTTAGGGTGGATTAAAATAGTTTTGTTATAGGTACTTAAATGAGTTCTGACATGCATGAGTAGCTGTCAACTGGTCTGCGGTGAGGCAGGGTTGGTCAGGTCAGACCTAGGTCAGATTAGTGACCATGACCCAAATGCCACACTATGGTAGATATGAAAGCATTGGGGTTTGTGGTCTGACCGTATTGTTACATGTGTTCACGCTTTAACTTGATTAGATTAATAGAGAAAGGGCTGGTTGCTGATGCTCAATCGATGAATGGAAGCTCATAATTTAATATGTCTTCAGGGTCGTTGGAAATAGTAGGTGCAGTGAATCGATTCGATGATGAGTTGGAAAAGTAGACAATGCAACGCCGATAACACTACGTAGGTACACATACCGTGAGACTGTGACAATATTGATGACACGAACTTTGATGAGGATGGCGGGAAGGTGAGATGACCTCTGGTTATCCTAGCAACTGGAAGGGTAAAATTGCTAACTTTCATCGGGGTCATTTTGGTTCTACATAATAACCAACCAATGCTAGCTCACTGTAGTTAGAAACTGCCGATATCTTCAAACGATTTTGAATCGGATAACTGTTAATTTGACTCTTATTTGTATCGAATAAATGTCATTTTTAACAACAATTCTAAGCAATTCGTTCCAATTCAGAACTTGAAGACTGGAATCGAATCGAATGTAGCGTAGCACCTGCAGTTTAATCATTACAGACTGTTTAAAAACCAATGTCTTATTCGGGGAAGTTAACTGTTACTGCCAAACCCAATAACCTATCTTCAGTAATAGACGGATCGCTATTGATGATATATGTCAGGCTGGTAAGATTCCATAATTTCTTATAGATTTTTGGGACGTTAAAACCATAGATAGATAGATTTTTCTCCAGTATGCCAAAGCTGGTGATTGATAGGTGATTGGGTTCGGTCGTAAATCAACAACTAACCGCTTTTGAAACTATTCGTTATTTTGTTTTAAATATCTGTCAAACCATAAACTGACACCGTTTTCCCATGGGGGTAGGCAGAAAATACAGAACGCCAGTACCTAGATCGTTGTCGAGTGGTGTTGTTTGTGTGTTGTGCATTAAAATGCTTTTAGCTTTACTGACGCAAATATATCTGATCTAAGAAACTGTAAAACTCCCTAGATGTTTAAATAAAATAGTTTTTCGTGGGAAAAGGATTAAAAAAAATATTAACCTTTTAACCGCCCGACTTCATATCAGTTGTCGTGCCCCCAGCGCCGGGCAACTTGAATCATTACGATATTTGGTCGTAAATATACGACCCTGGCGAAATGGACACGAAAATATTTGTCGGATTAATCCGTCGTAGGCGGTTAAAGGGTTAAAATTCATTTATTTCGAGTAATTAGACCCATAGAAGACAATTATATGACAAAACATTCCACACTAATAATAAAATATAATAGAATAAAATAATAATAATAAAATTCATAATGAATGAAGAAAGTATTTAATAGTCTTCTATCAGGCGGAAACAAAGTGCGCGCCTTCAACGGTTGGGTCATGCCGGTTTTGATGTACTCTTTCGGCATACTCAAATGGACTCAGACCGAACTAGACGCCCTGGATAGGAGGGTCCGTACCTACGCTGCTGACTGCATATCGAATGCATCACCCGCGATCATCGGTAATGAGACTGTATATCCCGCGAAAGTGTGGAGGTCGAGGCTTTTTAAATGTCAAGACCCTCCACAATCGCGAGATATGCAGTCTCAGGGAATATTTCCTTGAAGCCGACGTGGGGATGCATCGAGATGTGGTCGCAGTGGACAAGGGCCTCACCCCGCTCTCCTTGGATAAAGAGAACTGGCGCAAGCCTGTAGTGCTTGACACGACGATCGCCTGGAGGTATGGTACAGTAAGGAGCTCCACGGACGCTTTTTCCGGGCCCTACATGAACCCGATGTAGATTTCCCAGCGTCCGTAGCCTGGCTGCGTTTTGGTGACCTCTTTGGGGAAACCGAAGGTTTTGTCTGTGCAATTATGGACGAAGTTATCATGACGAACAATTACCGGAGATTTATTGTGAAGGACGGCACGGTTGACATCTGTCGGGCATGCTACCGTCCGGGAGAATCAATCCGACACATCATCTCCGGGTGTTCTCGTCTAGCTAACGAAGAGTACTTGCATAGACACAACCTTGTAGCCAGGATTATCCATCAGCAACTTGCTCTGAAATACAGTCTCGTGGAATCGGAAGTGCCGTACTACAGGTATGTGCCCGACCCAGTTCTCGAAAATGGACACATCACATTGTACTGGGATCGATCCATCATCACTGACAGGACTATTGTTGCCAATAAGCCTGATATAGTGGTGGTGGATCGAATAGAGCGGCGCGCAATGATTATTGACGTAACTGTCCCGCATGACGGGAACCTCGTGAAAGCCGAGAAAGATAAACAAATCAAGTATCTTGACTTGGCCCGCGAGGTTGTCGACATGTGGGATGTGGACTCAGCGATCATTGTGCCGATAGTTGTATCAGCCAATGGCTTAATTGCCAAGAGCCTCGACCAACACCTAAGGAGGCTCTCGTTGGGCAGCTGGATTAAGGGTATAGAGGCATGAGGAACAGGGTGTAAAGTTCACTCA